>CM031235.1:686273037-686873037 GCA_018340775.1 Taxus wallichiana var. yunnanensis | reverse complement strand
TGTGTTACATGCCATTTTCCTTTTCTTTCACTCTTTGTATATCCTATTATACATCTAACCTCATATATATATAGGGTGGGGCCTTTCCCTTCACTACTTAACTACTTCAAAAATAGGTCGCATGCTACTGATAGCCACACACCATTTACAATTATAGCCACACATGCAAGTGTGCTATCTATAGTTCCCTTACAGATAACTGAAGTGTTCATTCTATTCCTAGCTTGTCTTCATGCATAAAAGCTTTGAACCACTTCTCCAAATATAGATAGTTCATTGTGCGTGTGTCCCTGCTTCGGTGGTGTGTTCCACATGCCATCTCCTAAATATAGATCTTCTACTCAAAATTGGATAATTCTGAACTCTAAACTTACCTTTCGTGCGTAGGTCCTTCCTATCTTTCTGCGCCTTCGATCCTGGCCTTCTATCCCATGTGGAATCCTTGTGTGATCTTTTCCAAGTATTCTTTGATCAACATTACCCCACACTAGTCTCATTGTCGTCTCGACAATGGAAATTTCCAAAAATTTGAAGTAAAGAATATCAATGAAAGAATAAGAATGAAGAATGTGGAAGAATAAAGAATTTATATGAGGTTATTCAAGCAACCTCCTCTGTATCAGTTGTCAGCATCAGCTCTGGATACTCCTCTTTTATTGTTGCCTCTAAATCCTACCATTCAGTGAGTGCCTCTTCTGCTTTCTCTAGAATGTCCATAGTAATGGATTCCAACTCATCCCACTCAATTTCCCCTTTCTCATTTTGTAGAACCAACACAACACTGGACATAGATGTCATCCTTCCTTCCAAAAGGTCCATCTTCTATGCAATCAGCTTTCCAAGCTCTTCCAGCCTAGTCTTATGCAGCTCTTGTGCTACTATTAGGGCCTCGTGCTTTTGTTTAACTATTTCCAACCTTTCTGTGTGGCCCAATGTCTCATCCTTCATGGCCTTCTAGACCTCATTATTCTCTTCCAAGGTCTTAGTGTTGATGAGTGCCTCTGGAGCTATGCATATATTCAAAGCTTGATCCACCTTTTTCAAGACTTCTTGTAATGCCTGCAACAGCCCCTCATAGGATGCAATTTTTCACATCACAGATGCTTTCTCCCACTCTGCATCCTTCTCTGATTGTTCTGGTGCTTGCATACACAAAGTTTCATCTTCGAGCACCAAGTCCACCAACTTTCCCACATAGTGTATCGCTGAAGGAAATGTCTGTGGTACCTTGGGTTCTAAGTGTGGCCTTGCTTTGATTACAGTGTCCCCAATCTCCTCTGTGATGCTTATAAAGATGTCATTCTTCCTCTGTGCAAAGTCCTTTTCCTGTGTTAAGCACGCTATCTCCTCGTCTTTTTTCTTTACCTCTTTGTGCAGCGCTCTAATTGTGGTACATTTATCCATGTTCCTTCTAGCCACTTCAGTAGAAATTTTTACTAGTGCATTGCTAACCTACTCATCTGACATGACAGTAGGCTTTACTATCATGTGTCTAGCCTGAGGTGCCTTCTTCAATCACCTTGACACATATGATTCTTTGCATACATCGAAATCAAGCTCATCCATGTGGGTGTGCATTGACCAGGATAGTTGCTTTCGTGTTCACATGGTTGCCATATCTTCATCCATCAACTCCCAGCCAAACAGATCCTCCTACATGATTGTGCTCTGGAAGCGAGCATGGACAATCTTTCCTATGTCTTTTGCATACCCCATGGCTGGTGGAATGTGCTCTCCACTCACCCTTCTAGACCTCTGCTGCTTAGGAACCCTAGCCTCCAAATTTGGAGCTTACATCTCCATGTCCTGTGTTTCCCTGCAACTATTTCCTCTGGCCTTCTCTCTTCTCCATCCTTCTCCTTTGATGCCTCACCCTTTTCTTTTGTGTTCTCTGGGGGTGTAGGAGATGTAGGTGTGCTCTCCTCATATTCTTCCACCTCCTCACTCAACTTTAGCTTCCTCCTTCTCTATGTGGTTGCTTCCTTCTGTGGGGAGAGCTGGGGTGATTTACGCATAGTAGTCAGGGTAGCACCTTGGGTCCTTGTTCTCCTAAATACCCTTTTAAATCTATGCTCCCCTTGGACTGTACTCAAGTCCTCTTCATCCCCCTCTTGTGGCTGAGGTGGTGTAATAGTGCACTCAAGCATATTTCTAACTTGTAGGATGTCTCCTACCCCAATGGTCCAAACCACCACTATCTTCACGCTCTTCCTCCTCATCCTATATCTCGATTTTCTCTATAGGCTTGGGCACTGGGACATTCTCCATTGTATGCTTCCCCTTAGGTAGTGCAGAAGCGTGAACTCACCTTCCACGTATTTTTTGTTCTCCATCTTGGGCTTCAACTAGAGATATACTAACGTTGCCCCCACATCTGCCATAGCCAAGCTTATTGGCTTGATGTTCAACACCTCCGAAATAATTCTCTCTATGTAGGTGCTTCTGCCAGGATACACATACTTCTTTTACAATGTATGGTAGTCACAGTCTACCTTGTCTACATTGAAATTTAGTCTTCACGTGTCTGTAAACCTATGCACGAAGCTTGAAAATACCTTGCGGTGAATGCGTAAGGCAACTTACACCAAGGGCTCCAGGCTCCATCTTTCATTGGAAATCATGCGATGCAGAAGTGCTGGTATACAACAAACTAAACTTGTTTTCCTACCACTGCTGGTAGGTCCTTTGGAATGCACCATTCCTCCCCAAATGCCATGCAAAGCCTGTCATACCACTTCTCTACCCTTTGTCTTACTTCATCTGTCATGGCCCCCTACATAAGTACTTGTTGAACCTTTCAGCTGGGGACTTATTGTCCATGGGGTATTCCCATATCTTCTCTTTTGGTCCATCTGGTACTCCAATTTCCATGAAGACCAAAGTGATAAGTAAGATAGCCCCAAAGCTGATCTTTCCTCCAATGCATGCTTCTTCGACTATCTGCTCTACAATATAGCCTGCAATGTTGTAGATCATCCCTTCGACATCCTTCGCACCACATGCAGCCACATAGTGTTTACTGTGACCACCGCTCTTGATCATTCAACTTAGTAATGAATACAACTAGGCCATTCTTCAACTTATCTATGTCCATTCCACACGGACCCTTCAGGTATCCCAACTCCTGTTTGGTCTTCAAAATCATGGCTTTATCTACAAGGTCACTTTTTATATCTTCTCCCATGGCCTTCAGACCTATTACTGATGAAATGAGTGTAGATGAAATTCTAACTCTACATCCTGCAAAGTAGAAGAAGTCTTTGTGTACCCTGCTCATAAGCCACTGGTACAAGGGTTCATACTTCCCAAAATATGGCAGCTCATACAACTGATATACCCCAATTCTCTTCAAAATTTTCTCACCTACATCGTCATATACTGGCATGTCATATGTCATGCACTTGTTTGTTTTGGTCATCAGTAAAGAATCAAGCTCCTTCTTGTTTTCCGATGTCCTGTGGTTGTATTCACTCACTTTGCTTTTTCTAATGGGTGAATCCCATTCTTGTCTGACAATAACCCCTTCTAGGTATTGCATTTATGAGAAATGGCTTTCAGGTGCCATTTCTTCTTCCTCAACAACTACCTTCTTCTTTCCTTTTACTGTTGTTGCAGATGCCTTCTTTGGTGCCATTTTTACCTTGCAAATATTTCTTCTTCAACCCTGCAACTCCGCGAATCAAACCCTAGCTTGATCCAACTCTACCCTAGGTGGAAACCTTGTAACCTAACTCTCTTCTATCTCCCTACTTCACTCAAACCCTTCACCACTGGGGACACAAGCTTCTTAAAGCATAGATCTGGTTACCATGCTCGACTTCACACCCTTCGCACCTTAAATCGATCACTCGGCTCTTTGTACTTGGATCTTCTCGTGAATACTCTTAGTTACAATGGTAAAAATGAATCCACATCCCTTATATAAATTTTTCAAAATTTTGACACATCTATTTCTCCTCACCTACCAAATATCCCTTCATTTATTGACCAAATCTGCTCATTCCACATAGTACATCTCCACACCCAGCCTATAACCTTCTAAAGACGCCTTCCTACCTTCTCGGTCATAGAATTATCTTCAACGCACGCTCCTTCACCGAGTACCTTGTCACTACACCTTCTCCTGATAGCTAACATGGCCTACACTTACCTCGTGTTATACTATTCCTTCATCCATCTTCATCCTTGGTCACCTTTTGATACGAAATCCCCTTTAAAGAACACCTATAGAAGCTTATTTCTTTCACCTTTCAAGTACCTCGAGTCCTTTTCTTGGATAAGGATAACCACCCCACACGAAAGGTATGTGTAGTCCTCTATGTAGAAACGTTCTTCATCTAGTAATTATATTCATGCACGCAAGCGTGCTAATTACACAAACAACAAATAAATTGACAAAGCATAATGAAAATAAAGGAAATACATTAAGGAAAGACAGAACTGAAAACCTAGAATAAATGGAAACACTGCCTTATTACAAACACCAAGAAGACTTATTTATAGTAGGTCTTCAACCTACTCCCATTAAAGTAATTAGGTAGTTGTGTTCCATCAAGTGCGTCTAATTGGCATGCACCTGAGTCAAGTATAGAAGTTATAACATACGGCCCCAACCAATGTACTTTGAGCTTTCCTAGATGGCGCAAGAACTTTGAGTCATAAAGAAGAACCATTTGTCCAATGTCAAACTTCTTATCTCTTATGTTTATGTCATGTTATGCTTTCTTCCTGGCCTTCTCCTGCTTCTGACTCCACTATGCTATGGCTCAACACTCATCCAGTTGAATCATCTTTTCAATCCATTCTTTTAAAGCTTGTTCATCAGCCAGACCTCTAGCGTGTGCAATGCGTAAAGAAGGTAACATAAATTCTATAGGAAGAACAGCTTCCACGCCAAATACTAACTAAAATGGTGTGGCTTTGTTCAATCTCTTGTAAGTTGTTCTATATGCCCAAATCATAGGTGACACCTTTTCATCCCAATCCTTTCTCCCAACATCACATATTTTGGTCAAAGTCTGGCTCAAAATATTGTTGAAGGCCTCAGCAGTTCCATTTTCCTAAGGATGGTAAGGTGTAGTTTTGTGGTGTGCAACCATAAACTCATCCAATAGGATCTTGATGGTCTCATTCAAAAAATGTGTACCTCTATCACTTGTCAAGCTTAGAGGACATCCATATCATGTAAGAACATTCTCCCATAGAAACCTAGTTGTTGTAGTTGTACAGTCTTTGGTAGGTGTGGCTTCTGCCCACCATGTGAGATAATCTGTGTAAGTAATGATATAGCGTGATCCAGTCCTACGCGCGGCTAGCAAAATAGGTCCTACAAATTCAATGACCCATTTCTCAAATGGTTCGGCACTAGTAATTGGTCTCAAAGGCATCTCATCTCTCTACCCTAGTTTTTCCATGTGGTGACAATGATCACACACCTTGCAATAGTATCTACAGTCTTTTATAAGTTGTCTCCCACCATAATCCAACAATTAAGATCTTCCAGAAGTCACATCACCCGCATAATGGCCTCCTACAATACCACCATGAGCTTCTTCCATTATATCCTTGCGCTCATGTCGTAACACACAATGATGTAATACTTCAACTCTGCCTAACTTATAAAGGTCACCACTGATTAACATAAATAGTGCCACGCGTATAATAAGCTACTTATTTTCTAATGATTTCATCCCTTTTGGTGCCATACCTATGCATAGAAAGACAACAATGTCTTCTAGTTCGTGGGAACTCATTGCAACCTTTATAACTGTGCATCCGACATGTTTTCTTCAATCGGTTGTGCCTCCTCTCTCTGTATTGATTCTAGATAAATGGTCTAGTCTAGAGTTACTTTTCCTAGTTTCACCACAACTGTGAAATCAAATTCTTGAAATAGGAGTACCCATCTGCATATGTGCCCCTGTAAAACTGGCTTATTTACCAAATACTTCTAGTTCCATGTGATCTGTATAAAACACAAATGGTGTTGCTAATAGGTACTATCAAAATTTGTACAATGCATAAATCATTGACAAAGCTTCGCGCTCCGTAGTTGTATAATTCCGTTCAACAGGAGTCAGCTTCCTACTAGCAAAACAAATTGGATGATCAACAATACCTTCACCAGGTTGAGCTAGCACAATGCCAATGGCCATACCGAAGCGCCCACATGAGGGAAAGTGCAAAATGGGCACGGTAGTAGGCCTCTCTTTTAATACCTCAATAAAATGTACCTTTTCCTTCCAATAATTCTTCCAAGGGTGTTGCAATTCTGGCATATCCTTTTATAAACTTTCTATAATATCTTGTATGACCCAAAAATGTGCGCACCTCACTTTTATTGGTAAGTGCTAATATGACCGCAACTTTGGCTAGATCAACTAGCAAACCTTCCTTACAGATTATATGCCCTAACAGTATCCCAAAGGCGTAGAAAATATGCACTTCTTAATATTCAAAGAGATACTCAATTGTTTGCATCATTCAAACATTAAGTGCATATTGTCACAATGATCTTTCACAAGCCCATATATTATCCAATCATCTAGATATACCTATAAGAAGTTATGAATAAAATCCTTGAACGCTTGAACAACTATGTGTGAGAATACAATAGGTGCATTTTTCAATCCAAAGGGCATCACAGTATAGGAAAAACTACCCCATTCAGTTATAAATGTTGTATTTTCTTGATCCGCCTTTGAGCTATCTCGAACCTAATGATACTTGGAAAATCTATCTCGTGAAAGAATATATGTCACGCCTTACAACTCGTTCCAGATTTCCTCGGTGAAGGGCATAGGAAAGGATCTTTGACACATGCAAAGCATTCAGCTCCCTGTAGTCCACACATATCTTAATCCATCCGTCCTTCTCGATACTTATCACCATTGGGCTAACCCATTCTAACTCATCAAGGGGCTTGATAATTCTAGATTTCAACATTTTATCAATTTCTTACTTTACCTTTTCACAAAAATTAGGATTCATCATGTAGGGTCTCTTTGAATCGCCACACACCATCCTTAAATTTGATCTTCATTTCCCCAAGTGATTCATGCACACCTTTCAGTTCATGATATCCTCTAGGGAATAAGTCCTAATAATCCCAGAGTAACTCGATGATCTTTGCTACCTCCGAGTCTAACCACTAGTCCCCAATGATGGCCTCCTTAAGCTTAGCCTCCAAACCTATATTCACCTTCTTTGTCTTCATGGGTTCATGGTAGGCATGTGTATCCTTTTCTGCACTATCCAAGACCTCGCACACCCCATGTGAATGTTCAATATCTAGGTTCTCAACCTCCTCATCATCCACGAGGTAGACCATCTTCCCTTTCTCTTTCTCAAGGCAAGCGCTCAAGTAGTAAGGAGTCTATTTCTTCTTCCTTTGCAAAACATGCTCGAATTTGACCTCGCCAAACAATTCCTGAATATGCCCTTCTACTTTTGCACTATCTCCCATAGTTAAGTGCTTGAAAATTTTAATGCCTCTGCTACCAAAGGTTGAGATGAGAAATAATCAAAGGTCTGGGTCATACTTGCAGTCAAAATTTTCCAGTTCCTGGTTTCTCTATGTAGTTTTGCATATACATACCAAGCATGTGCGCATCCTGGAGTGTGGAATACAATTTATGTACCAGTGATGGTGGTAATGCTTCTTGTCCTGCTGTCATGAGTCTCTCACACTACTGAATGTGATGTGTAACAGGTTGATTACCATTATAAGTACATATTTGTGTAGGTGCATTGTGCCTTATAAATTTGTTAGATAAAGTTATTCCAATCTCTTCCCAGTTTATAAGATTATCTCTATGGATTACCCACCAGTATGACCTGTTGTCCCGCACAGTGTATATATTAACATATCCCTCCATTTAACTGGATCTTCCCACTGTGTTTCCATAGCCTTCAAAAAGGTAGAAAGATCTTCTATCCTTGTATACCAAGATATTGTGCCACCGATCCATCGAATTGAGTGAGATCTATTCATGCGTGTAACTACACTTTTCACCTCACACCCTACTAGTTCATATGTACCATGAGCCCAATTGTCACAAGCAATACTCATAGTATCACTAATAGAATGAGAATATTCCCACTGTAGAATGCCTTCTTTTGATGGCTCGTTGACCTTTGGATCCTGAATAGCACGTACATAGACTCTATTCAAATCCTCCTCACTTAGAGGCTCTACATAGGAGATACTTCCCATCTATCAAGGGTATCACAACCCTTTCCTCCTTGTTTTCAAAGCTGATGTATCCCTTATTGAATCTCAAGTCAGCATTATTTGCATAACACCAAGGGTGTCCAAGCAAGGCTAGAAAATTATCTACTTCTGCAAGTGCTAACACCTCAAAATCCCCAGTAAACTTGGCTCCTTGTATAGTTATAGATGCATTCTTCAACACTCCTATGGGAGTGGCCTTAGTCCAGTTTGCCATAAACAACACATTAGATGATGGCTGCAATGGGGGCCTCCCCATTTGTACCCAAGCATCTAATGTCAACACATTTACTTCCACACCTATATCAATCAATATATTGCTCAATAACCACCCATCCACAATAGCATTCAGAGTAATTTATTTGTCATAATCAATGCTATCAGGGGGAAGATTGGCATGAAGAATCTACCTTCCGGTCTCAAGACTTACGCGCGGAGTGTTCCCTTTTAGCCAACTCCCCAATAGTGGAATAATGTTCTCCTAGCGCAACATCTTGCATACCTCCCGCAGATCATCGATATCAGTTTGAACTGTCTCCGAGGCTCTCTTCTATTCCTTTAGGTATTGTATCTCTCCCTAAAGATTCCTTAGCACTTCCATGGTATCCTAGTAAACTTCCTTTTGATGAGCAGGATCTGGGTACCTCACATGCAAAACTTCCTCCTTGGTAATCATAGGCTTCTGATGCAATGCCTCTCTCGTGTGTTGCTTCAGTGCATGTAGTGATATTTACTGTTAATGCCTCAGGTCCTTGATTATCTTGGGCATCCATTGGTCTCCTACCACACGCTAGATTCTAACCATTCCGGTGCCTTTGTTTTCTTGCTTATGCTGCTTGTTCAAATGCTCATATAGGTCCTGGGCACTCTTCATAGCTATGGTTCTTCTGCAGAAAGAACATGCATGATTTTGAGGAAATTCACACTGTAGTGATCAAGAGATCCACACATATAACATGTTCCACGAGGAAACTCCCCTCTTCCTCCACCATGGCCACATCCTCCATATCCACATCCCCTTCCATGACCCCCTTCAAAACGCCCCTCATTCCTTTCATAGCACGTTTGAGTATGATCCCGATCCTGGTGCTCATTCCTACCCTTGGAATTATCTCTGTTATACCTGTCTATTGTACTCCAATGTCTATAGCATCATGGATTTGACCAATCAACCAAAAAACCTTAGTATCATGGGTCATGGACCTACAAATCTTGCAAAAGAAAGATACGTTCTTCCTTATCGCGCTATAACAAAGGACAATGACTAACATCATGATTTAAATGGAAAATTTCACAGTCCAATAACAATGAATGTACAGATCTACGAGGAAAACTATCCTTGGTGTGACCTTCCACTTCACAATCTGTACACCAAATTCCCGAGCATGTTTCATGGGTTGAATTTCGATGACTTCTCTAACTACTTAGGTATAGCTGCAATGTGCCCTCTACGAATGGAATCACTCCGGTGTTAATGCTCCTAAATGCCTCAATGCGTAAAGCTACTTCCAATGCTTCATGCAGATCTATGTATATCTTATGTGACAGTGCCCTCCTAAAAGGTGTAATCAATCCTCCAACAAACCACTTTGTGCATGTTGGCTAGCATGTATATCATTATACAACTTAGATATGAGTGTCTTAAAATGGGCATCACACTCACGTACACTTTTAGTAGTGCCTTGCTTGATATCTTTGAGTGCACTTATACTCTTCTTCTCAAACTCGGGGATATGGAACTCTTTTAAGAATGCATCTTTCAGTGCTACATAATCCACTTAAGTTTGATTAGGGTAAAACTTCTTATACTAGCTGTGCATGCACCCTGTAATGTAGTAGTGAATTGACTTGCCTTTTTCTCAGCAGCTATAATCCCTTTAGTGTGCCACATAATTTCACACATATGCACATGATTGGTAGCATCCTCTATACCTCTATATTCTATAAGATGAAGAGACATATCCATATATATATATTGTGGTTGCTGCGGACCTTGACCACCCGATCCGTAACCTCATGGGTTTCCTCTTCCTCTAGATCCACCGGAACTAGAACCACCTATACCTCTTGATCCTCCACCGTAGCTGTAGTAGGGCCTATTGATGTACTCCCCGTGCTACAACAGAGTACTATACCGAACCCCTATAGTCCTGTGTGAGGTAGCTCCACTTCCAGAGGTGAATCCAACATTCTACATGCTCACATTCTATGTGGATGACACACCCAAGAATGCTCCTCCATATAACATTGAAGTTGTCTATCCTGCCATTGATGTACTTGATCCCTTGTTTACTCCTACTCTCCTACTTCCCAAGTTAGCTTCTTGTGTACTTGACATAATAGATACTAAAAAACCAAGTGCAAAGGCTAGGTCACCAGGTGGATTAAGATGTGCACTTGTGGCCCAAGTAGTCTTTGTTGGCGTACTCCCATGTGAGGCTGAGAAGGGATATCTATCATTCTTTCTAAGATGGAGGAGTTCCTACTGCTCTGGCTCCACGTCTTCCATGTGAGTTGTAAATCCTTCATGAGCCAGCTCTCTCCTCAGCACCATACTTTCTATAATGGAACATTGCTTCTCTATTTCCTTCTCACGTGCCTCATTATACTTAAGATGCCTTTCCTCTCTTTGATTTTTTGTTGCTAGGTCCACCATCTTAATACCAAACATGTTCCTACCTTCACACATGGTGAAGTTTAGCTAGCCATCGGTTTACTCTCCAAGTTCAAGGTTATCATCAAGATCTTGATTGCCAATGTAATACCATGCAAATACGTTCCTCTTGGATACCTCAAAACCTAAAATTTAGTGACCTCTCGGACAAGAGTACGTCAAAATTGAATATTCCAAAATATAACTGTTTAGAACACCATGAAACCACATATCCACCGCGCAAGTCCAAATTAGATCAGCATCATAAAGAGCCTGAAATTCTTCTTGTGTCCAAACAAGTGTGCGATATCTCCAATTCCATTGAGATGCATAAGTCGTAAGCCACTCGTAAAGTTATACTGGAAAGATAGTGAAAAATCTCTCATATAAGTTGTCATATAGGTTCTGTTCTACCCAAGTCCATGTGTTAAACTCAGATCTAGTGTTGAACCGACGTGCATACTCTTCCTCCAGATCATGTATCCATTCCTCAATACTTTCTAGAGTTAGTTGGTATGTCTTCATCACAAACCATCCCGAATCCCTAATGCAAGAACCAATGATGCAGCCTAGAATTTGCAAGATAACATCCTAGTTGCACTGGCCTATCACTCAGCCTAGACTGAGCGCTCACCTGAAGCACACAAAGGTACCAAATTCCTCTTTAGGGTTACTATAACAAGATGTTAGCATGATGAAGATGGAAACATATAGATTCATAACTAATCCATCATTCTATAGTGCATGCTACTCATGATTTATGAAAGAATAAGCTTGAATGGTAACCATGATTGAAATACTAACATGCACTACACAATTACATAGAATAACACTTAGATTCAGCCAATATCTTCCATCTATTAATAAGTATAGAAGCTCCTTACAGTACTATCAATTTACATCAATGTGCGTATGGATCTGATACACGCATATACCACTCTCTGTGTTACATGACATTCTCCTTTCTTTCACTCTCTGTATATCCTATTATACATCTAACCTCATATATATATATATATATATATATATATATATATATAGGGTGGGGACTTTCCCTTCACCGCTTAACTACTTCAGAAATAGGTCACATGCTACTGATAGCCACACACCATTTACAATTATAGCCACACATGTAAGTGTGCTATCTATAGTTCCCTTATAGATAACTAAAGTGTTCATTCTATTCCTAGCTTGTCTTCATGCATAGACACTTTGAACCGCTTCTCCAAATATAGATAATGCATGGTGTGCATTTCCCTACTTTGGTGGTGTATTCCACACGCCATCTCCTAAATATAGATCTTCTACTCAAAATCGGATAAGTCCTGAACTCTAAACTTGCCTTCTGAGTGCGGGTCATTACTATCTTTCCACGCCTTCAACTGCGTGGACTCCTTGTGTCATATTTACCAAGTATTCTTTGATCAACAGGTTCAAACTCCATTTTGACCACAGGTAAGAAAAGAGAGAGGGGGTAGGGAAGAAGAATGAACAACAACCCTTTACAATGAATCCTGCCCCTGTATTTATAGATTCAACCTAAAAGAAGAAAGAGAGAGAAGTGGGAAAATCAAGTCGAACTCAACCACTATTGTTAATGCTTCTGATAAAATATGCCCCCAAATTCATCTTTACTACATCGATCCTTGGTTCGGCACCTTGAAAGAAGTGGAAACGGCAGAAACAAATCAAATCGATCTGGTTGTTGAGACAGATGGATCCTGCATTAAAGGCCAGAAGACATTTCCTCCATTTTTCTTCACCTAACCTCCTCAAAATTAAAGTTTCAGACCTCTATGGCATAGGTGAGGCCGAGATATTTCCAATGGTGTCATATTTGTAATATTTTGAGCCTTGAGTCAAAAGATATGCCCCTTCGAAGTTTGTATCGGGTCCGTATAGGAGGGCGGGCTTTGGCTTGACTCAGCTCAAATGCTGACTTTTTCCCTTGGGTGGAGTTACGGCCCATTTTACAACTTTTACCCCTTTTGGAATAACAAGGGGAAAAAAACCAACTTTCCCCAACGGCCCACTTTGACCTGGGACATGTGGAGATGTGGGGCTTGTTTGAGCCTCCCTTTATGGATTCATCTTTGGAGAAGCACTACTAGGACACGTGGCTCTCTCTACGACACTACTCCTTCATTTCTAAGCCCACCTATAACTTGTTTGTCATCTTGGAATGTGAGCTCATGGGTCTGAGTCGTTTCCTTCATAATTTCCTTATGTGCAAGAGTTGTCTTGACCAAATTTACTAGGGGAAAATTTGGGATAACAAAGTGGCACCTCGAGGCCACTACACAGGTCCACCTGATCCCTCTCCTACCTCTTCCATCACCAATTGCCCGGCGGCTCAATCAAATCAAATCGATCACCTAATCCAATCACTACACTCATAGACCCACCTGTTGCTGCGATCACTCACTCTACACTCACCAATTCATCTCTCGTGTTGTTCGGTCACTTTCCACCTCATTCTTCCTCTCTTGTCATTTTCTCCAATTTGGTAAATGACAAATGATTTTAAAAATGCGGCACTTTGTCTTTTAATGGCCTACCCAACTTGATGTCAATGGTTTCACATTAACCAACATCAATCCTATGCCCTAGCTTAGTGCAAATAGTTTGACCTCTACCGACATCGGTCCTGTGCCCTAGCCTACCGTGGTTTGTCCATAGTGACCGACATCGGTTCATTATGACCGTCATTGGTTACCCTGCTTAGTCTCATTACTACCCATTACCCCTAAGTTATGGGCCTGAATCCTTTTACCTCACCAGGCACTGACTTGGACACTTCACTTTACCATGTTGACCTCATCATTTCCACCTAACCCCTTTATCATTTAGGGGCTAATTATTTTACCTATACCTCAGCCCTACCCATGTTATGACCTAGATACTTTGACCTAGAACATTACTAGTGACTGTGACCTCATGTGCTCGCTATACCTTGCAACATTATTACCTTTGTTGTTTGACCTAATGACCTTACCTTGCCTTTTTCATGACCATTTATTTTGACCCAACCTTTGGGTGTGCAGAACATACCCAAATGTTCCTGTACCTAACCTACGGTGTGTTTCCTAACCATATCCTATACCTTGGATACCGGAATCACCTCAACCTGGTTTGGATAAACCTCTTAACCTTAGACAATGTAGAGTTTTTCCCTCTCTTCAACCTGGTACCATGTTGCATTTTATACATGTGCATGCATTTGACTGTTACTACCTTTGTCCCTGACCAATTACCTAGATTACGCACTTGGACCTTTACCCCCTAAACCCCTTGTCTACCTCCTTCTTCATCACATTAACCTTTGATCAAACCACTCACCGACTCTACCTTCTCGCTTCATTAGTTCCTAGTTTTAGGGGGATCACCTTCACCAACACATGGGGCAACCACATCCTATTTTTTTCAACATCGCTTACCAATACAAACCATGCAACAAAAGGGGAAAAATGTAGACACCAAGATTGGGTCACACTCCCTTGGTCCCTCATCAAATAATCACCTTGAACACACTCACCTAACCCGGCCCCTTTCACCCTCACTCTAATATTGATTTAATTAATTTAATTAAATTAATTCATGATCTCATAATATTTAATATTTAAATATCCCGATGGAGATAATTCTCACACCACCACCTCACCTATACACCTCACCTAGCCATCTCACCCTAGACCTATTCTTAGTATGTTTCTATAACTAACTAAGACCTACCTAAACCCTAAAAATCAAAGCCTACATTCCCTCTAACCACATTCCCACCCATTAGAAAGGAAGCTTCCATTCTAATCGTGGGGAGAAACAAACAAGATCCAAGAAATCAAGTGGATATACCCATTTTAGTAAACCTAGAAAATCCTACCCTAACCGACGTTGGTTACCCTAAACCACCACCGGTCAACCTGGAACCATCGTCAGTTACCATTTATTCCCAAAATAACCTTATTTCAAGGTTGGCACATTTCTAAGAGCAAGAGATGAAACCAGAGCTACATGCAAGCAGAACCAGTATTCACACATGCATCAGAGCATCCATAGCCAACATTAGAAGCAATCACAGAGCCATTTGCATTCACGGGAGCATCCTAGGAAGTGCCATCACCACACCTAACTCCACCCATCTAATCAACTACCATTTCCATCTAACCATCAAGCTCATACAACAGTAAGTATTTTGTTAACCAACATTCATCTACTATCATTTTAGTAGGCTTTGTTACCTCTGTTATCAGTTTCTACTTGCATTCCCATTCTCCCATCATTCACCTTCATGTAAACTTGATCATTCCTTCACCCACACCATTAAAATGCCCATACCTGACTTTTAAAGATCTCTGAGTACATCCAAGATCTCCATAAGCCTTGCCATTTCCCTCTCCATCTCCATTTAGCCTCGATCTGTCCTCACACCAAAATTTTAATAAGTTTCGTACCTCGACCACACCAATGCCGGTTACCCATAACCATCGTCACTTTCACCTAAACCGACATCGGTCATACCATAACAACTTCGGTCTCGTGTTTTACCCACAAACCAAGAACAAAGCCTAAACTTCCCCATTAAACACCCAAAATAGCCCAAAACCAGACCTTGACCCGGTCAGAATGTCGATAGATACCTTTCCCTTCAGATTCAATCATAGCTTAGCCTGTTGTGAAACAATTTACTTATTGTAGTTGAATGAGATACCTAAATCATTTTAACCACAGTAGGATTTCATTTATTATTAACATTAAATTGTTTTAAACAATGGATTGACAACCTGTCTAGGGAGTATCACACTTCTGGATCTAGCATACACTAGGCAAAGTACCCATCGTATATACTATTTAACTTTCATTTAGTGGTCTTTTTGTCTATTTCGGGTAGTTCCTCCTAGCTAAAAGGAAGCTCTCATGATCAATTTGTGGATCCATAAGTCATATGCGCGTAACAACCTTCAACCAAATTTTTAACAAGTATTCCTCCTAGCCCTTTACCCTTATCTTTTCGTCAATATTCAAAGAAACACTCTAAGAATCGGTGAAACATCTAGGTCTTGCTTTTCTTCCTCTTCTAGGAATGATATTCAGATTTGGCATGAAAGACTTGGTCATGTAAATTTCAAAATCTTGTATGATATGTCTAAACTAAATCTTGTTGTTGGTCTACCAAAGATAAATTCAGAACATGAAACTTGTGAAATTTTCCTACATGGTAAAAAACATGCTCAACCATTTCACAAACATCATGATCCAAATTCTTCTCAATTATTAGAACTAATTCATAGTGATGTGAGAGGTCCACTTGAGGTTCCTTCTCTCAGTGGTGCTTTGTATGTTGTTTTTTTATTGATGATTACTCTAGAATGACTTGGTCTTATTTTATCAAGAAAAAGTCTGATGTCTTAACTAAATTTCAAGAATTTAAAGCTCTAGTGGAAAATTCCTCTAATCTGAAAATTAAGAGAATTAGGACTGATAATGGAGGTGAATATGTCAGAAATTTTTTTGATAAGTTTTGTGTGTCATGTGGGATTCAAATATAACTAACCACTCCCTATTCCCCTCAGCAAAATGGCATTGTAGAAAGAAAGAATAAAATTGTCTTAGAAATGGCTAGGACTATGATTCATGCATCTAATGTGCCTAAGTTCTTATGGGATGAAGTTATGAACATTATTGTCTATATTATTAATAGAGTACCTACTAAATATCTTCGTCAAACCACTCCTCATGAGGTATGGACAAAGCAAAAACCAGATATTTCTCACTTAAGAATATTTGGTAGTCTTGCTTTTATCTTCATTCCAAAAGAAAAAAGGAAGAAGCTTGATCCAACCTCTTTCTCTTGTATTTTTGTTTTCTATGGTTGTAGAACTAAAGGATTGAGAGTTTATGATCCATTCAAGCATGAAATTGTTTAAAATAGAAATGTTCAAGTCTTAGAGAAAACCTTCTCTGATGTTTCTCATGAACCCTCCTCTATTGCTCTAGAAATAGATCCTGATAATCCTCCTACCTACATTATGGAAACAAAAGTTCAAGAGGTTGATTACCCTGATCTAGATATGATGGATACATAGGGGGAGTCATCCTAAAATGTCTTGCAACCTAATATTCCTAAATGGGCTAAAAATTGTGTTCAAAACTCTCACTGATAGTCTTAGAAATAAAACTAGAATTCAAAATTCTTATCATGCATTGATAACCCTCTATGAGGTAGAACTAAAATCCTTTGAAGAAGCATCTCAAGATGATAAATGGCTTCAGGATATGAAGGATGAATATAGTTATTTAATCAAAAATTGCATTTGGGAACTAGTCCCTCCTCCTTCTAAGAGAAGCATTGTAGGATCTAGGTGGTTGTTCAATATCAAATATAAGTCTGCATGAGAGATTTACAAGTTCAAGGAAAGGTTGGTAGCTCATGGTTAAAATCAAAAACCAAGAATTGACTATGTTGAGACTTTTTCTCCTGTTGTTAAGATGAGCATTGTTAGAATTATTCTTGTTATGGGTGCCCAATATGGTTGGGAAATTCACCAAATGGATGTTTAAAATGATTTTTTAAATGGTGAATTAAAATAAAAAATCTATATGAGTCATCCTAAAGGATTTTAAGTACTGGAAAGGAAATTTATGTATTTAAGCTTAAAAATCTTTGTATGGTCTTAAGCAAGATCGTAGAGCTTGGTATGCTAAAACTAATTGTTTTTTTAAGGATTTTGGTTTTTCTTACTTTTGTTCTCGATAATGATTTATTTGTTAAAGTTGAAAATAATCATATTATCATTATTTTATTGTATGTTGATGATATTTTTATTACTATTAGTGATAGAAATTCAATTGTTAGAATCAAAGAAAGGTTAAAACAACATTTTGAAATGACTGATTTAGCTTTATTAAATCATTTTCTTAGCATGATTATATTTCAAGATCATAATTCTATTGTTGCATCTCAATCTTAGTATGTTATGAACTTGTTTAGAATATTTAACATGATTGATTGCAAGCTTGTTTCCATTCCTATTAAATTTTATGTTAAGTTAGACCCTAAACCATCTTGTGCTAAATTTTATCCTACTCTATATAGGCATTTAGTTGGTAGTCTAATTTATTTGACTATTACTAGAATTCATATTTATTATGCAGTAGGAGTAGTTTCAATATTTATGTAAGAACCTTATGAAGATCATTTGAAAATGGAAACAAGGATTTTGAAATATATTAAAGGAACGATCAATTATGGTCTTTTTTATTCTTCTTATAATGATGCATAATTATTTGGATACTATGATTCTGATCATGTTGGTGATGTTGCAAATAGGAAGTCTACTTCTAGATATATTTTCAAGTTGTGTGTAGGTGCCATCACTTTGATTATGAAGAAGCAACCAATAGTAGTTATCTTTTCTACTGAAGCAGAGTATAGAAGTGCTATGGAAGCTGCCAAAGAAGCTATGTGGTTAAAAAAAATATTGGATGAGTTGCACACGGGCATCAAATGGAGTACTACTCTTCTATGTGATAGTTAGAGTTGTATTTATCTTGCAAAGAATCTAATGCAACATCAAAGGACCAAGCATATGTAATTTCATATGCACTTCATTAGAGAGAAATTCCTAAATGGTGATATTGATATCAAGTTCTATTCAACTAAAGATTAAGTTTTGTAAAGTTCACAAAACCACTATATTCTATAAATTTATGTAAATTTCATTCTTTTGGGCCTATCAAAGTTTCCCTTGAGGGGGAGTGTGCATGAAAATGCCACCTCTTAACGACCTATTGAAAACTTCCAATACTTCCTCTAGTTTGTAATAAGTAAATGTGTCACATTATGTGAAGTTACTTGTAAATCTTAGCAAAGATTCAATTATGGGTATCCCTTAGTTTATAAAAGGCTCCACAGTTTGATGTAAGTCTTCATAAGTAAAGCATTGGTCTTAAGAATATTTTTATGGGAAGATCTACAAATTTCCCTTATTTACATGCTAGCTTGAATAATTGTTTTTGATTCAAGGTCTGTAAATCCTTTTCTATAAAAAAGGTTAATTTGATATGTCTGGTTTGTCTTCCCACTTAACAATTAGGGGGAGTGTTGGGGTGATAATGTTAAGTGGATTCCACCACTGTAGTATGCCCCAACATTAAATTAAAAGTTTGTTTATAAACATTTATTGTGAAGGTATTTCACATTTAAGACTCGAAGCGGCTCAACTGATTCCCCCACCCAAATTGATTTGGGTCATCCCTCTCGAGATTGGTTATGTACAACATATACATGTTGTATAGACTAACTTAAAGACTGGGATCTTATTATAATATATAGTCGATGATCATTGTATGATCTTATCAAGAGATATAGTTTTCAGACATTGTAAAATACCGTGAACCTGGAAGTGGAAGTGTTGGGTTAAACTTGTGTGAATTATTAATAAAGACAATGCTTTACCAATGCAGTTTTTTCCTTCAAGTTTATCCACCTAAATCTTGTGTCATTTTTCTCTGTTATTTTTTTAACTTACTTTCAAATCTTGCTCATTAATATTTGTTATTCACTATCCATTTTTAGATATTTCTATGTCTAATTGAGTTCATATAGTAATCTATAATATTTTCCATTAATGGTGGATTTTTGATCTATAGATTACATTTCCCCTACTAAATCTAACATGAGCGAGGATGTCCAAGAGGCTTGGTTATTACATAGACTTGGTTTCAGGATTACATGTGGGAGATGTGGTGTGGAGGCCAATCTTGGACTTCCATTCGCCCAAGTTCCCTCGGGAATTGTTAGGCTTACGGTAGGACATTTAGATATAGGGTCACGTGGATGAAGAGGAATATCTTTTGCATTTCAGTCATGTTAGGATATAGTTTGGACTGACACAGGGTATACCCAAGGATCCAATAAAGATAGGTGGGAGGAAAAGGATACAAAGACTTTGAGGTCCATTGTGGTGAGGCTTGAAATTATTGATGGGTAGCAAGGGTATGGGTCCCGATGATGAGGGCAGATTGTTCTACTTGATGATGCAAGGATGAATCTAGATTTTACTTCATGATGGGCCCAATCACTAAGGGCTTTTGATCGAATTAGGTAACGGAGAGGGCAACACAGATGCAGGTCAAACAATTATATGCTCAAGCGAAGGGAGGACACAGTACTAGAGGATAAGGAGGGTGAGGGTGACTATGATATAGCTGAAACTATCATGATAGTGATAGAAGAGAAGGCCATAGTGGAGGGAGAGAGATGTGGCTCAGAGAGAGATTGATAATTTGATTGGTGTTTGGGATACCCTCATTAGAGAGAGGGATGGATTGATTATTGAGAGGGATGGACTCAGTGCATAACTTGTACAGGTCTCTGCTGATAGAGACAAGTACAAGGGCCATAGGGATTCATTGAGGAAGGCCTTGGGGATCATAGAGCCTTCTATATATGGTGAAAAGATGTCGGTGATGTCTTGTTTCGGTAGGTAGAGGGTTGCACCAACAACACCTCCTCTATCTCGGTATGATTATGGTGGCTCATTATGATGTTGTGTAGGAATATATGGACTACTATATCGATCGATCATTTACAACTACACGGAAGTCAGATATCATGTTGATCATGTATCTACCAAAGGGATAGTTATAACAATAGCTAGGACTAGTGCTAGTGCAGCAAGTGTGGGACAACTACCTCGAGAGGCCAAAGTGAATGGAGGGTGGCAAAGGAGGATTCCAAGGTAAGGCTATTTTTACAAGTATTCCTAGAGGGGGTGGAGACACTAGGGCAGCTAATGGTACACCTTCTCCGGAGGAGAGGGTGGTGCTAGTACGATGCTTGGGGATGTTGATCTTACGACATGATTGTATAAGATGTCATATGCTCATAGAAGCCCATTTTTGTATGATGATGACATATATTGACTTTTTAGACATTGATTTCGATGTATACTAGTCTTTGATGTGTGTGTGTGTGTGTGATGATGGTTTTTATGGCTTATATTGTACTTTAAATTTTTATATGTTAGATGTTGTTAAAAAATGTGCTTAAGGCTTTAGATGGATTTGATAGGTATAAGAAGCATGATTTGTGAATAGTTTTGGTTTGATATGTTTTTAAATATGGTTGAATGTTTGATTGATTTAAATGAATTTAAAATGTGATCCAACAAATATGCTAAATAAAAAATGTAACTAAATAAAATGAGGTAAAAATGGAATGATTTCCCCATTATGGATTGGATATATATATATATGTGAAAACACTTATGCTTACAGATTTTCAGATGTTAAATAAGATTATCAATGGGTAGTTACACAAACCATGATGAGAATATGGGTTTGGGTGAATGTACCTTGCTAGGATGACAAAAGGGATTTTGTGTGTGTAGGCCAATGTGGGAGAGAGGGATCTCCTTTTCAACAAGTTTATAGGAATAATTCCCCATCATTACATATTATTTTGAAGCAAATTGATTGTGGTAGGAAGATTGTTGTATTGGGAAAGCTAATCGATGCGGGAAGCTTTCCTGGATGCTTTTGGCATTGATGTGCTTTTGAATGTTGCTCGAAGCGGGAATCCTTTTTGCATGAGTAGCAATCCTGCGAGGTTACGGTCTACATTTTGATTTTTGACAAGATGACCATCCTTCAAAGGACCGGTCCATAATTTTGACCTATAACTATCCCTCGAGGGAGAAATCTACTTTTTTGATATTTTTGGTAATGATTTAAACTTTGTGAATAGTTGTCTTTTGAGGGATCAGTCTATTGTATTTTTATATTTTAATAAGAGAAGAATCCAAATGAATTTTTACATACATTTTTTAGTTGAGGTCAAAACCCTAATAAATTGTTTCAAGGAGGGGATAAAACATGTATGCGACCTACACACACATGCCCCATGTCATGGTTTTGATGGATAGGTGTAGTGATTTTAAGGGGTTCTTGTAAAGGAAGGAGTCATTGCAATGATATGATGGAGTGATAGGATTTGAATGGAACTATTGTCATGATGATCAATCATTTAATAGTAAAAAGGCTGCAAGTGCAAGCATTTAGAGGTTCCTTTTAGGTTCCCCATCAAGAGAAGTGAGATGATACACTCCTGACCCATACCTATGAGTGATAACGTATGGACCAATCCAATTGGGGAAAACTTTCCACGTTTACTTCATTCTAATGTAGTGATATTTTGATTTTATTTAAGTACGAGATCACCAATTTTAAAGTCATGTTCTTTGACATGCTTGTTATATGCTTTACTAATACATTCTTGATAAACTTGATTATGTTCGAGGGTTGTTAAGTGTTTTTCATCTAACAATTCAAGTTGTACTAAAATGGTCTTGGCGATATTCTTTGTCGGGGATGAAATCTTTGAGACATACATGAAGTGAAGTAATTTGAATTTCAAGAGGTAGGACAACTTTTTAGCCATAGACCAATGAATAGGGTGTAGCACTAGTAGGTGTGCAGATGTTAATTCAATAATCCCAAAGAGAAAATAGGATTTTGAGATGCTAATTCCTACCGTGCCATCTTTTCTTTTAATAAGGATTTTGTTAAGGGTTTTGTTAGAGGCTTCAACCTGTCCATTTTCTTGGGGATAATATGTTAATGGGAAAATGAGTTGTATGTTGAATGCATAGTAGATCTTTTTAACTTCTTTATTTTTAAAGGATTTTCCATTATCTGCAATGAGTTTATGTGGGATAATGAAACGACATATGATATTTTGATATATGAAATTGATGATAGGTCCTAATTTTTTCGAGGTCAAAAGGATGGGTTCAACCCGATTAGTGAAATATTCGATTCTTGTGATAATAGAATGATGTTATTGGGATGATTTTGGATTGATTTCACCAATGAGGTCTAACCCCATTGATAAAAAGGCTATAAGTCCTAATCGGGTTGTTATTCTTGACTAGGGATGTGAATGAGATCGAATGGAGTTAAAATTTAATACATTTATTTACTCATGCAAAACAATATTTAGTGATGGTAGGCCAAGTAATACCCTATCTATACAACATGTTTAGCCATGGAATTTCCATGAAGTTACCACCACAGATGCCATCGTGGACCTCTTCGATTTCTTCGGTTGATTTTTGTGATTTAAGACATCGTAAAAGTATGTCGTCAAGCTACGTTTATACAATATGCCACCTATGATGAAAAATTGAGTGACACGTTGAACAATTGATCATTTAGCATCGTGTGACAATTCTAATGGTATTTTACATTCAATGAGATAGTCATATATCTTTGTGTACCTTAGATCGGGTGGATTATTATCAATGACATTAATGGGAGGCAGCTCATTTTGATGTGAAGGATGATCCAAGCTTTGAACAACCACAAACATTTTAGTTTTTTCCTTTGATTTTTCTTCTTCAAAAGGGACAAGGGATCTGAGAGATGCCATAGTGTCTGTAAACCTGTTAGAAGATCACGGAATGGCTTGAATGGTATAATGATCAAATTCACCAAGGAGAAAGTCAACAACAACTTTATATTTCTAAAGGATTTTATTTTTACATTGGTATTCTCCTTTTACTTGACTAACGAAAAGTTGTGAGTCTCCATAGATTTCTAGGATGTGGACACCTAGGAGAATGGTGGTATTTAAACCCATGATTAAGGCCTCATATTCGCCATGTTGTTAGTACATTTGAAGTTAAGTTTGAATGATAATGGAAGTGGGATGTTCCAGGGTGGTATGATAATGACTCTAGCTCCTCCCATTCTTGACATTTAGAACCACCGAAGAAGAGATTCATTTTTTCAGGGATAAAATCAAATTCATCTATTTTTTTGATGAATTCATCAGGAAAGTATTCGTGAGGTGGTTGATTATCCGGGAGGAGTGCATCGGCAAGATGAATTGTAATGGCATGACCTTTAATAGATTTAAGTGATATAATTTCAACGTCAAAATCATTCATGAGCATAATCCAACAAGTTATGTGATCATTATGATAAGGTTTAGCATGTGTGGTTTTAAGTGGATTAAATATGGTGATGACATAGTTCTCGTGATTGAGGAGATAATGTCGAATTTTAGAGGTGGCAAAGTATAACGCACAACATAATTTTTCAGCTTCAGTGTAGTGTGTTTCATACTCATGAACTGTGTGGCTAATGTAATATGTGGCCTATTCACGACCTTTATTATCATGATGAGTGAGCATAGCTCCTAGCGCATGCTCTGGAGTGGATATGTATAGATAAAATTATTCCCCTTCATGAGGTGGAGTAAGCACAGGTGGTGATAATAGATACTGTTTTATTTCTTGAAGGACTTTTGGAAATCAGAATCCTAATGAAATTCTATGTCTTTGTGGAGAAGATGAAATGGTTGACAATGGTTGGAAATTTGTGATATGAAACATCGAATTTACTCTGTAATTTACCCCGGAGGCTACATAATTGTGTAAGATTAGATGGTGGAGGCATTTTGATGATTTCTCTAACCTTTTTCAGGTCCACTTCAATACCTCAAATACATAGGATGAATCCTAAATGTTTTCTCGGTGAGAACACCAAAAACACACATCACAGATTAATACGAAGAAAAAACTAATTGAGGAGAGTGAAGATTGATCTGAGGATGTTAAGATGGTATTTCTGTGAATTATATTTTCCTAAAAGGTCATCGATGTAGTCTTTGACAATTTTTTGGATGAGATCATGGAAAATGTATATCATGGCACATTAATAATTAGCCCCTACATTTTAAAGACCAAATGGCATGACACGTTAGAATAAGGTTCCCTAAGGGGTGATGAAATATTTTTTTTTTGATCATCAAGGGTGATGAGGATTTGATTATAACCAGAAAATTCATCCAGGAGAGAAAGCATTTCATGGCCTAGGGTTAGGTTGACAAGTTGATCTATGTCTGGGAGAGGGAAATCATCTTTCAGAAAAGCAAGGTTGAGATCCCTAGAGTCCGTACATATGTGAATTTCTCTTGAAGCCTTTGTTATGGGGATGACATTGGAGACTCATTGTCGATAGTCAATGGGTATAATAAAGTTGGCATATAAGAGACATTGCAACTCTTCCTTAATAAGGAGAGCTATACGGAGATGCATGTTACAAATTTTTTGTCTAACTAGCTTAGCATCGGGATATGTAATTATGTTGTGTATGAAAATGTTAGGATCAATTCCAAGAATATCACTGTATGGCCATGCAAAGGCTTGGTGATACTTTGTTAAGACTAAAGTGAAATCATCTATTTCTTGTGGGTTTAAGGATTGACCTACTTTAGCTATGCGAGGTTCTGGGGTGCTTAACTTAACAAATGAGGGTGGATTCATTAAGGAGAGTTAGTATATCATATGGTAGGGATTTCTAGAGAAAATGGTCTTCAAATCCCATATGGGAAAGGATATCATGGTCGTCATGACACTGGAGGATATGTATAGTAGGTGTATCTTCATCAACCATTTATGGCCAAACAAGAGGTAATGATTTAGCAGATTGATTATATTTATAAATAAGTGGCCCTAAAGATATAATATTGATTTAAAAAGTTTGTTGGTGATAACAATTTTGGTTCAGAAATAGTCATGGTGGTAGCAAGTTCGGATGTAGAGACTTTGGATGTTTCAGAGGTGAACATTTTATAACCTAAACCACTCTTCTCAAAGGCCTTGAGGAACATAAGATGGGTTGATCATGAGTTCCTTGATCATAATGACCAAGGTAAAAACCTCTCCATGCACAACAATGAAGATACATGCCGGTGAATATTTTATCGTCACATGGATTTGAAATTTAATGTGAATGGCATGAAATGGTGTGGATTGATAGCATGGAATGGAGGATTATCAAATCCCCATAGGTTGGGTTTTTTTGAGATATGCATGACCGTAGGAAATGACATCTCCTACATTTGGGTCATACATAGGTTGCTTATCTAGAGTGACCATATGTTTTGGGTGAAGGGATGGAGTTGAGCATGAGGAGATGATATTCCCAAGTGTAAGACATTTTATGGCCTCACTAAGAGAGGAATCATCTGGTAGCTTAGAAGAAGGGATAAATGTGCTAGTAGACACCTCATCAAATGGCCTAGATGTGGATTTAGGTACAAGGACATCATTTAGGAGGTACATCATGTAACAATCAGAAAATGGATTTGGATTAGTGGGGACAGTGAAGGTTTGACCCTCGTGTTCTTATTTAAGACAAAAATGGAGGGTTGAAGGAATGCATTGCATGGTGTGTATCCAAGACCATCTTAACAACATGTTATATTGAAACTATAATTCAATAATGTAGAAGAGTTTGGGTAGGGTTTTGACACCTAATTTGAGTGGTAGAATGATAGTGCCTAATGTGGGTGCAATAGTGTCATTGAAGGATTGTGATGATACTAACAATTGAGTGATAAATGTGTTGGGTAATTTAAGTTGGTCAAAAGTAATGGATGATATAATATTGATGGCAGCATGACTATCAATCATGACCCTCTTAATAGAGATGGCATTGATCTAAGTGGTGATGAAGAGTGGTAGGTCGCGGTCCTTGGGTTTGAGAGAGGGAATCTCAAATGGTTCAAATGATATATAGGTGTATTCTTTACGAGAAGCCACAAATTTTGTGAAGGGAACCAGATCATTAGTTGTCACGAGTGATGGATTGAAGGGATTCTAACATGGCCTGCTTGTGATAAGGTGATGTTTGGACTAGTTCATAAAGTGACATCCCGATAGGGGATTGGGTTAGTTACTTGATAAAAAACTTTTGAACCATAGTGAAAGGAGAGGTTTCGCTACTTCTATCAACATTTTGGATTATGATGATGGTGTTTGATTTGACTCTTAGGGAGCTAAGGGAATAAATACCTTAGGTTTGTTAGATGAAGTTGATAATTCAGGAGGTGGAGGTATAGCTATAATTTTTTTACTTTTCTTGGACTTAGATGGTTCTTTTTCATAATCTTGTGAACAGGTAGTGATGTGTACAATGTCAACTCGATGAGCATGCATTTCAGGGGATGCATTTTTTAGGTTTTGATGATGGCGATGTTGATGTTGGTGTTGCATTTGATTGAGAAGGAAGGAAGAGTGGACTGCCAATTTATTCAAATTTTATGTACTAATCTTGATCGTAAGGTTTGTATGTATTAGAAATTTTGAGGTTGTAAAATGTGAGGTTTTTATATACTAGTACTTGTAATGGAATTGATGTATGAGTGAGTGGTTATGAATATGTAAGTGACTATGGAAGGAAAAGGAAGAGGTGACAGAGGATGGTGCTTGTTGCAGAATGTTTTGAAGAGGTGTAGATTATGGCATGGATATTAGTGGCTTTGATGGTTGTGATATGTGTTTGAAATAGGGTGGGTGCTAAAAATGGCGTTGGTATTGATTAGTGGTCTATTCGTAACGATAGACATGGTTTTGTTTTGAATTGGAATAGTAACTAGTTGTGAAGATATGACAATAGAAAAGGCTACATAATTTGATGGGGTGTTTGTACATGTGAAGAGGCTAGAGGATAGACGAGGAAGTGGTGGTATTTCTTGGGGAGGATTGGAACCTGTGGAAGGGCTTGGTGATGATGTAGGTTGCTGAGTAGATGTGCTTTGTGATGAGATCATATGAAGATCATAAATAGAAACATAAGAGATATCAGATATCTCAGTTTTTTGGTAAATAATTGACCATTCAATGCTTTAGATTGGTCAATAGGAATATGGATGCTAACATTCGATGTTTCGAGGTTGATTTGTTTTAGTGTAGGGATATAATTATTGGATGACCATTTTTAAATTTTGGTCAATGAGATGTGCAATGGAAAATGAAGGAATATAAGTTCATGGAATGGGTTGGGGTGTAAATGGGTGCATCCAAACATTTACAGCTATTAGGTAAGCATTGAGAGTAATAGGGTTTGAATCTAACATCTCTTCAAAGATAGGGTCTCCCCTATTACAGAAAGGAGATTTGGGCACTCCTAATTGAGAATTGGGAGAAATGGGGTATTTTATTTCTTCTAGTCTAGGTGTGTGAAGAATTTGATAATGATAATGATGAGGGGAATGGAATATTTATTGTCCCATTTCTCCATTCTAGTTGGCCCCTAATTCATTCCAAGTTTGTTTGGTGTTAGAAAGAGGGGTGGATGTAATTGTTTGATAATAAGGGACTTGTAATTACATTGGTGTAGAAAGTGTTGTAGGAAATGATTTATTATAAAATGGCACATGTTGTTGAAATGTAGGTGGTGGAGTGGACAATAACACAAACACCTAAAAATGGAAAATGTCTAAGCGAGTTGATTTACAAACAAGCAGAAAAATCGAGTAAAATGTTTTTTTTATACTTATCTTAATTAATTATGAAAAAGTGAAATGTGTAAGATGGTTAACAAGGGTCCTAGGAAATGGTAGTCTATGGTTTATTTCAGGAATTTTTAAGGGCGAGTCCTCAATACACCCTTTGGTACATGAGACCCAACTCTATACGGTTGTCGATGACGGGCGTGTTTATTAGGGCCTACCCCCTCACTTCATAGTCCCACTACGATAAGGGAGTTGGGTGCTGAGCCAATATATACCGATAGACAGGAGATTATACTTGGCTAGAACACTGAGTCGACTTCCCTGTTGGGTGATGAAATCCTAATCAGTTTCACCTGGGTGGGAGTTTTTGAATGTGTTTTTATTTTGAAATGATTTGATTGTATGTGAGGGAAAGATAAGTGAATGCAACCATTTAACTTCCTATTTAAAGCTAGATGATCAAGAAGTATGAAATGGTTTGTTTTAAGACCCAAAATGAAATGTTGAGTTTTGATGAGAAAAAATAGACAAAAATGCAAAACAGAAAGAAAAAGGAAGGTTTCTACGACTTTTCATGAGAGTGCTCCCCTTTTTTAGATTTTAGAAATTATTTAAAGTGATCAATCAACAAACATAGCATATAAAGATTTCAAAAACAAGTACTCTGCAAAACAAGTTAAGAAAATAGAGAATAGAAAGCAAGTGAAAAGCAAACCATGAAGCAATATAAACAAAAAATCCATAGTCCAATCGCTGGAGATTTTCCAAATTACAAGCGATTACCACACACTAAATTAGAAAAACAAATACTATTTAGTTTTTGACATGAAGCAAAGAATTAAGGGATAGTGTCCCACCGAGCGTGCTAAAATGTTTGTGACAATTTCACCTTACAATTTAGTTGATAATATCAAGGGGTAAAACTGGATCAACCTCAAACATTACGGTGGTTCCCAAGATACCCACAGATGATGTTGATGGATGTTTATTGTGTGCTTTGTGAAGAATGGATTAAGCTTCTTTCATGTGACTAAATCTATAAGGCGATACTACACAAGATGGAATTAGTTGGATGGGTAGGTGGGTTTCTGGAAAAATTTATCTCCCAAAAGCCAAAGGAATCTCTTATGTGGACGTCAACCTGATTTCAAAACATTCAAGTTTTATTTATGAAAGTAGGACAAAAAAATGTGTGATTAAATGTCTATCACTTATTTAGTTTATTACAAATAACAGTTGATAATGGTAATGATATGAAAGGAAATGTGTCTAGAATTTGAAATCAGATTCTATATCGAGTATCTAGATTCTAAGAAAATTTAGATCCCACTTAACAAGCTAGATCATCATCCTCAGTAAAGTATGAATCAAGTTCTTCGATGTAATCATCAATGAAGAAGTCAAAAAGCTCCTCCTCCCTATCGTAGAGACATGAAAGATCAGATTTGGAGTCTGGAAGGCTGATTGCACTCTCAATGTCTAACTCAGATGTGGTGTTGGTGTCTTGGGGATATAAATTCATGGTTTACGGTGGTACTCGAACCAGAAATATTAGTTGATATGTGTTGTACTTCGTAATATGCTTCCCAAAACTCTTCAGTGGCTTCTTGAATCTTTTGGGTAGACTTGAATATGGTCTCAATTTGATCAATGGGGGTTGTGTGGATGGCACACGGCTCCAAGTCATGTAATAAATTGTAGTGTTCCCGGTGAAAAGGGTGTTGGATGATCGACACTTGAGTTGATATTGGTGATTGAGTGATTAAGTCCACTTATAGCCATCGATAGCATCAGACTTGATAAAATGTTGGTAATCAAGGGAAATACATATAGATTTTCAAACAAATTTAGATAAATCTATGAGAGAAACATATTGTGCAAGAATCGTAGGTGATTCTAGCAATCTCTAACAATTACTGTGAATTCTAACAGACTTATAAAATAAAGGGTGTAATTCAATTGATTTGTGACTGTAATGATTTTAAAGCTTTAAGTAAAACTAGTAATAAGAAAACAAACAATTACCTAAACATGGAAGAAAAAACCAATGAAACAAAACTTTCCTTAGTGGATGATTTGACAAGATGTCGCAGTTTGAGTGGAAAATGAGTAAATTTTCCAAGATGTCTTGACAGCAACACTAGACGATATGATGATCACCTTGATGTGGTATAGCAAAGTAATGACACTTTGTTGAAAGATTCAAACTTAGAAACGTAGGAAGATGTTCGTGAATGGTCATGAAATCCTTGTAAAATCCAATCCCAAAGAGGCAGAGAAGTCTACTTATATAGATCATCGAACGGGGGAATCACCGAGCGATTTTGGCCAATTCAAGTTAGGGGATGACAAGGGTGATTTTCTTGCTATTTTTAACTTAGGTGTCGGGATTTAGGGTGATTACGACTTAATGACTTAGAAAGATCGAGTGTGATGTTTAGAGGTGGATATAGGTAGTTAGGATGGATGGAGGATAATTAGAAGGTTTCTAATTTAAACTAGTCATAACTAGTGAGAAGTGAGGACTTGTTATAGGGATAAGTTAGAGGTGGTTAGGGTAATATTTTTAGAAGGTTTACTTAAACTAGTCGTAACTAGTGAGTTAGGATGAGGTAGGTGTAGGGGTGAACATGTTGGTTAATTAATTAATTAGTTAATTATCCTTGAAAGGGGGATATGATCTAGGATAAATGATTTAATTAATCAAATGAGTGTAATGTCTTAGGTTTAGGGATAATGCGGCGATGAGTTTAAATGAACTAATTGAATGAAAGGTCATGAGCGGACAAGTTTGTTTATTCGATTACTTGTGTGGAAGCGGGGCATGAAAATTTTTGGTATCTATAGTTCCATTAAAGAAAGGTGCCTTGGAAGTAGAAAAACCATTGTGACCTTGATTGTTAGTCATGTTTGTGCTTGTTGGATGTCCTTCAAAATGTTAAGCTTGCTTGAAAAGGACCTATATCTGATACCAATTGTTGGAAAACTCAAGCACTGAAAGGGGAGGGGTGAATCATCACTTCTTCAAATTTTGAAGACAATTCTAAATCTCAATAGACCATTCAACCTTGCTCAAACTTTACAATGAAGAACAATGACATTCAAGCAAAAAAATCAACAAGTAAACACACAAGGAGATAATAGTTAATGTGGGAAACCATTGAAGGGAGAAAAACCCACTTGAATCAAAGCACTATGATGGAAAATCATCCCAAAAATATTACAAGGATTTCAAGTTTTGAGAACCCACTCAACTTGAATCACCAACTCCAATGTTTAAGCTAATCACCTACTTGAAAAAAATTGCAAATTCTTACTTGCATGGAAGCTACAACTCCCACTTCTATTGAGCACCTACTTAGTCTTCACAAGTTTTTATCACCTTCATTCTTCTATTTTATTATAAAAAAAATTAGTGATCCCTTATTAAACTACTATTTGCTCATACTTCTTCTTCACACATCTAAAGTCAATTATCTACCCACCGCTCACACTTCTAAACGTTTGCCTTCAAAATCTATTTTTGATTAATATTTTCCCATAAATATATATGAGTATGGAATCCTCTAACTATTACTATTCTAACCCCATCACATTCTTTTCATTTCATCTCATACAAGAAGATTGGATGACATCATCTAAAAACTGCTAAAGTGTCATTATTGGAATTGCAAGAGTGTCAGTTGAAGGTACTGACCATTATTAAACTATCATAACCATTCTCCCTACCTATGAGAAACTGTAAAAACACTCCTAGTCTCACTACACACATGAAACATATGAAAATATTCCATTTTGACCTCTGCATATCTCATTTGTAATATCACTCTACTTTGTTTTCTTCTTTAGCGAGGAATTCTTTGTCTTCTAACAATTCTAAACCATGTAAAAAGTGTCATGATGAAGTTTGAATGTTACAAAATATTTCTCCTTGTTCTCTAAGTCCTTGAAAATCTTCACAACTCACCATTTCATCTTGATGGCTCCATTAAAGCTAATATGCACAAGTGCATGGTTTTCAAAACACATCCACAACTTGGATTAGAGAAACACACTCTAGGATCTTGGCATGCAACAAAATAGATGGAAACATACTTCAATATAGTCATGATATCACTACATGCTTGGAGGGAAGTAGGCAAAGGCACAAGGCTTTAATTTCACTCTTCTTCTCTCTTTGGGCATACATACAAATCCACAGAAGCTCAAAAACACATTCATGAAGAATGTTCTTTCTACACTAATATATGCACTTACAAAACCTTATAATGCTTGGGGAGATGTTTTTTTAGCTCTATTACACCTTAAATACTTGGAGCCACCACCACTACCTTTAGTCACATCATGAAGCTCGATTATGAAAATTCCTAATAAATATGAATACCTAGAGAACTAGACTACACAAACTAAATAATATCATGCAATTATACACTTGTTAATGATTTCTATTACACATTTATGGAAGGCTCTATGTTTTGGAAAATTTATCAAATCCATAGCATGCTTCATTTCAGGGCACAAAGATCAAGTGAGCTTGTATTTCAAGGACTACTAAGATTGGGTTTCAATTCCCAAGAACTAGTCTTGGCCTAAAGACTTCCATCACTCAAACATTTCCTTTCATGAAAAAAATGTTTTGGAACACCTCATACAATTCTTCTACTTCATTTTCAAACACTAATTTTCCTTGGTTGTGTGGATAAATACACACTTGCAACCTAGTTTCTCGGACCTTCTTAACAGGATAACTAGGATTGATTTGACCATTGGATCTAGGACCTAAAATCACTTCAAAAAATAAATTTATGGGATTCAACATGTATTTGACTTCTTCCCACCATACATGCTTTCATTTTCTTCAACAACATGCATTCACCGAGGACTCTCTCAAACCCCATGAATTTTCTTTCCTTGTTAATCCTTAAGTAGTAGGTTATCTTGATTGACATGGATTACCAAAATTGTGCAAAGAACTCACTGATTATTTTCATGGATACTTGGTTCACCTCCAAATATTTCTCATAGACTTGATCTTACACCATGAAGTATGATATTATTGAATGTATTGTCAAATAATTTCAAAACAGAGAGGTAAAATTGTATCGTATAGTTACACCTAGAGAATGAAACCAATGCAAACAAGTACTATAAGGAGTCCTTTACAATCCCAGACATTATCGGTTTAGCATTTGCATTGATTTTTAGGACCAATCACTTCATATTTACCCCATATATCTTAAAAGTGGGCTTTAAGAGGTTTTGGACCCACCTACCTTGTTGATGATTGTTCATAGAGTATATGACACCATTATTTCTCATTCCATTTGTAAAATGAGCTAGGTTCCATGCCCCAAATTTATTGAAGAGATTGGGTCCCGTTGAAAAATTTTAATGTGCAAGTAATCACTTCAAAATTGAACTTTGATCTAGTGATGATCATTCTTAGAGCTTGATAACATCAAAAACCTCATAAATTCAAAAATTCCTTCATTGACATGTCTCGTGGCTCATTTTATCATAAATAGGTTTGTACCTTCTTGAACATTATGATTTGCACCTACTAACTTGGCTTATTATCAATAACATTCCTTCAAGTGAACTTGAATATTCCTCTCCCACATAAACAGAGACCTGAAACACCTTCCACATCCTCTCTACTATGTATTAACACGCTCCTCTTTCTTGGACTAGCCTACCATATCTTGTTTTTCTTCATACACCCATCCAACCTTGCACTAGGTCTATGAACTAGGCTTAAATGAGCTTATTTCAGCCATGATTCATAAGATCTGGCCTATTTTAGATCTTGAAATTGCTTTCACACTCTTGAAACACCTATTGAGACATGTAAGACACATTTTGAGTTTACACCAAGCACCTCCATGCATGTAGTTACTTTTCAAAGTACTAAACCTACACTAAGACCTTGTACACAAACAATGATATCTCTGGAAACCACACCAAGAGACTCCAAACATGCCATTTGAGGTCTAAAGAAGGCACTACCAATCAACCTTCATGCCCCTGAATGGTTAACACCTCAGTATTAACTCTATTCCATCAATGCCATATGAAATCAATGATAACATCAATGGACTAAGGTTCAACCTAGAAATGGTTGTCATAGTTCATCTATAGGGCTTTACGCCTTCGATGCCACCTGTAATGGCTTGAAAAAATGTAAAATGTATACATTATTAGGTAGAAAATGGAGAAATCCAAATGTGGGTAAATTATAAATTGCAATTCAATTGATTATAGAGGATTCCATAAGATATATATTCACATTATAGCTGACCTAGAGAAGATGAAATAATGCACATAATATTTTTGACTAAGAAAAGAATTGTTAGGAGAGAGCGTATAAGACCAATGGGTCATTTTAAGCCATAGTATGACTGTATTACAAGAAAAATGGATAAAGGGGGTGAATCAGTCCTAAAATAATTTTAATTCATTTTCCAAAGCATAAATACATCATTTAAGATATCCATTCATCATTCATAACCATACATGTGTATATTAGATGTGTATTAACCATTCACAATATCACAACACAAGAGAAAGTAAACAAGACACCAAATATAAGTGGGAAACCCTCATGGGGAAGAAATCCCACTAAAACTCGCTTATATTACACAAATAAAATAAATTTAGTAAAGCACCAACTTCACAAGGAGCACAAACCCCTAGTTTAGTAGAGCACCAACCCCTAATTTAGTGAAGTATCAAATCCAAAAAGATGTTACAATCCCATAATACAATCAAGCACCAACTTAATAACATTTACATGAAGATATATGATGTTTTGTTTCTACCACAACTGATGGAGATCACAACTTCAGCTCACACACCTTCAAACCATTCTTCAAACCCTCTCTTTCCCAACTCACTCTATATCACACTTTCATGACATGATTTTGATCAAACCCTTTCACACATGCTCTATAACTTTCTTCATACTTTTACACACTTCCTTAGCTCTTATTTTATTCCTTCATACCTATTTCATTGTCATACATGGGTCACAATTTTTCCCTCTCACTTAGCTAGTTCAAATTTGAACCAAAACACTTACTTTATACCCTTCTCAACTCAAAAACATAATAAAATTAATTATCTATACCAATATAACATAAAAACACAACAATATATTCATAACAAAACTTATAATGGACCCATGTAGGTCGGCCATGCTCCAAGACACCAAACAAGCTCAAAATAAGCTCAAAACCCCATCACCTAATTCATCAAAGACCACAAACCTCATCACCATGATTATTGAAGCCCAAAAATGAATAAAACAGTTCAAATATGGCATAAAAACATCATCCATTGTTGTAAATTATCTTAAATAAATCAAATTATTCATAACTCTATCGAGAAGGCTCACATCCTTCTCAAAACAGATGCTTCTAGGAACCAGTCTTCACCTATGGACCTCAAGATCACACCATAACACCTAAAATATGACATGTAACCAATAATTAGAAATAAAATTACCTTTATAACACATCCATGCTTTCTAGAACTCATGAAACATCCATACATGTAAACCACACTTACTTTCCTCTTCATCAAATTGAGCTACCCAAAAGTAGTTTTGGAAACTCAACCAGTTTTCACTCTTTCTCCAAATTTCAAGAATTAAAAATCCTTAAATATGAAAAAATTTCATCCCTCTTCACTCTCAAATGGATATAAATAATCAATCAATAAAAAAACATGTGTCTTCTACCTCCATCTTCTATCCAGAGCAATCATGTCTTGAAAACAAAAACCGTATTCTTCATAAACTGAGTTAGATGACTTATCAAAAATAATCATCAAGAGACAAAACATATACCATTGGAAATATATTTGAATCCTCTTTCCATAAAATCTTACATTTCCTTCCAAATCCAAGTGGAAGGCCTTCAACTAGGTCAATCTATGAAATTTCTCAAAACTGCCCTTTTAGGACTCAAAGACTAATCTTTATAAATAGGGCACACTTTTCCCTCTAGGACCTCAACCATGATATGAAACCATAATGTACATAAATTAAAACTCCCAGGCTAAAAATAATGTTAATTTATTTCATGCCTCCATTGGAAAACTTTTCCTCAAATTAAACATATTCAAAAACTTATTGTTTGAGTGGGGTCCATAAATAATCACATGTTATATCATACCTTTCTATAAATGTGGAGGATTCCTCTACAACCTAAAATCATCACTTTTTCAAAACCAATCGATACATATTAATTATACTCATTTTTCTCCAATTCACTTTAAGTTAGGTTTTAACTAGAGTTTCAAAGCAACTTATCTTCTTAACGATCGTTCATTAAAACCTAACGATTAAACCATATCATTATTTTTATAAACCTTATTAGTTACATGAAAAATCATACCCCAAAATCTATAGGTCCCATTAAAATCACACAATTCATAGCGAGCAAAAGAAGGTCAACTTTTAGCACAAATCTTCACTCTAGAAAACCTAGTTTTACCAAAACTTCATGTCTTGCAAAATATTATTCAAAGTGACCTAAAACTTGTCATGAAGCATCATAAAAGAATCCTCTAACTATATATAATCATCATATATCTAAAATATATCTTAACTTCTCTATCCAAATCAACTTACATGTGCTTTCTTATCTCGTCTTCACCTTCTTGCTTCACATGGACCTCAAACATGCACTATACCTCTAAGTAATGACCTTAAACTCATCATAAACATGATATATCATGTACAATCACCTTTCTCATGCTTGTACAAGAATTTTCAGCTCCAATTATCATACATCTATACCATTCTGCATGCTTTAGGACTAGGAATAACCCCATAATGACTTCTTCAAACCATGAATCGTCATGAACTAACTATGTTGAATCAATTCAGACATGTATGCATTCTTGACACATCATATGGACAATGGATGACCTCATGAAAACCTTCATTAAACTTGGGAGGACTCAAACTATGACCATACACACTGAACCCTGCTCCAGGACGTCATAGAACATTACCAAACATGACACTACCAATCAACCTTCATGTTTTACCTTTAACCAACACCTCATGGAGACTGATATGACCTCATAACACCCTTTTCCATGAATGTATTTGGCATCAATGACAAAACAAAGACATAATGGCCAATAATCTCCCCCTTTGTCATTGATGGAAACCACCTTCAGAAACATTGATGGCAATCATAAGACAAAACACACCTCCTATACCTATTTTCCATGTTTGTGATGCTTCTATCCCCCATTGACATCTATGAAAAAGGATACAATGATGAATATACATGTAACAAATGACAACACACAAAACATGACACATTGAAAACAATGTACACAACTTACTTGACTTGACTCGCCATTGGTCATACTTTCTCTTCCTTATCTTCATTAGTAGTAATAAATGATCCAATGTACCTAGTAAATAATTCAAACTAGCTCCCCCTGAATGTATACTCTCCACATTTTTCTTCATCCATGTTCTACATCTTCCTATAGGTCAAAATAATGTAAGAAGCCACTAGTGTTTCCTTCAACTTCAACATGCCCTGACTTTAGGACTATTGTCCCTAAAAACATCTTAAATCCCTTTTTGACCAACTTATCCATGTCATATAAGCTCATACACAAGTTGAATCATATCCTTATAGATCCCCTTGGAACCAAACTATCCTTCTCTAACTGAAAAAAACTCAAGAACATGCTTTCATACCTTGTATGTATGCCTTAGAGAATGTTTGACATTGACACCTCTATCCTAAACCACTTGCTTAGTAATCTCTACCTTTTCTCATGTTCTTTTGACCTTCTAGATTCAAGAGTTCACTTACCTTTGAAATAAACGTATAAGCATCTACAACCCTTCCTTACTAACACCTTCATCACCTATTTGAGAGTCAAAAATGGACTCCTCCTACCTCTAAAATACCTAATGTGCAAACACAACCCCTTAATCAAGATGGCACTCCTTTTTCTCAAGTATACATATCTTCATATCTTTGACCTTGTAACTTTACTATAGTTTTAATAACATACCTCGAGAGCATACCTTGGTCTTTAACACCTTCACAAGATTTGTATTTCATTCCTTCCTTCTTATCACCTAAAATACTTGGATGAAGACCATCAATGATTCCCCTACCTTTGGAGAACATCTACGGACATGTAGCATCATATTTAGTGCTATGAAACTAATTTTACCTTGTCAACAAGTACACTTCTACTTTGTAACTTTGTTATTTTACTCTTCTTAACAACTTATACATGATTTAGGTCGTAACTAGATCCCCTTGCCTTTAGTATTCCTCATGATATGCAGTACATCATTTTCCTCTTTCACATGATCCTAGACCCTAATTTAATGTAAGCTTTACTCTTAAATCATATGCTTAACCTTGAAACAGTGTACCAACCTCAATGAACAATCATGTCTTATCTTTTCTCAAGCTTTGTCATTATGCTTAGATATGTCAATGTCATATTTGTTTTACATGATCATCTTGTCACTAAATACACTTGATTTAATGGATAGGGACATCTTACCCTACATCATCGACCTCTTCAGAATTATAACATGTCATTATCTACCTTGGAGCCTTGAATGATCCTAATAAACATGTCATAGATAATGACCTTAACCAAGCCAAAAATCATAATTTTAAACTTGTATATCTTTGCAAATAATCTTAACATACCCCATTCATGTATGAGACAACAATACCATCCTCCAAACAACCATACACAAATGGGTACACATGATTGTCATAGAAAAAATACAAAATTTGTGTTTTCCAAAGTCCTTCATTATGCTTTGATTCTCCATTTTGTGCAAGAATAGCCTACTAAGACCTATTTATACCCTTTTATCCTACTTGAGACACTATTAAAGAGCTAAAAATCTATACATAGGTTGGATAAGATACATACTATCCGAGGAACACCATTTTTCTCTTACATATGATGGTATAATCTATCTATCATGCAATATAATGGATTCCTTCCTTTCTGAGACATTTTCTTACTCACTTCTCAAAGCATCAACCATACTTAATTCATTTTGAATATGTTCGAGACACAATGGGCACATTTTGTCTTTATAAATGCATTATTACAATGTTCAATCTCTTTTCATCTCATTCCATATCCTTTTTACTTCATTAAACAACTTAAAATCTTATTGCATTGTCATTCTTAGACCTTACTATGCTTAAACACCGTGATGTAACATCCATGATGCATGATCATAATTAGAAACATCTTCAAGTGGGTCTTAAGGATATGTGACTCAACATCAACCTTACATACATGGAAAGTATCATTAAACAATACCTCTATGCCTTCCTGTAGATCTATTACACCCATTTTATTATTAAGAGTCAGAATCCCCTATCTCCTTGAGGTATTTTTAAGTTTACAAATCCTAAAATTTTATCTCCAACTTAAAGCCATTTAACTGTTCAAACTTGTCTTATTTGAAAATAAAATCACTTCCTTAAGCTCATTAGTCATCCTATAAGACATCATAATGCTATGACACGCATACACATTGGAATCACTTGTATAAAACCTACTAGGTACAATGAGAGATAATAACTCCCCTTCAACATATTCCAATTATCATGAATCCATAGGCAACATCATCTCTATTCTATCCTTTTGATTCTATAATCCAATCTCCTTTATAAGTGCATTCTTACACTCGAACATGTTGTTCAAGATCATGCTTTTATACCTCCTCTTATAGATGACACACATCATAAAATTATGTTTTGACTTCATGATTTAAACATCAATTGATACATTTTAATGATTCAATGAGCATATAGTATTTCTTGAGTAAACTCAATCTCTTAGAGACACATGTAATCATGCAAACAAAATAATCCTCTAACATTTTTTATGAACTCGATAAAGTAACCTTGTTACACATTCTAGTTTTTCCTCTAACTCCCCTTGGGATAAGCATCACTTATTTAAGACCTTTAGACATGGTTTTAAATTATAACTTTAATATATGTTAAGACCTCTTGAGCATTGTAACAAATTCATAACCCTCAAGACTCAATCATATACTGAGATAAACTTGATACATTCTTTACTTTACTCATCACACATTCCTAACTATGCACACACTCATGATCTTGAAATACTCTGAAGAACACAGACCAAACATCTCGACTTCATGAAATATCACATTAGACTAAGGACGATCATTTATACTTGAGAGACTTGTATCTTAGCCACTATTTAGTCTTACTTGGAGTAAATATTTGAGATCTTTATGTCTTAAAATCAAAAATACCAGGACTAGACACACTCAACATCATCTTAGGATTTTTCATGAACTAACCATATTTATCAAGGCATTGATGTAAACTCAAATCTTGACATGGAAAACATATCATAAATGAACAAACCAATCTTACTTGAACCTCGATCCACTTGTCTACCAACCTTTTTATGGCTAAATTAAAAGCACACTTACTTCGTCAAAACTTAAAAATAGCAAAAACCTTATCATGACTTCACTTTCAATGGGTTGTAGACATATTAACATGACACTTTATACTTTATGACTAACTACAAACTCTTGACTTGGTGAAAACAAATACCTTGACAAACAACCTCTAAGAACACACACAAACCTTACATTAGATGAAAACATGACAAATATAATCTAAAAACTTCAGAACACCTATCAATAACAAGGGTTACATACCTCATAGATAGATCAAATCACATAACTTATAAATCTTAAGATATCCCAAAATCCTAGCCTTATCAACTTCTCATGCACTAGATATTGAATAACAATGAGACACATATGATTTTCTTCACTCTTTGCTTAGACGTGTTGACCTCATTTATATAGTTAGAATTTTTTCATCCTTGACCACATTTTTCTCATTCACCTTGACTAGATTTGACTCTTCTTTGACTGATTTAGGTATCCATACTTCCTTAATTTTGGGATCTCAACCTTCTTCACTTTCCTTGATGATTCATGAGAGAAAAAAATTGCAATATGACCCTTGAGATGACACTTGTGGAAAATAACCTCTTGCATATCTCTTGACTGATGACTCTTGTGATCTTTTCCATTGCTCCAAGGGTACACACAACTAAAAAAACTTCCTATAATCCCTTTATTTATGACCAAAACCATTGCAAGCATAGCAATAACCATGAAATTTTGCATACCTCATTGCATTTGGTTGTCTAATGAGATTAGGCCTTGAGTAGACCTTCTTGGTATGAATATATTCATTTTCACCTCCTTTGGAACTAGAACTAGTTTCTTGATCTGCTAGATTATGTTTCTCATATCCTTTGACCCTAAGGTTTTGTATATCCTCCTTGATCTCAACATACTCTTCTTCTTTGAATTTGAGTATTGTTTTCATACCTTGGATTTTAGGCTTCAAATTGATGTTCTCCTTTATATGGAAATATGATTATGCTTTTAGATCCATTACCACCTCTTTGAGATCATCTTGACCATTCATACAAACATCACATGGATTATTTTTCAATCTATCACATTCCTCTTCCTTTTAAATCAAATCCAAAATAGCCTTCTCTAACTAACTCTTGAGACATTTGGTGGGTTCTTCATCCTTTTTGGCCATGGCTCTACACTCTTAATTCTATTTCCTTATTTTCTTAGCCATCTTGTGCTTCTAGGATCTCCTTCAAGCTATTAGACTTACTTCACAAGTACTAGCACTCGATACCAATTATTGGAAACACAATGGACTGATAGGGGTGAATCAGTCCTACAATAATTTTTAATTCATTTACCAAACCATGTATTCATCATTTAAGATATACATTCATCATTCATAACCATACATGTGCATATTAGATGTGTATTAACCATTCACAATATCACAACACAAGAGAGAGTACACAAGACACCAAATATAAGTGAAAAACCCTCATGGGGAAGAAAAACCACTTGAAAATATGCTTATATTACACAAAGCAAAGAAAATTAGTGAAGTAAAAATTCACATGGAGCACCAACCCTACAAGGATAAACAACCCCTAATTTAGTGAAGCACAACTCCATAAGGAGGATAAAACCCCTGAGATGATAAAAACACACTAAACCAACTTTATATTAATATATATGATTTCTTGTGGCTTCCAACTGATGGAGATCAAAAATTCAGCTCACACACCTTTAAACCCTTCTATAAACATTGTCTTCTTCAACTCACTCTATCTCACACTTTCATGACCTTATTTTTCTTCAAATTCTTGCATACATGCTCTATAAATATGCCTATACTTTCACACAACACATTAGCTCTGATTTTATGCCTTCATACATGTTTCACACTCACACTTGGGTTGCACTTTTTCCCTCTCACTTAGCTAGTTCAAATTTGAACCAAAACACTTGTTTTATACCCTTCTCAACTCAAAAACATAAGACAAGTTGGTCCTATACCAATATCTTGACAAATATGAAATTGAAAAAAATCATAACAACACTTAGAATGGACCCATGTAGGTCATCCATGCTCAAACACACCAAACAAGCTCAAAATAAGCTTAAAACCCCATCACCTGATTCATCAAAGACCACAAACCTCATAACCATGATTAGTAAATACCTAAAATGAATCCCACATGTCAAATATGACATAAAAACATCATCCATGGTTTTACATTAGCTTTAACCAATCAAATTATTCATAACTCTATCAAGAAGGCTCATATCCTTCTCAAAACATCTCCTTCCATGAACCAACCTTCACCTCTAGACCTCAATATCACACCATAACACCTCAACTATGGCATGTAACCAATAATTATAAATCCACTTACCTTTATATCACATCCATGCTTGATATATCTCATGAAACATCCATACATGTAAACCACACTTACTTTCCTCTTCACCAAACTGAGCTACCCAGAAAGTAATTTTGGAAACTCAACTGGTTTGTACCATTTCTACCACTTTCAATAATTAAAAAATCCTTCAATATTAAATTTTTTTATCCCTATTCACTCTCTAATAGATATAAACAATCAATAAAAAAAAAAACATGTGTCTTCTACCTCCATCTTCTAGCCAGAACAATCTTGTCATGAAAACAAACAACCTTTGTCTTCAAAACTGAGTTGGATGACCTATCAAAAATCATAACCAAGAGACAAAAGATATACCATTGGAAATATATAGGAATAAAATTTCTATAACATCTTACATTTCCTTCCAAATCTAAGTGGAAGGCCTTTAACCAGGTCGGTCTCTGAAACTGCTCAAAACCACCCTTTTAGGACTCAAAGACCAATCTTCACAAATAGGGCACACTTTTCTCTCTATGACCTCAACCATGATCTGAAACCATCGTATAAATCAAGTACAAATCTAATGATAAAAACAATGTCAATTTATTGCATACCTCCTTTGGACAATGTTTCCTCAAACTAAACATCTTCAGAAACTTTCCTGTTTGATGGGGATCCACAAATCATCACATGTTATATCATACCTTTCTAGAAATCTGGAGGTGTCCTATATAATATAAAAACATAAATTATTCAAAACCAATAAAAATAGAATCAATAAATTCATTTTTTCTCCAATTCACTTTGAGCTAGGGTTTAGCTAGTGTTTCAAAGCAACTTATCTTCTTAACAACCGTTCATACAAATATGACTATAAAACCAACCCATTATTTTTTCTAAACCTTATTATTTACATGAAAAACCACCCCCAAAATATCTATGTCCCATGCAAATAAAACAATTAATAACAATAATTAGAATGTCAACTTTTAGGACAAATCTTCACTCTAGAAACTTGGTTTTACCAAAAACTTCATGTTTTGCAAAATATTCTTCAGAATGACCTAAAAATTTTCATGAAGCATCATGAAAACATATTAAAACTTTCAATACTCACCATATATATCAACTAGATCCAAAACTCTCTATCCACAATGACTTACCCGTGCTTTTCAGCTTATCTTCACCTTCTTGCTCCCAAGAACCTCAAACATGCACTATACCTCGAGTACTAACATGAAACTCACCATACACATAATATATTATGTCACATAAAATTTCCCTTTCTTGGAAAAGAGTGATCAGCTCCAATTCTCATACCTCCATATCATTATGCATGCTTTAGGACTAGGAATAGGTCGAGAATGACTTCTTCACACCATGAATCTTCATGAACTGACCATATTGACTCAATTTAGACACAAAATATTATGACACATCATATGGACCATTCATGACCTCATGAACACATTTTTTCAACTTTGGAGCACTCAAACTATGACTATACACATTGAACCATGCTCCATGACCTCATACAACATTAACAAACATGACACTACCAATCAACCTTCATGTTTGACCTTTGACCAATACCTCATGTATAATAATATGACCTCATAACACACTTTTCCATCAATGGATTTGACATCAATTACAATGAAAAGACACAATGTCCAATAACCTAGTCATATTCTCGTACAATATGGGGATTTAGTGACAAAATAGCCAAAGTCCAAAAAGATTCTTAGGGATGGATCATTTCTTGGGATAACCAATCTTGCATGAATGAGAGAATTTTTCTTATATTATATAGTCACATGAGAGAGATAAAGATATATAAATTTATCTTAGGATGTAATAATTTATCTTAACATAGTAAAAAATCCAAACTTGTCATTTTCAGAGGATAAGTTAGTAAATTTAGGTGTCTACATTTTCCCCCTATAAATGTGGGATTGAAAACTGCATACTTAAAGTAATAACATAGCTTAGTGTGCACACACATTTTTTCTTATCTCAATAGTATTTGTCATTTGCAGTGATGTTGGCATGTTCTATAGTGAAACTGCAAGACATAGTGTAGTCATTCACAATGAAAGAAACTGAACTATAACTCAAATGTTAATAATGCTTATAATTTTGAAAAATTGAGTTAATGTATTATAAAGTATAAATATGAAAAACATGGAAGGAGAAAGCCTATTTACTTTTTGGAGGTATGAGCTCTCATTCTTGTTATGCTTGGAGGTTATGATTTGCACTAAGATGCCAAAGGATTGGGTGTGATTAGTCCCCAAATTTTTCCAAAGGAGAAGCTAGCGTAGGAGGGGATTTGAGTGTGTAGAATTTAACACTGAAGATGAGAGGTATTTCCAAAGAACCCCATAAAGAGGGAAAAGAAATATACATAGTATCTAATCACCATAATATATTTCCATACAAAGAGATGCAAGGAGGAAAAACAAGCTATAAGGTATTTAATCACCTTGATATATTCCAACCCCATGGACTACAACAATGCAGATGGATCTAGGAATTTTTTTAAAAAACACAAAAACAAACAAAGTAGATGACCCAAGCCACCACAATGTGTTGTAATAATTGAGTCTAACTATGAAAATGCTAAATAATGCAAAAGAGAAGAAGTGTCATGCCCCATACCATATATATGTAATTATATCTTAATAATGTAGTGAAGAAGGAATGAAATACTCATTTTCCATATATTTTTCTTTGAACTATGTCATTTTTATCTAAATATGTACCAAAAGTATGTAAGAATACAAGAATGATGAAATTTTATATGAATTTTGCTCTAGGTTAAAAACATCAAATTCAATCCATAACATACCATAGTTTTTTCCTTTAGTGGATAGCTTTGTATAAATATTTATACTACTAATGGTTCATTGTATTCTCCAATCATTTAACTAATAGGATCTTGTTAGTGTCATTATAAACTGGGGTTGTGTCCTAGGTTGTATGTAATGGAGCTTTATGTAACCAGTTTTCCTATTGGGTCTTTTGTTGGGGGGTTATTGTGAGATCTTTCTAAGTTGGTTACTAATCTATGGAAACTCAATGTAAATCTACGGAATTAAGTTACTGTGATGAAATGAAGTCTAAAAGCTATACTTCTAATTTAAATGGAAATGCACACACAGAATTTGAAAGAACGGAATTGAAATTGCACACTTGTAACTAAAACTTAGTAGAAGTAAAAGCACATGCTAACTAGACTTTGCATAAAGGGAAACACACATTCTAAATATAAATTTCAATAGGGAAAACAAATACGTTCAAACAGAGATTGCATGAAACATACTGAAATAGAGATTGCAGTAAAACTTATCAGAAAACCATATGCGTATGTGAATGTAAACAACCTCCTATCTCCTTGGTCAAGTGGGCCCTTGCTCTCCCTTGGGATAGAGGAAATCTCAACATCTCTAGATCCTCAAAATGATGCTCACTTATATTAATTCAAATAAGTTCCATGACATATCCAGTATGTGAAAAGAAGAGTGCTAAATACAATAGGCTATATATTGCAGATTATATCTAAAAATAATAGCTACTACAATGTTCTTAAGAAGGTGTCTTTATATAGACACAAGTAGTTACAGAATATGCCATAATAGCCAACACTAATGTCTCCCACTAATCAACATTGATCAAGACTCATAAATTCCTATAGGACTGCTAGAAACAAGTCCCATACTTATAGGTCGATAGGTGGAAAAATTCTTTTGCTTCCACATTCTAGCTCCAAACTTGGACTTCTTAATTACATTGGCAATAAACATTCATTATTTCCCTGCACACATCATCACATTTCTCTCACAAAGGTAGTTAGTAGGAAGTTATACAGTAATCAAGTTGCATGAGAAAAAGCAAGGAAAATGCATTAAACTCACTAAGATATAACTATACAAAGCATCCCCATGCATTAGCAAATCATATCTAAATGACAATTTATTAATCATAGGAATGATATAAATGAGCCAAATAATGCACTCATCATTTCCCCCACACTTTACCTATTGCATGTCCCAATGCAACTTATCTATGCCCTGCCCTGTGACCAAGTTGTTGGGCCATGTCATACTCTTCAAATTGGTCAGCATATTACTTCCTAGTACCTTTACATCCCTGAGTGTTGGAAGTTACTTCAACCCAAGCTGTGAAACTCTCATTTGATTATGTAGCATTGTTTTCCGGTGGTAGTAGGACTCAAGAGGAGAGGTGGTCACACCTGAATTCCTACCCATTCATCATTGTACTTCTCACTAGTTTTTTTGACAACTTCCTTATGATTGTGATGAGGGCATCACCTCGTCACATACTCCAACTCAAATTCGAGGTGAAATAACCTCCCTTCACTTTAATGGTAAGCTCAAAGTGTCCCATATCCTATCACAGGCCTGCCTTGCTACCCCAAAGTGCTACTGACTATAGGTTTCAAAGTCCTCCACACATTTTAGTAATATTTTTGAAGTATTTTCTCCAATACCAGCTTGGTAGTAAAAGAGATGAAGTTTTTCCACATAGCCACATCAGTGTGATGTGTAGGCCAAATATAGAATCCTATTGTTTGAGTTGTGTGATTGAAGATATCCATTTTTCACCCCACATGATTTGATTTGAAGCAAGAACTGAAAGGATTTTAATTGAAAATCCCCCACGAACAAGTTAATGAAGAAGTCAAGGACATTGGGAACTAACATATTATGGAGGTAGAACTCACAGAGAAGGTTTTGAATTTTGGGGTACTAGATTTGTAAATGGATAAAAAACATTACCATCAAGAGCTTCATAAGGCACTGACAACACAACTACAATAATTTCCAAGAGTAAAATTTCTCTGAACAAACATGTTGTAAATTGAAGATGGTTTCTACAAGACAGGAGCTTACAAGCTAGAGGACAGACAGAGTCCAAAAGAGATTGTAATTTTTTTTTTTCATCTTGGATGATTTCCATCTCCCCCTTTAATTTCTTATTTTCCTTCTTTAATTCTGAATTCTAAAGAGATAATTTGTTAACATCATTCAAAATGCTAAGACCTCTATCTCTCTGTCACTTTAGGTTCTAACTTCTATTTGTAAAGCTATGATTTCTCTAACCTTTTCTACTGTGCGTTGGGTAAATTCAGTTTGTAAAGATAGATTTGTTTCCTCCATACCTTTCAACTAGGATTTAAGGAGTGCAATCTCCTCTAAATAACCATGAGGATCAGTAACTTGACATAACCTAAGGTGACCAATTTCCATTGCAATTGATTTGAGTGGGATTTTGTGCTTCAGGTACCAAAGTAGTTTCTAGAGTTGTGGTGTTGAATTATGAAGATGTGGGCATAGATGAGCTCTATGGGGTAGGAATAGTTGTAGTGAATATAGTGTCCGGTGATTTTTAGTGGGGACAACCAGGTTTTCTACCTCATCCCTTACCTCCCACACAAGGGTAGAAGCATCAAAAAACCCTCCAACCGGGAACTTCTAGGTTTATGCAATGTATAGGACCGTCATGGCCATAGGAAAATAGAAGAAGAGGGAGTCAAGGTATTCCTACCTTTATAACTAGAAGGTGTTAAAGATGGGCTCACTTGATCACCATATTTTTCCACATTTTTCTGAGCACCAGGTTCCTTCTTCTTCTTATGTGTAGGGCGAGAGGTTGATGTGATAGTGGGTCGAGGTGTGGAAGATGGCCCTGGTTTGAGTTGTTTTGGTTTGGAACCCCTTCCCCACATTTATCCTTTCAAGCCTTCACTTTGGCTTTAAAAACTTGATGCAAGCACAGTAAGTGAATGAGCTCGGGTGCTTTAGCACTACCTTTCCTCCTCCAGTCTTGTATTTTTGGTTGACTTTGATAACTGCATCTACCAAGTATTCCAGTAAATTCACCCTGAGTGTAGGGTTGATGCATCCTTTCTTTAAATGAATGAGAATTTTGAGTGAATCGCCACCTAGCACAGATGGCTAGCCGTCACATATAAAGTATCTGTTAACCCATTTGGCCATCTCCCTCCAAATGTTGGGTAGATTGTCCCTCTTAACTCCTTTCTGAACACCCTGGGAGGTAAGGATTACCTCGGGAAATGCCTCACCCTCCTCATGAAATAGAGCAAGCAAGTCTTTGAGGGGAGAATTTTTCATGACTTTCAAACCAAAATACGGTAAACCGGATAGTTTAGAAACTACCTGGCTGGTAATCTCCACTCGCTTCCCTCCAACGCATGAGCAAGTAGCTTCAAAATTTTCCAAGAATTCATCCACTACACCTTCATCAAAACCTTCAAATTTCTAGATGAATTCAAGCCAACTAGAATCATAAAATACCTATGAAAGTGTAGTGTTCTTGAGTAATGGGTCCAGAGAATCGGGCTCGAATTTTTATTTTGTCCCATGATGAAGGTGAATGAATCCAGATAGTAGAGAAATAAGAACAAGGGTGTGCTTGAATTCACGGTGTGATGGTAGGTAGAATGGTGCATTCAATATTCATGAAGCAATGACAGGAAGTGGTTAGGAACTATCAATTTGAAATGCACCTAGATTCTTGAATCGCATAAAATCATAGCAAATTTGGCAAAGTGTAGAATATTGACAAGACTAGGTATCCATGAGTAGTTTTTATATGTGAGACAACGCACATCCCATTGCTTGAAATGGAAATTCCACTGTCCCTTTCGTAGAATGTGACACATGTGGTGTGCATAGAAATCATGACTCATTACACCCTCATGTCATCATGCCGTAGTGTCGGATTTGGATATCCATAATAAATACATTGAACATTGTGTATGGATGCAATTATGATAAGTTCATGCATGGGGATTTTCTTCATAAGGAAATATCCATAGTGAATTAGAATGCACTTACCCATGCTAGTTCAGCATCCGATATTCATAGATTTCCATGTCCTACAGTTTGAGATAAAATGTGATTAGTGGCCTTTAAACAATGAATATTTCTACATTTATTGAAAACAAAATAGCTAACTAAGGGAAGAAGATCAAGGTCATGACCATCCTCCTTTATTTAAATTGAAAGACAACAATTACTCCTGGCTAGAGGGGAAAAGAGTCACCTCAGCATGCCTTTCCTTACTTAACATGATGTCACTGGTGAAAGTTACCTTGTCAAAAGGTCATTGATAAATCCTGAGTCTATGTCCATTCACAAGAAGAGTCCTCATGTCACCATCAATTGGTAATAGTCACAGAGAGTGGTTATCAATCAATTTTTTGATCTGATATGAGCCCAACCAGCATGTCCATAACTTACCTTTAAACTGTTTATATTTGGAATAAAAGAGTAAGACCCATTCTCCCTTGTGAAATGTCCTAGATTTGATATAAGCATCATGTTAGGTCTTCCTCTGATGTTGGAGAATTTCCACCTATTGTTGTGCTTCCATCTACATTTCATCTAATTCATTCAGCTACATCACCCATTCACGTTGTGCTTCATCCAAATTGATGCCAACTTCCAGTGCTATTCTCCAGGTGCGTAACTTGAACTCTACAGTAACAGTGGCTTCTTCCCATATACCAAATCATAGGGAGAAAAACCAAGTAGTGGTTTTCCAGGTCATGTTATAGGCCCAAACTACCTCGGGAAGTTTTGGTACCCAATTTTTCTGTCAACACTGACCACTTTAGTTAGAATTTTCTCAAGTTCTCTGTTGGTGACTTCCACCTGCCCATTGGATTGGGGGTGATATGGTGACAATTTCCAGTGCTTGATTCGGTAGATTTCCATAAAATCCTCAATCATTTTAGACACAAATTGAGGACCTTGATCAGATACAATGGCCCTGGGGCCCCAAATCATAGCAATATCTGATTGTATAGGAAATCAGCAACAACATCCTCATTGGTAGATTCCCATGTTTTAAATTCAGCCCATTTCATGATGTATTCCATGCATACCAATAGGTATTCTTTCCCAAAATATGGGGGATCAAAAGGTCCAACGAAATCAATTCCCCATTTCTCAAATGGTCCTATAGTTGAGGATTAAGAGGCATTTCCATGGATAATGTAGGCTTCCCCATTCTTTGACATGCATCACACTACCACACATACTTCTTTAAAATATTGTGGAGGGAAGGCCAATAGTACCTAGCTCCAAGGACTTTGTGAATTTTCATCTTTATTGAGTAATGTCCTCCTCCTGGCTCATCATGACAAGCTCAGTATGTCATATACTTCATCTTCTCAAATACACTGCGAAGAACCATATCAGGACAACATTTGAATAAAATTCCATTACACCATTTATATGTTGCACTATTTTTAACCAATATTCGTCTCTCTTTATGAGTAAAATAGGCAGGAAACTTCCTATATTTAAATAATTTGTGATATCAAGCAAACCACAAAGTCTCGAGTTGATATAGCAAACAAATGTTCATCGGAAATTGATCCTGGACTGCCTCATCATTACTTGAAACATTCAATCTTGAAAGAAAATCAGCAACAACATTAGATTTGGGGCTTATCAATAATGGTCGATTGAATTTCAGTAACAAGAGTAGCCATCTAACAATCCGACCTCCGAATACTAGTTTATTCATCAAATATCATATGGCAGAGTGGTCGGTGTAAATAATTTTTATACCTAGTGATGTAATGTCAAAATTTATTCAAGGAGTAAACAACAACTAATAATTCTTTTTTTGTAGTGGTATATTTTCTTTCTATAGGATTCAAGTTCTTGCTAATAAAGTAAATGGCATACATGTGATCACCTTCATCTTTATGCCCAAGAACATCTCCCATGGTTGTATTGGAGGCATCAGTGTGGATATGGAAAGGTTTCCCCAATCGGGGCCTCATAATACTAGGCGGTGGTCATCTTATCCTTGATAATATCAAATGCTTGTTGACACTGAGGGGACCATTCAAAAACACAATATTTTGTCAGCAATGAAAACATAGGTGTAACAAATTTACTAAATTCTTTAATGAATTGCCAATAATACCATGCATGTCCAATGAAACTTTTGATGTCAGTCTGATTTGTTGGTGTAGGTAGCTGAGTGATGACTACGATCTTTTTGGGGTCGACTGTATACCTTTGGCAAAAACATGGTGACCTAAGACAATTCCTTGATCAACCATCATCAGACATTTTTCATGACTCGGTGATAGTTGGTGCTGCTCACATCTACTCAATACTTTTTCAAGGTTATTCAGAGATTTGTCAAAAGTGGATCCATGGAAAGTGAAATCATCCATGTAAACTTCAACACAATCATTTTTAAGATCTGCAAAAATGGCCAAGACTACTCTCTGAAATGTAGTAGGTGCATTACAAAGCCTAAAAGGTAAGACTTGATAAGAAAATGTACCCCAAGGGCAAGTAAAGGTGGTTTTATCTTGGTTAGCAGGTGTAATACTTATTTGGTTATACCCACTAAACCCATCCAAGAAAGAAAAATATTTCTTACCGACGAGATTGTCCAAAACCTGGTCAATAAAAGGTAAGGGAAAATAATCTTTCTTGGTGGCTTTATTAAGTTCCCTATAGTCAACACAGATTCTCCATTTACCATTGTTCTTGGGAACTATAAATAATGGTGAGACCATCGACTATCAGATATAAGGTAGATGAATCCTACTTTTAGCAATTTTTCTCTCATTTTTTATTGTCTATGAGTGTTGGGTTAATTCTTCATTGTGGATGCCTTATGGGTTTAACATATTCAGTGTAGATATGGTGAGTACATATGTTAGGATGAATTCCCCTCATATAATTGTAATCCCAAGCAAAATCGTGGGAATGTTTCCTCAAAATTTTGAGAACCCTAGCCTCTTGGTTGTCCTTCAAATTATTACCAAGGGTAAGTTCTTTCCCTATGTGTGGGAAGTTGTTTGGTATATTTCAAAATAGCGAGCTCTACATTGGTGATTAAATAATTCAATGGGAAAACATGGGGCTGAAGCATGTGCAAAATGGGTACATTTTCAAGAGACAAAATCTTGGTTAAAGGACAATAGAAATCAGAGACTATGTATTCCACATTATAAGCATAGATTTCTTTACAAGCTTCATTAGAAGTATCACTTACCAAGGAAATAGTATCAGACGTGTCTAGAACAAATGGGTCTATAGTTAGAGTTCCAATTTTTGTAGCCACAATGTTGATTTCCGTAGTCACAGAGCCATTTGCACATGACCAATGTGTATGACTCAACAACTTCCGTCATATGGTTTTTCACTACAATGGTGGCCAAATAAGAAGAACTCAAAGATTTAGTATCCAAATAATCTACCCATACATGTTCACAAGCATACACATAAGGCTAGGTATGAGGATATAATGAAATATGCTTGGATTTTTTCCCATTTAGAATGGTCATTTTCCCGACCTACGGTCAATATATGCAGCAACAGAGACAACTGTGGTCTTCCCAAGATGGTGAATACCCCAATTTCGAGCTTTAAGTGTAAGACCATAAAATTGAGAGGATAATCCCGAGATTAAATGGTGACCATTATATCCTCAATCACACCATCTGGTACAGCAAAGGATTGATCTACTAATTAAAGAACGGTATTGGTAGGTTGTAGTCTTGTTAAGGACAACATGATTGAAGATATTTTTTTATAACATTGATGGCAGCATCAAGATCCACCAAAACGTTAGATATTGACTAATTTTTATACAAATAGTAATGACTAGACTCCCAGGATCCCCGTATTTTGGTGAAATAAGTTTTCCAACAACAAGATCAACCAAATTTCCTTCCACCCTGATGGTCTTTGGGTATTTCTTCTTTCTTCATGGTGTCTTTATACACTCATTTCTAATGGTTTTGTTTAATTCTGGAATTTCCCTTATTGCTCACGAAGTGGGACCTCAATGTGCACCTTTTTCAACTCTTGAACTAGTGTTGTTTCATTTGTAGTTTGAGTGTCCTGTAAGCACTCAGGAAAAGGAGCTTTATGGGAAATTTGATTAGTTTCTTAACCATTCTGAGTGTTTTGGGTTTGTGGAGAAGGTGCATTTCCTTCATTTTCCTCAAGTGTCTACAGAAATTTATGTGATAACAATAGGAGGATTCAATTTTTTCCCAGAACTTAGTCACATATTACCAATAGTGTTAACATGCATTGTATTACTCGGTCCTGCTTCATTAATTGAAGTTGTCACGCTAATTTTAGGGTTTCACTGTGCTAGGATGGAAGTTATGTTTTTTTTTCATGTCCATGTTGTTGATAGTTTTTTTTGGGGCCATTCAAGCTTGTTGTGGTTGATGTAACCTATGTTGTTGATTAATGTTCTATTGTGGTGTCCATTACTAGTTTTGGTTAGGATTCTGTTGAGGTACCCATTGTTGGTTGTGCCATGGAATTGTTGGGGTCAATGGTGTCCAACCTGGATGAGTGTATGGATTCATCTAGGGTGGTAGATGTGGGTAAGTCATCTAATTTTATGTTGTGCACTCATTTGTCCCGAGTAGGCTAAGGATCCTAAGCGGGCCATGACATCCTCCGGGGTTCGAGTAAGTCAAGGGAATAGAAAGCCCGATTATTTGGCCTTTGAACAAAGTTTACCTCTAGATCAGCTTGAGAGATGGAATTCAAGCCTCCTTTCAACTGTGATAAGAAGGTGCAATGCTTAGTGTCATGGTCAGAAACTTCATAGATCAAACACATGTCTGTGCAATCTAAAGGACATTCTCTCAACGGATGTTTCTTGCTACACTTAGGGAAATATATGTCCAGAGGTTCTTTGGAATCACTGGTTTTGGCCTTAATTCCATCTGTGGTTGATGTTAATTGTAACAAAATTTCTATTTTCATGTTATCCATTTCCTCCAAAAGTTTAGAGGTACCTAAGGTAAGTGTTATCCAAATAACTCTCCTAGTTATCTGGATAACTTATATCTTCATTATGACTCTGATGCTTTACATTTCAGGTTGCGCACCCACAAAATTTCTCATTTGGCACTTTTTATAGGCAATAGTCCTTCCGCACACTCCTCATGCCTTGTGAACTCTTCCAAGCTCCCCTCCACAGATGCCTTCCAAATCGGCTAAGTTCCGGGACTTCCTGTCATGTTGCCTCTTTTCTTTTGCTATCGTGCATCCTTCCCTAATTAGATGTTTTTGCCCTGCTTCCATGCTTATCTTCTATAATTATGCTTTATTTTATGCGGTTTGTGCACCTATGTGCATGCATTCTCCCTTCTTTCCTCTCACGCACTTTCATCTTGTCACACGCCTTGTTTCCTTGTGTTCTTTCCGCATGCCCTTGCCCTCCTTCTTGTTTCTTCCTTTGCATTATTTCCTCCTTCCATTTTTCCCTTTTTCACTTCCCTCTTACATGTGTGCCTCCCACACCTTCCTCCCGTGTGCCCAATTTCTATCCCCTCATGCATTCCTCGTATGCCCTTCTGCAGAAATCTTAAAATCAGTCATCCCCCAAAATTGGTTAAGTATAAAGGTGTTAGCGGAAGGTGCCAAGTGTCAACATGATGCTCCTTTAAAGGTAAAATCATGAGCAGGTTGTCAAATGAGCATGGGCCTTCCATGTGTCCCAGTCGAAAAGGTGAGGGTGATCGTTGAAAATTCTAAAGGGTTGCGGAGGTCTCCACGTGTCATATCCGTGCTACTCCAAAGGTAAATTCTGGGGGTAGTTTCTAAACATGCACAAAGCCTCCATGTGTCTTGGGTCAGATATAGTGCCTCCACCCGTGGAAAAGACTTAGGAAGAATACAAAGGAAATAGGGAAACTGTGAATGCCGCCACATGTCACATGGGTGTTATTCCAAGAGTGAAGGAAGGAGTTAAATCTCAAATGAGCGCAGAGCTGCCATGTGGACTCAGTGCGAGACAAACTCATTTAAATATTATGCACCTATGACCTAAAAATTCAAATGGACATATCTTTCGACTCGGGGCTCAAAATCTGACAAATATGGCACTGTTGGAAATATCTTGGCCTCATCTACGCCTTGGAGATATGAATATTTTATTTTAGAGAAGTTAGGTGGGGAGGAAATGAAGAAACATCTATCAAGCCATTAAAGCAAAATCAGATTTCTTCAACCACTAGATCTGATTCGATTTAATCCATTGTTCCTCCTCCTTTGAGGTGTCGAACAAGTAATTGATGCAGACATGACAAATTTGGGGTGGCATTGAAGATGGTGGTTGAGCTTCGAATTAGTTTTTCCCGCTTCTCTCTCTCCTTCTTCCCTACGTGTTGAATCTATAAAGGATGAGGTCAAGGCTCATTGTAAAAGGTTGGACACTTTGGATCCTTACGCATGTTGCTAAGGACTCCATATTTTCTATATTTTGAGTTGCAGACCTCCATGTTTGGCTCTTGCATGTGGATATCGGCCTCCTTATCATTATAATAATTTTGTGCATTCTTGGAAGTAATAGAAGCATCATTTTGTGACTATTCTCTATCCTAACATGTTTGCATTCCTTCTTCTTGCCTCTTCTCTTGCATTATGTATTGTTGTGCTACTTTAGGTCCCCTATAGTTCCATATTTGGTTGTGTTCCATGAGAACGATTTGGTGAATGTGTGTTTTGTTGTGCTACTCGTGCCTAGCCTCCTCTCACACATTCCCTATCATTCTTGCTCAGAATAGATAGTTTTCATCCCTATTTTCTAGTGCTATCACCTTTTAGTGTAGTTTACTTCATGTTATCCTTCTTTCCCTGGTCCCTTGGCATTCTTAGCTTAGTTTCCCCTTTTAGCACTAGGAGTAGTAGTAGCAGTAGAAATAGATAGAGGAACCGGCCTTCTTTGGAGATCTATCCCAAGTGGGAAAGGTCCCACAACTTAGGGACGGTTCCATTGTGGTCTTAGACACCTCGGCCCTTTCTAGATTTGAGACGTGGGTGCATGTCTAAGAAACCAATAGTTTTAGCACACCGGTGGGACCAGTGAAGAGCTTTACATCTTTATCTCAACAAGTTTGATGTGTCATCTCGCATCTTAACATATCGATAACTCGGTGATTCAATGCACCCATTATCTCATGTGTAGACCAATTTACCCTCATTCCTCCATTCATTTCTCCTTTGTCACCATTCCACATTCATATTTTCAAGTTATGCAATCATGACTTATTTCCCACCATGGGATTCTCATTTGCAGCAGTAGAACTATTTCCCTCCATCCCCACAGTTTCAAAATCCTCCTCCAAATCAGTTTTATAAGCCCCATTATCCCAAAAATGCATACAACCCACCTTTTTCTAACCAAAATGTTTATGAAGAACATGTTTATGTAGATGATTTTGGCAGCTCTTTGGCCGAAGATGATTTTGAGAGGCAGATGCTAGAGATGGAGATGGATATGATGCAGCTCACAATCAAATGCTCCATAAACATGGCTGAAGTTGGCTACAAGGTCCCTTGTCCATGGGTTGCCCTTGTACCAAGCTGGTTTAGCACCCAACAGAAGATGCACTTCATCAAACAGATGTTGCCTTAGATTACAGATTGGGTGGAAGAAATTTTGGAGGCTCAAGAATCTATCACATGGAAACCTTGTCAATGGGGCAACCCTGCACTACCATCCTACAACCCTCCCACTCCTCCGCGCTAACTTACATCATCTCAGCCCACTACAAATGTCCCTGATTTTTGCGCACTTCCCCATTGATAATTCCATCCCTTCTACCTCACTTTCATCTCACCTTCATTTATCTTACATTCCGATTCCTACGTGCACTCGTCGACACTAAAATTTTCCTCCGTAATTTCTATTTCATTAATGTATGTATTAGGAATAGGATGTTGTTAAGTATAATTAGTAGTAACGTCTGATAGAAGATAACGGCGCCGTCAGTATGGTGCCGCCAATAATGTGGAGTACGGTATGATCAAAGTACAATAGGAATGTTGTAAAAGTAAATATTTGTCGTAAGTGGTCCAGTAATGTTAAAATATCAAAGTTTGGGTAATTAGAGAAGTAGGGTCTACATGATTAGGAATTAGAAATATTATATTGGTAATAAAGACAAGGAGTGAGGTCATAAATATTTTGTGTATTTTATTTGTAAAAGTCTAAAAATGTGGAACCCATGTAAAATGATAAGGTTTATCTTATCTTAATGAGATAAGCTTACATGTACGAGATAAGAGTTAAGGTATGGAATATGATTCGTCGAGTGGATTTCTTATCCTATCTTAGAGATAAGATGGATAAGCTTGGAAGTTCTATAAATAGAGAGGCCACCCCCCTCATTTAGCATAGAAGGAAGTAGTGAGAAATATTGTAGGAAGTGTGCGAAGGAAGCCATCAGTTTAAAGGTGTGTTGAAGAAGCCATTAAGAGGTGTAATTGTAAAGTTTCTCCCATAGTCTTGGTGAAATTCAAGTGAAGTCAATAACACTTGAAGTACCTCATGGGTGAGATTGTAACAATTTCATGTTAATATTATAATTTACTTTGATATTTCAGATTTTTCATCATTCCGTCTTATCATAGTTGATGGTATTTTTGTGTTATGTTGTTGTTTTGTTTCCAGATTACATCCACCAAACTAAAGGCTGTGCATTAGTAAATAATCATAGCACGAGGAGTTCTCGGTGAAGAATTATCATAGTGCCGGATTGGTGATGACAGCACCTCTTCTCCTCTTGTGTGTGCACCTTCCATCCCTTTTGTGCCCATCCTCCCTTTTGCTTTTGAGTCCTTGTGCGTACCCAAAATTCAAGGTACTTGATCTTGCTTAGAGCAGTGTAACAAGTGCCCCAATGATGATACTGAGTCTCCTTGCAAGGTGTTCGGGATCCGGAAAAAGCTCTCCGAGTGTGCGTTAACATCCCGTATGCCCCGCTTAGCCCCGCGTCCTTTGTTTTTCCTTTTTCCTCTCTTTTCTTGGCCTTTTGCTCTTGATGTGGCTGTCACCTGCATGGGGGCGGTCTCGTGACCGCCGCCCCGATCATCAGGCGGCGGTCTCCAGAACCGCGCCGCCCCGCTTTCAGAGCGGCGGTCCTTTACACATTTTCCAGAAAGCGTTTTAATGTGACTCACGTAAAAATCAACGTTTCACCAGCTTTCCTTGCCAACTTAGGCTTGCATTTATGTTTTTGGTCCCCTGGAATAGTGTTTGGCCATTGTTTATAGTTTTAGAGTTCAGTTTGGTTTTGATCTTTGGGTGAATGAAAAGCTATAAATAAATGGTTTGTGCACAAGCAAATGGTCGGCCCCTCATTCACTTTCATGCTCTCATTTTCATAGTTCAGTCTTTTATTCTAGTTTAGAAGCCATAGTTTTAATTCTTTGCATGCTTAGTTAGCATTGTTCAGCTGTTGGTAAGCCACATATCCAGCTTGTGCAAACAGTGTTGTTGTTTTATCCAATCCATTGGAGTAGAATAGCTTAGGAAGCCATTAAAGTTGCAGGTTTTGCTCCTCAAGTAGGATAGTTTCAGGTTCTGGACGCTTTATGTTGCATGACTCATAATAAATCCCGTTAGGAATTGTATAGGCCAAGCTCTGTACTCTTGCGCTATCCCTCTCCTACTCGCATTATATTCAGTTTGCATTCTGAGTTGCCTTTGTCCCAATATCTACTTCTGTTGATGCTAGCATTACACGCTTTTCTGGATCCACGTGAACAAGAAAGAACGAGGAGATCACACTGAGGGGACAAGATCACACACACCATCGGATTCACCACTGTTCTATGGAATCCGGTTTTAACTTTCAAAGTTATAGTTAGAATCATATCAAATAGAGTAGTAATTGCTTCATTTCAGTAAATTCTATTCTCGATATTGTCAAGGAAGCTATGAGGATTAATAGTTTCTGAGAAACTATGATTCACTCCTCACTTCTGAGGTAGGATCGAGAATCTTGCAGATAGATTAGATGAGCTATTTTATTTGTTTAGAATAAATCTACAAATTGCACAGACAAATAACTACACTCGGTTATTTTGTTTGTTTTAAATTGTTATTTAGTTGTTATTTCTAGATACGTTTAAATAGCTACTTTTCTTAAATTCTTAAAAGGTTTCTCAGAAAAATAGAAGTTATATATGTTTTAGATTTATTCCATGTAGTTTAAATTTACTTTGTTACAGTTAGATTTACATTTTGTTTTGTATGACAATCACGGGACCTAGGGAGCCCAGGGAATACGTATTTGAGCCAATCGTGCCTCAACCAAACCTCGTCATAGCAATAGTTGACATAGACCAGAACCTTAGAATACAAGTCTTCCAAGCAACAACAGATCTACAACTGATCAACTCTCAGTTGAGAGGATTAAATATAGAAGACGACCAAGCACACACGTTTTGGTCAAATCAACTGAACTACAGATTACCCTAGGCAAGCATTCACATGACTGTAGAAGGGTTTGAAAGAGAACAAATCTTTGGTTGTGATCCTTTGGTCCCACAGCCAGATGCAGGAGACACTCTCACAGACATAGATACTAGTTTAAGAATCCAGATTGCACGAACGCCTGTGAGGTATTCCGAGAAAATCACACAGTTATTAAGTCTAAACATAGAAGCTGAGAAAGCGTACGATTACTAGATACTAGGGATTAGGACTTGATTTCATACATGACCATAGCAGGACCGCAACAACCAAGAGTCTACGGTTGTGATCCACAAATCCCGCAACCTAATGAATCCACAAGTCAGTCAGATATAGACACTGGCCTACGCACACTAGTATTCTAGTCCACTCCACTTCCACCCATCATCATCGAACAACTATCCTTACTAGATATAGCAGCTAACAAAGCTAGAGAATTCTGGACTAGGCCAGAGAATCATCCGTAGAGTCGATTGTATTCATTACCCACCATATGACCTTATCTGGAGACATACACAAAACTATCCCAGGTCATTTTCCACGTATTCCACAACCCATAGATCGAATCACGCCAGAACTTGATATTGATTGGAGCCTTCGAGCAGTCATCCTTGCTGATCGATCTATCACACCAGTCCAGGTTAGAAGGGCCTTCTTTGCCTTAGATTCACAAATTCCACTAGTGTGTGTCGAAGACATTAGATTGCCTAACTAGTTTTTTTGCATCCCACGAATATTCCATCCCCACCGGCTGTCTCGGCACGACCTCGGGAGGTCGGGTACGCGGAAGAGTTACCTATAGATTCCCACACTCACTTGTCACTTTTCGGCATACGGTCCCCTCTGCGTCTAGTTGTAAAACAAATGAAGAGCCCCAAGTTACGTTCCTTTCCCAACCAACATCATCATGTTCGACGAATTCAGGATAGTTGAAGAATGGTGTGACTCATACAACTCTAATTGGGAAGAGGAAATCATATGGGCACCTATTCCAAAGGAGAATCAGCTTGCTCCAGAGGGTATAGATGAGGAGGACCATACAGTTTTAGAGGCCCTATGTGTGAAGTAGGCCACAGAAGAACCTTAAGTTCTTCATCCCACTTGATCCCCTTCAAGGTTTGATGTTGAAGAAGAGTTTAAGCTTTCAAACTTCATGTTTGAGGATTAAGGGAGCCATGGTGATCAAGTTTCAAATCGGGAGGACACTATAGAGGAGGTAGACCACATGCAAGTAGGATAGCAAGGAGGTAGACTAATTGTCGGATATGGAAGATTTATTTGATAGAGAGAAGCCCATGGAGAACACATCATGTTCTCCTCAATCATTCATTTTCAAAGCACATGAGCCTACTTCCATGAAGGAGAGTGTTCAAGGACAACAACTTGACTTCATGATAACCCTCTAGAACCAAGGTTAGAAGATCATAGTCTTCCATGTTCTTCACAAGAGAAGGAAGGAAAAGGGCAAGAGGATGTCATCATCTCTCTCACACCATCCACCTAGGAAAGTCTACAAGAAGATCCCATCTGCGGGATTGAGCTTCAAAGTAATGGGAAAACCATAAGGATTAGACCATGCCCAATAAGATATCTGGCTACCCTAGAGCCAAAAACAGAGTTGCCACTGGTCATGCTCATTTTAAAGAATGAGGTAGAGCAAAGACGCCAAAGGTTAGCGGCAGCAGCACCTCCCAGATCCAAGTATAGAACTCCAGGAGGTATATATTTTGTTTGTTGATACTTTGAGGAGGGTAAAACACCATCTGCAAGGTGGTTTTTCACTCTTATTTCCAACCATGTTCAGTGCCAAATCAATTACATGGTCACAATTTGTAAGGAAGGGAAGCTACTTCTCCCTGCCTATTATAGGTTTTACTTGAGCACCCCTTGCCTCTGGTTAGTTTAGGTTAGTTTAGGTTTGCTTTCAATAACACAAGTGCTTGCGCACACTCTGCATGTTCCATTTGGGACATGTATGATTTTCAGCTTTGTACATAGTTTTGTGCTTCTATTTTGGCACGCTCCCTATGGTGCCTTTCCCTTCCTCGCGCACCTCTTTTGTTACTTCTTGGGATGATGGTTCAATTTTAGCAGAGGCAGTTCTAATGTTTAGTGCATAGCTTCCACTCTCATCAATCTAATTTAGAATATCTTCATATGAGAGCAGTAGTTTAGTTCAAAGTTCAGATAAGAGCTTCAAGTGACTCAGGGTGTTCTTCGAGTTATAGACCAGATCTTCAAAATTAAGTGCCTAAATCCATGCCGAATGGACTTCTAAGGCTATTGGTCTCTTCATCTAGTAGGAAAATGGACCCACGAAAGTCACCAAAACTATTATCCAAATAACTCTCCTAGTTATCTAGATAACTTATATCTTCATTCTGACTCTAATGCTTTACATTTCAGGTTGTGCACCTACTGAGACTTGTTCATTTGGCACTTTGCATAGGATATAGTCCTTCCGCATGCTCCCCATGCCTTGCGAACTCTTCCACGTGCCCCTCCGCGACGCCTTCCAAATTGGCTAATTTTCGGACTTCTGTCACGCGCCCTCTTTTCTTTCTCGTTGTCACGCATCCTTCTCCAATTGGATGTTCGTGCCCCGCTTCTATACTTATCTTCCACAAGTATGCATTCTTTTCTGTGGCATGCACACCTACGTGCATGCATTCTCCCTACTTTCCTCTCGCGTGCTTTTTTCTTGCCCCGCGCCTTGCTTCCTTGTCTCCCTCTTTTCACGCACCCTTGCGCACCTTCTTATTTCTTCCTTTGCATTCTACCCTCCTTCCATTTTTCCGTTTCACACTTCCCTCTTACGTGTGTGCCTCCCACACCTTCCTCCCGCATGCTCGTTTTCTATCCCCTCATGCCTTCCTTGCGTGCCCTCCTCGCAGCATCTTAAAATCAGTCATCCCCAAAATTGGTTAAATATAAAGGTCTTTGGCGGAAGATGCCAGTGTGTCATGTGAGGCTCCTTAAAAGGTAAAATCTTGAGCAGGTTATCAAATGAGCATGGGCCTTCCACGTGTCCTAGAGCCTGAAAAGGTGAGGGTGACTGTTGAAAATTCCAAAGACCATGGAGGTCTCCATATGTCGTATCCACACTTCTCCAAAGGTAAAGTTTGGGGGCAGTTTCTAAACATGCGCAAAGCCTCCACGTGTCTTGGGTCGGATACAGTGCCTCTGCCCATGGAAAAAACTTGGGAAGAATACAAAGGAAATAGGGAAACCTATGGATGTCGCCACGTGTCACATGGGCATTATTCCAAGAGAAAAGGAAAGATTCAAATCTCGAACAAACGTAGAGCTACCACTTGGACTCGGTACAGATAGACTCATTTAAATATTATGCACCCATGACCCAAAAATTCAAATGGGCATATCTTTCAACTCGGGGCTTAAAATCTGACAAATTTGGCACCATTGGAAAGATTTCGGCCTCATCTATGCCTTGAGATCTGAATCTTTTATTTTGGATAATTTAGGTGGGGAAGAAATGAAGAAACGTCTATTAGGTCATTAAAGCTAGAATTGGATTTCTTCAACCACTAGATCGATTCATTTCAATATGTTGTTCCTCCTCCTTTGAGGTGTCAAACAAGTAATTGATGCGGAACACGACAAATTTGGGGCGCATTGAAGATGATGGTTGAGCTTCAAATTAGTTTTTCCCACTTCTCTCTCTCCTTCTTCCCTCTATGTTGAATCTATAAACGACAAGGTCAAAGCTCATTATAAAAGTTTGGATACTCTTGATCCTTACGCATGTTGCTAAGGAATCCATATTTTCTTTATTTTGAGTTGCAGACCTCCATGTTTGGCTCTTACATGTGGATATCAACCTCCTTATCATTGTAATAATTCTGTGCATTTTTGGAAGTAATAGAAGCATCGTTTTGTGACTATTCTTTATCCTAACGTGTTTTCATTCCTTCTTCTTGCCTCTTCTCTTGCATTGTGTATTGTTGTGCTACTTTAGGTCCCCTACAGTTCCATATTTGGTTGTGTTCCATGAGAATGATTTGGTGAATGCATGTTTTGTTGTGTTACTCATGCCTAGCCTCCTCTCACACATTCCCTATCATTCTTACTCATAACAGATAGTTTTCATCCTTCTTTTCCGGTGCTACCACCTTTTAGTGTAGTTTACTTCATGTTATCTTTCTTTCCCTGGTCCATTGGCATTCTTAGCTTAGTTTCCCCTTTTATGACTAGGAGTAGCGATGAGTAATAAAAATAGATAGAGGAACCGGCCTTCTCCGAGATCCATCCCAAGCGTGTAAGCTCCCAAAACTTGGGGATGGTTCCATTATGGTCTCGAAACCTCGGCCCTTTCAAGATCTAAGATGTGGGTGCACGTCCGAGAAACCAACGAGTAAGCTTGGATGTTTTTCTCTTCCTTATACCCCCTCGTGTTCTGGAGTAACTTCTGCATAGCTCAATGATTTGTTCCATAGTAAGTTTATGCACATCTCCTCCTCCCATAAGATGGAGGGAATCCTTGGTTTCCTCATCAATTCCTTTAAGGAAAATTGTCTTAGTGATGTTTGCATGTAACTCATAACCACTCTGTCAATGGAGAAAGAGAAATCTATCCAGATAATCCTCTAGATTTTCATCTTCTTTTTTTGTATCTAGAAGAACTCTTCTTTCTTATCCCTTCCCCTATAGTAGTCTTGATATTTATCCAAAAAGGTTATCTCCATGGCTTCCCAAGAATCAATGGAGTTAGAGGGAAACCCCATGAACCATCTCATACAAAATTCTTTGAGAGTGGAAGGAAAGAGTTTGATTTTTTAATTGTTAGTTCTATAGTCATATGTCTAGCAAAGAACTTTGAATTCAAACAAGAACTGATCAAGGTCTTCCATAGACATGCCTTAAAAGATAGGGAGGATGGATGGTGAGATATTTTTCATGGGTGCATCCTCATCCTCATCCAAGACAATGGGATAAGTAAAGGTTCGACCCAAGGTTTGGTCTCCATTATTCCCATGGTCCCCCATTTCTGAGTGTTGGTCAAAGGATGCAAAATGCTCAAAAAGGATTCTAGGCATTGTATTGGATTCAGTGTCACTCTCAGTGTTCCCTATGTGTAATCTGTTTGGAGATATTTGTTGGATGTTGCATGGTGTAAATATCCCTTGATCATCCCATGGCCTATGCATCAAGGTTGGTTATTGAAACAAGGCCCAAGACTTCTACTGGTTGCATATGTGAACTCCATTAACACCCATAGCATGTAAAGTGAGAAAAATGGCATGTTGTGCTTATGGTGTTCCCTAGAAACAACACCAAAAATGATGGGTCGTTGTATTCTCCAATCATTTAACTAACAAGATCTTCTATTAGTGTCATTATAAACCAAGGTTGTGTCTAATGCTATATGCAATGGAGCTTTATGTAACTAGTTTTCCTATTGGGTCTTCTATTGGGGGTTGTTGTGAGATTTTTCTAAGTTGGTTACTAATCTATGGAAACTCAATGTAAATTTACAGAATTAAGTTATTGTGATGAAATGAAGTCTAAAATTTATACTGCTAATTTAAATGGAAATGCACACACAAAATTTGAAAGAATGAAATTGAAATTTCACACTTGTAACTAAAACTTAGTAGAAGTAAAATCACATGCTAACTAGACTTTTCATAAAAGGAAACACACATTCTAAATAGAAATTTTAATAGGGAAAACAAATACGTTCAAATAGATATTGCATGAAACATACTGAAATAGAGATTGTAGTAAAACTTATCAGAAAACCATATGCATATGTGAATATAAACAGCCTCATGTCTCCTTGGTCGAGTGGGACCTTGCTCTCCCTTGGGACAAAGGAAATCTCAACATCTCTAGATCCTCAAAATGATGCTCACTTATATTAATTCAAATAAGTTCCATGACATATCCAGTATGTGAAAAGAAGAGTGTTAAATACAACATGCTATATATTACAGATTATATCAAAAATAACAGCTACTACAGTGTTCTTAAGAAGGTGTCTTTATATAGACACAAGCAGTTATAGAATATGCCATAATAGTTGGCACTAACATCTCCCACTAATCAACATTGATCAAGACTCATAAATTCCTATAGGACTACTAGAAACAAGTCCCATACTTATAGGTCGATAGGTGGAAAAAGTCTTCCACTTCATTCCAACTCCAAACTCAGACTTCTTAATTACATTGGCAATAAACGTTCATTATTTCCCTACACACATCATCACATTTCTCTCACGAAGGAAGTTAGTAGGAAGTTATATGGTAATCAGGTTGCATGAGCAAAAGAAAGGAAAATGCATTAAACTCACTAAGATATAACTATACAAAGCATCCCCATGCATTAGCAAATCATATCTAAATGACAATTTATTAATCATAGGAATGATATAAATGAGCCAAATAATGTAGTCATCAACTACCCCTTTATATATTTATTCGTAATTAAAATTTACGTTTGATTCATGTAATCTATATAGACGTATACTATACCTTGATAAATTCTCCTTCATTTGAGGTGCGTGCGATATAACATTAGAACATTCAAATCAAAAGAAATGATGTTTACTCCTATTTGATTAATTTGATCATTTTCATAAGATCACATGGAGAGATGATGTGGTGGCCACCATTAAAATCCTATTTCTACAAAGAGGGTTACACTTGGTGGAGATCATGGTGCACAAAAAAGAAACATGCAACAAGAAACAAATAACAATAACAATGGAAATCGTGTGTTGGAGAAAAAACATAGAGAGAAAGAAATAGTCAATCAATCTAACATAAGTAATATCATGTAAAAGATTCATATCAAGGCATAATGTAGTAAACATAAGACACCCATGGTGTCACAAGATAATTACAATGAAGGAATGCATGCCACATACATAGAAGAAGCAAGTGCACATATACAAGATAGGAATATCATAAAAAACATGTGACACCAAAGTGTCACAAGGTAATCAAGGCACATAAGCCACATACATGAATTATTCGTGTGGTCAAATAATCAAGTAAGAACACAATATAACAATTAAGTATAAAAAATAATAGTGAATAAGCACATTGAACAAGATAGGTTTGCACTATACAAGACATATGTGTTAATATTGTTAGTCCCAAAGATAACATGTACATAATATAACTAATTAATAATAATGAGGAAGTGGAAAATAATTGAAATTAAAAAAACACACTTATATACTGTGGGAAATTTCCCCAAATGATGAGTCATTAAGAAGGGACCAGGCCTACACCTATCATCATGTATCAATTTTTGTGTGTCCTCCATGTAAAAAAATGCCACGTGAACACATGTGTAAAGAGTATACAAAAAATATGCTATCTATCAAACAAATATGAAAAGCTACATATTTAAGGTCATGTTTAGGTCCTAAGTTTGTAGTTTTGAAAATATTTGAATTTTTTATAATATGTGATTATTTGAATGCTTTTATATATTCAAAACTAGATATTTACAAGAAGGGAGGTAGTGTAGACACATAATTAAGCACGTATCACTACTTTACGATGCCATTGATATGTTGTTATATGCATGAATATTAAGAAAAGTACACATTGGTGAAACTTTCCTTTTTCCTTGTATGTTATTTGATTGATTTCTATTGTGAATCTCTTCTAAACCTCTCCGTTTTTCATTCACTTCTGGTTAAGTCACGGGTATCCCTATCTGTGTTTTTTTTCACATAATTTTTTTGTGGTCTCAAGACAATAGCGCCCACTCTGGAAAATAGCACCCACTTTGGAAAATAATGCCGGATGTCGAGTGTCTTTTCTAGGAACTCCTATACTCCTTATTCTTTTTGTAAATTTTAATCATTTGTGGTTGGCCTTATTTTATTATCCTTATCTTGCATGCGTAGTCATAATTTTGTGTCACTAATGTAGAAATTCAAGCAAGAGATTAATATATATATACAACATGCTCGCTATTATTATGGCTAGAAAATCAAGAGGGGCTATCACATCTACATATTATTACTACTACTCAAAGGGACTACATTTTGGGCTGCATACATTACATAGGGAGGGAAGTGTTGAATTCCATATCACACATTTACATAAAAGCTATTTATATGCATGATGTAAAACCTAGGGACACCATTTCATACACAAGCACAAATAACTACATAGAGTCTAAAATGTAGTGTAATGTTTGATACTAAGCTCACTCATCGGGTGACCATAGGGGTCATTCAAACTTCACATATTGCATATTTTATTCAAGTCTCATGTGTTTTTTTTTATTCAGATATTTATGGTTTATTTTACAAGTTACGGGTGTTATCGGACCCCAATAACCAAACTAGAGTGAAAAAGTAGACATTGGAGTGAAGACCTTTCAACCTAAAAATATCAAATCCTAAATATTCAAGCAGTCATTAGCACCTAGAATAGTCACTAGCATTCGAGAGATCTTGTCCTCCCTTAGGTGATTTTTATAACACAATTTAGAGTCCCAGAACTCTCTGCAAGAAAGCTGTAACATTGTTTCCAACCAAATACAACATTCAGATAGTTGCAATCACTTCTAGATCACTCAGGAACCAGCTAAGTCATCATTCATCTCTTGTGTACTTATGGTTTTTACATTGTTGAATGTTCATTACTTGTATATTACTATGTTTTATCATCTAAATATCATTTATTACAATAATTACTCTAAAAATTAGATTTAATTCAATTTATATTAAATCATTTGGTGAACCCAATCCTTACTCAAACTCCTTGCCCTAGGATCCAAATCCCTCATGGCTAATAAAAGGTACCCCTCCCTAGATCACCATATGACCTTCATGGGCATACAACCATTTTTTTCCAACTCCAGTGAAGAATATGTATTTTAGGATCTCATGCGAAATCCCCAATATGATCCACATGTCATCCAAAAAATCCTTACATTCCAAGCATCTATTTTTCATAATCTCTCAAATCCTTTTCTTTGTTGGTCTCTCCTATTCAAAACCTTGACAAATATTTCACCCCATCCACTGTAGACATGAATGATGATCCATCCTCTTCCCCTTGTACTATGGTAAATGATAACACTAGTGTAGATTCTTTGTATACTGATACTTTTCTTCATGAAATTCTTGCTTGCAAAAATATGGATGATAGTGATTATGCTTATGATAATGATAATGCACATGTTAATAATGATGTTTCTTGCATTAAAATTGTTGAATGTGAATCTATACCTCATACTTATTCTATTTTTGAAATTGTTTCCAAATATTTCCATGTTGAACCTAATGATAATATTAGTGCATATCCTACTATTCATGTTGATCATACACCCATTGACTCCCCACTTACTACACCTTTAGAGCCTTCACATACATCCCCTTCTTCCACATCCCATTCCCCTCCTCAAGTCCCTATGATCACTCATAATGGAAAAATTCAACCCCTCAATGTGCCTCTTACTACCCAAACCATTCCTTAAAAATAAATCCTTTCTCTTAAGCACATTTTTGGTGATTTGAAAATAAAATTCCTTACCCTTACCCTCGAGAGAAAAGCTTATTATGCTTCCGTTAACAATAATATTATCGGAATGTGGTCCTAATAGGTGTTTTCATTCATGAAAAACCACATTAAAGACAAATTGAAGGTTGGATTAGGATCATTATATGATGTATATGATGCTAACATGATGGTCTAGATGCGCATGTTCTGATAAAGTGGGATTCAGTGAGGTGTGCTTGCTCTTGCAAGCCTTTATAGGTGCCTAGGTAATGATGCATGGAGGTAGGATCTACTTGGATGATTGGGAAGAATGTTGAAATGATGAATATAATGTTTTGAGGGTGCTTGGGCACTCAGAAAAGTGGCATGGTACAGGAGCAGGTGGTTCACTATGTTACAGGTGTTCATTGGGAGCAGGTATGATTGCTTGGAAGTATGAAAGTGTGTTTTGGAGCCATATCAGCTCATGGAAGTATGAATTCAGGTATTTCATGGAATAATACGTATGTTTAGGTCAATTTCATAGGTTTCATGATCAATTATTGTAGTCTTTTAGTTGACCCTAGCTTCTACAGTGAGGAACAAACATGTAAGCATAGGTAAGTATTAATGAATGGAGAGATTGAGGTATGGATTTAACATTATGATTATTTGAGATGTTAGAGGGATGTGTCATAGTGATTTGAGAAAAATTAGGTTTCTATGATGATAATTTTTCAAGTTATGACAATTTATGTGAGACAGGGTAAAAATCAAGTGAATTTTTAGCTCGAAGTTGAACTTCTAATACTCATTGTGAATAGTGTGATTTTAATGGGACCTTGTGGCTTTTATGGATGCTTATATGGTGATTTTATAAGGTTTCAAAAAAATAATTAGGTCAAGTTTTTATGAACAAATGTTAAGAAGATAAAGTGGTCTAAAACCCTAGTTAAACACTAGTTAGGAGCAGTTTGCAAAAAAAGAGGCATAGTGATTCAGTTTTTATTGTTTCACTAAAATTGATGATTGGATGTTGTATAGGAATATATTTTATTTCCAAAAATGAATAGTTGAGTTCATGGTGATGAGTGGGATCCACTCAAACAAGTCGATTTCGAAGAATAAGGTTGTCCAAAGGAGTAACATGAAAAATTGATTGTTCATGATGTATGGGAGCTGATATTTATGTCCATCGATTTTTTAGGAAATTTTCATGTAGGTACATGGTCATTTGAGGTCCATATAGGTTGACTAGTCAAAGGGTAGTTTTGGGATCTCAAATAGTAGGGTTCAGTAAAATGGGCATAACTTGAGATACATGTGGAGTTTGAAGATGATTAAAGGATTTTGGAAATAGAATTAGATATATTTACATTAATATGAGGTTTTTCTCATGATGAGGTTTTATCATTAATATATTTACATCTACAGGTGGATGATTTGGTTCTTGGTCATCCTAAGGGGTTGTATTATCCTTGTGGATTTGGTGATTCACTAAATTAGGGGTTGGTTCTCCTTGTATAGTTGGTGCTCTACTAAACTATGGGTTGGTGCTCCTTGTGGGTTTGGTGCTCCCTGTGAAGTTGGTGCTTCACTAAAATTATTTTCTTTGTGTAATATAAGTAGAGTTTTAGTGGGTTTTCTTCCCCATGAGTTTTTCCCATTTACATATGGTGTTCTTGTATTGTGTACTTTGTTTCATGCTCTTGTGATTGATATTACATATCTAATGCACACATATGGTTATGGATGGTTAACAGATGAATGAATCAATGCATGTATGTGATGGTAAATAAATTGAAAAATAATTTTTAGGACTGATTCACCCCCTCTCGGTCTATTATGCTTCAAATAATTCGTATCGAGTGAAAGGTCACGGATTCAAATCCCTTCGAGTAATGTTAGGGGGTTTGTTGTCAAAAATGGAATCTCTCCCCATGGGATTTGTGACATAGAAAAACCACCTCCTGTGGATATAATAACCACCTCCCTTGGATTCATTAACTTTGGTGATTGTATTGGAGATTAATACCTACAGGTTTTGGTCTAACGAAAAATCATTTTTAACAAATACCCTTCCCAAAAATCCCATTCCTAAGAAGATTAACAATTCTATTTTCCCAAGGGTTTCATTATGCCTACTTTCTCATGTTTCGATTTCATAGGAAATCCCTATTTACATCTCAAATCTTTTTATTGTCTATGGTCATATTCCAATGATAGGTTGTTACTCAAATTTTTTTCTTCATAGTCTTGTGGATATTGCTCTTTAGTGGTATACTCATTTTCCTAGTGGATCTATTAGCACTTATTATGATATGGAGGATGCATTCCTTAGATATTTTATTTCTAATAATGGGCCTAAAGTTACATATGAATGTTTACCTTCTTTGCATCAGGGAAATACATAACCAATTTTAGATTATATTTTACGATTTAATTCTTGCATGCACCATTTACTTTTTTATCCTATTGATCTAGAAATGCAATATATCTTTTTCATGGCTTAATTCCTCCTTTAAAAAAAATTGCTATATGATACATGTGATTCCTTTACTCTTATTTTTATAAGGTTATTGACTTAGAAAATACTTAATTACGGATCATGTTATAACACCTACTTCTACTTCTTCTACTCTTCCATTGCCTACAAAAACCTCTCCTTTACCACCCATTGCACCCCCTTCATGGTCACCATCTCCTCCTCCACATAGGCATCCTTCCCCTCCACTAGCACATCTTCATCTACCTAGATATTCCCCACCTTCCATCCATGAACCATTATACTTCTCACATGTTTCTAAACCACATGATGTCTTACATACTTTACTTGATAAGCAATTGATCCATTTACCTTCAAACCAACATCATCCCCCTCACCGAATGGACTGTAATCGTTACCTCCCTTTTTACAATTTTTAACATATTAATGGCCACCATGAAAATGATTTTTATACCCTTCATGATATAATCCAACAATTAGAAGATAAGGGTGTTATTTCCTTCCACACCTGCTCTTGTGATCGCTCTTTATCTCCTCCTCCATGTAGGCAAGCCTATGCAACTGTTAGTTTGTCTCATTCACCACCTCCTAAGGTCATTCTTCATCCTCCTAAGGTTATCCTTCATCCACCTCCTCCAGCTATCCCACCCTCTTCCACATCCTCTCAACCAACCCTTATTTTCATCACCCCACATTGGCTTCCTAAGTAGCCCACTTCCACATCTCCCACCATCACACTTCCTATTGTTGGCACGATTTCCTCCAACATCCAATTTGGTTCCTACCCACATGATCTCACTATTTCACATGCTCTTGATGTGCATTGTTGATCCCTCTACCTATGGTATATGATTCATATTTACATATCAATAGCTAATGATGCACTTGTGTTCGACAAGTTCATACATGATTATTAATATCACTTAAATAAACCTTACTCTCACACCGGGGGAAATTTTCCTTTTCTCCCTCCACTCTCATCAAATTGGATTATCTATTGTCATTACTCATCTCATTATCATGTGATTCTCATTGCATCATTTATCTCATCACCTAACCATTTATATCTATTTGTTACTCATTACCAAATTACATCACAGATCTATCTCTATTTACCATATGATATAATATTCATTTTTATTTAGATGTAATTCTCAATCAATTCATCCCTTAATAATTCTCTACGCATTATCTCAAATATCAACATTAAATAATATCTATCAACTCAACAATGCCAACAATACATAGAACAACAACATATACAATCACTACTAAGTGTAATAAAAATCATCACATAGTACACACTATATATCAGCACCAAATAAATCCATAAATAATGAACGCTCTCTCTCTCACACACACACACACACATATCTCATATAGAATCAAATTTATGAAATAAAATTACTAGGTGGAAATCCCCCATGCCTCAAATATATATTATACAATGCATCGATGTCCTCACTATTACTATTTATGCCTCTGTGGGATCTCTAGAACTAAAAGCTTCACCACTAATCCTATGATGTCAATATCAAGCCTTGTGCCTCTCTAGATGGCTCCAAAATATGAAAATATCGCCACCTACTCTACATATCAGCCCTATAGCTCCACATATCATGTAAACACATCCTAGTCTAGGCCACCTCCTCTCATAGCTTATCTCACCCACTCTGTCTCTACACGTACCTAGTCCCACTCACTCACCAACATTACACATGCGGTAGTTGTTATTGCATCGGCTTAAACAAATGGGCATGCTTTCCGTGATCGCATCAACTCACTCTAGCATCCCTCCACCCATGACCACATCTAAAGTCACGTTTTGATTCAAGGTGCATATAGAGGTATTTAGGATCAACATCGAATGAGAATCACCTATAAATACATGACACACACCTCATACTATCTACTATACATCATCATATCCATCAACCTAACTAAAAAAAAAACAGCTAAACATGTATGATACTTACACTCTGTTTGTGCCACTACTACATTATCTACCTTAGGAGTGGGTGCATGACCCCGACTCCTCCACCTACTACATCCACCACCACCTGGAAACAACACCCATCATTGTGTCACCCACCACTACCTATACACCTCCATACACCCTACCTCATCTAATTGTAATGGTGCTATGGCCAAATATTCCTCATCATCTGGACACAGGGGGCCTTGGTTATGCTCATGTGGGCCATGGTATCCATCCTAGTCATCTCATATCCATAGTATATCAACGACATACATATGGATTTGGGGGCACATCTCTATCCTTCCCAAACTACTAAGATACCCATTCACCATGGAATAGCTATGCCACTCCACGAAAATCATTCCTCTAACCACATCACGTGTTGAATACACAACAACTCAACATCATCCTCCACCCATCCTTTATAATCTCTATACGGCCTCTAGATAACCACCCTAGGGCCCATCTGATCTAACATCGACCTATATGTGGTCGTGTCCATCCTCCTACTCTAGGTCCCCACCCACCTCAATGAAAAAATCATGTTTGAGCCTAATTGGCTCGTGGCCCACTCAATGGTCTCACTACTACTATATGCTCATAGGCCCATATATGTAATAACATGGTTTCCCCTATCCCACCACCATGGTCCTTGTTAGTGAAATTTTACAAATATCTATTTAAATGGGCCAAAACACATTGTGCTCATATGTATCTTGTATTGTGATCCTCTATACTATGAAAAATATCATGCATCCTATAAAATCCCAACCCCACCACCCTCCATGACCACTAATGAAGATAATAAAACTATGATAAATTTCAATAAGTACATAACCCTAGATCTCACAATCACATCCAAGCTAATGTATGTTTGGCATGTACTCGAGATCTTGTAAAATATCACCGTGCTGACCCTCATCCGGCCGCAACCACCTACTATGGCCATAATCTGTACCCTCTCTCTAATCACCGATGACCGCAATATCCTAAATACATCCTCTAATGTCACCATCATCTCCCCTATCAGAAACCAAAATGTATATGTATCCCTACACTACCTCTCACACAATGCTGTCAATAGTGACATATTACGGGGTATCTCCCTAAACCTAGTAATGTTTCATAAGCCGACACATTCTAATATATATTAATCATCATAAGTCAATCCAAAACAAAGAAATGTACTCAAGTGATGCCTTGTGTGAAACTATCTCGAGTGTATATCCCATTGCACAACATGAATAAGAAATTAAAAATGGTATTAGGATGCATCCATAAATCATAAGAATCTCAAACTACACTAAATTACCAAAACAGTACCAAAAACAAATTCCTAGACACTAGTGCCCATGAGATGGACACTAGTGCCCTATCATAGGTCACTAGAGTTTGGGACTGGGTATTAGTGTCTGAAGGAAAAAATGACATGTATGCTTCGATCTAGGTCGAGTAGCACTCAATTTTACAAAAAAATCATTTTTTTTCTCAAGCTGATAAAAGAAAACATATTTGAAAATAATTTCCCAATTTGGACTTACATACCATCTCCTGATCATCTGTATAGCCATGACCACTTTCACCCTCTTGATTATCATCTAAATATCCTCCCCGACACATGGCATCCTCATAAATTAGAGCTCAAATCACACTCACTCTTAGTTCAAATGAAATTACTATTCACCTTTTCCATATTACTATATATAGTAATTCCATTTTACTCTATACTATAGTCACCACTTGCTATCATCCTTACAACCAATACAAGCACACAGTTCATCTCATATCTTGATCCTCATTACTCTTTATTTCTCCTATTTGTGGCATTTAGGTCATGGCTACCTCTAGCACTTTACTATACAATTAAAAGCACTCTATCTTCAATTCCAACACATGCCCTATTCAATATCAAAGCATGCTTTGTTAACATTACTACATCTCCTATACTATCTCTCACTTATTATTACAACCCTTAACACTCTTGATTTCATCTCGGTGCTCATAATTCTACCCCTCTTCCCTTTCACCAAAGGGGCGCATATAATCATGATCATCTTATAATCCCTCTCGGGATAAAACACAATCAATTAACATGATTAATACATTACTATCACATTTATCTCTGATCTCATTCAAATAAAGTTACATTTATTCTATATGACATTAAAATACTCTTGCTATTTCAAATCCATTCCCCCAAATGACCTAATATAGGGGGAAAACTCTCTCCGTGAGTAATTTTCCAAATACATCTTATTCAATCAACTCCTATCATTCAAAACTAGTCAATCAATACAATTACCATAGTTATTATCGCTTCTAGATGACCTAACTTAAGAGCTACATTATGAAACCATCACTTCCAGATGACCTAACTTAGAAGCCATCTAACACTATTCAAATTGAAACACATGTTACTATAGGAGTGGGGGCAATGAGATGTCATTTACTTTCCTATACTACTCTTATGTAGGTTCTTAAATCGGATGGTCATTTACTTTCCTAGACTAGAATGTGTTTGCATGATATGTAGAGCTATAGGTATGATATGTAGAGAAGGTGGAAGATAATTTCATAATTCGGAGCCATCTAGAGAGGAACAAGGCCTGATATTAATAGCATAGGATTATTGGTGAAGCTTCTAGTTCTAGAGCTCCCGCAAGCATAGATAGTGAGGACATCTGATGCATTGTATAATATGTATTTAAGGCATGGGGGATTTCCACCCAGTAATTTTATTTCATAAATTTGATTCTATATGAGATATGTGTGTGTGTGTGTGTGTGTGTGTGTGTGTGTGTGTGTGTGTGTGAGAGAGAGAGAGAGAGAGAGAGAGTGTGTGTGTGTGTGTGTGTGTGTGTGTAAATTTTTGATGGATTTATTTGGTGGTGATATCTAGTGTGTACTATGTGATGATTCTTTATTACACATAGTAGTGATTGTATATGTTTTTTTTTCTATATGTATTGTTGCGTTGATATATATTATTTAATGCTTATATTTGAGATAATGTGTAGAGAATTATTAAGTGATGAATTGACTAAGAATTTCATCTAAATAACAATGAATATTATAGTTGATGGTAAATAGAGATAGATATGTGATGTAATGTGGGAATTAGTAAAAATAGTTATAAATGGTTACGTGATGAGATGAATGATGCAATGAGAATCATGTGATAATGAGATGAGTAACGAAAATAGATAATCCAATTTTATGAGAGTTGAGGGGGAAAAGGAAAATTTCCCCAAAGAGTGTGAGAGTAAGTTTTATTTAAGTGAATTCAATGGTCATGTATGAAACTATCAAACACAAGTGCATCATCAGGTAATGATATGGAAATGTGAATCATCTACCATAGGTAGAGGGATCAACAACATACATCAAGAGCATGTGAAATAGTGAGATTGTGTGAGTAGGAAACAAATTGGATGTTGGAGGAAATTGTGCCAACAATGGGAAGTGTGATGGTGGGAGATGTGGAAGTGGGATACTTAGGAAGCCAATGTGGGGTGATGACAATAGGGGTTGGTTGAGAGGATGTGGAAGAGGGTGGGATAGCTTGAGGAGGTTGGTGAAGGATAATGTTAGGAGGATGAAGAATTACCTCGGGAGGTGGTGAATGAGACAAACTAACAGATGCATAGGCTTGCCTACATGGAGGAGATAAAGAGCGACCATGAGAGCAGGTGTGGAAGGAAATAACACCCTTATCTTCTAATTGTTAGATTATATCATGAAGGGTATATAAATCATTTTCATGGTGGCAATTAATACGTTGAAAATTGTAAAAGGAGGTCATGATTACAGTCCATCCAATGTGGGGGATGATGTTGGTTTGAAGGTAAATGGATCATTTTCTTATCAAGTAAAGTATGTAATACATCATGTGGTTTAGCAGCATATGAAAAGTATAATGGTTCATGGATGGAAGGTGAGGAAGATCTAGGTAGATTACAATGTGCTAGTGGAGGGGAAGGATACCTATGTAGAGGAGGAGATGGTGACCATGAAGGGGGTGCAATGGGTGGTAGAGGAAAGGTATTTGTAGGTAGTGGAAGAGTATAATAAGTAGAAGTAGGTATTATAACATGATCCACAATTAAGTCTTTTTCTAATTCAATAACCTTATAGCAAATAAGAGTAAAGGAATCACATGTATCATATAGCAAAAAAATTAGAGGAATTAAGCCATGAAAAAGATATAATTCATTTCTAGATCAATATGCTAAAATAGTAAATCGTGTATGCAAGAATTAAATCATAAAATTGGCTCTATATTTCCTTGATGCAAAGAAGGTAAACATTCATATGTAACTTTAGGCCCATTATTATAAATAAAATATCTAAGGAATGCATCCTCCATATCATAATAAGTGCTAATAGATCCACTAGGAAAATGAGTATACCAAAGAGCACTATCCATGAGACTATTACAAAAATCTTTGACTAATAACATATCATTGGAATATGACCATGGACAATGAAAATGATTTGAGATGTAAATATGGATTTCCTATTAAATCGAAACATGAGAAAGTAGGCATAATGAAACCCTTGGGGAAAATAGAATTGTTAATCTTCTTAGGAATGGGATTTTTGGGAAGGGTATTTGCTAGAAACGATTTTCATGAGACCAAAACTCTGTAGGCATTAATCTCTCAATACAATCGCGAGTTAATGAATCCAAGGAGGTGGTTAGTCCATCTATGAGAGGTGGTTGTTCCATATCATAAATCCCATGGGGAGTGGTGACATTTTTGACAACAAACCCCCAGTGTTACCCAAATGGATTCGAACATGTGACCTTTCACTCTGATACCAATTGTTAGAAGAAAAATGGACTGAGAGGGGGGGTGAATTAGTCCTACAAATTATTTTTCAATTTATTTACCATCACATGCATGCATTGATTCATTCATCCGTTAATCATACATAACCATATGTGTGCATTAGATATGTAACATCAATCACAAGAGCATGAAACAAAGTACACAACACAAGAAACCATATGTAAATGGGAAAACCTTATGGAAAGAAAACCCACTAAAACTCTACTTATATTACACAAAGAAAATAATGTTAGTGAAGCACCAACTTAACAAAGAGCACCAACCCCTTATTTAGTGAGACACCAACCCCTAGTTTAGTGGAGATCTATTTTTTCCTCCTTCCATGATGCTTCCCTAAAAGGTCTAACCACTGTAGATAGATAAGGACCAATTTATATAAAGGCATCTCATGGGAATTGTGCTCAAGTATAGAAAGGACTCCTTGTTCATGAAGTGGAGATGAAGCCATACAGACTCGATACTTGTGATCTGGGAGGAGATATATCAATATCATCAATACATTGATGATTAAGCTTATTGATATGCCTAAATGAAATAAAGGGAAACCATATGAAAAAATAAAAAATAAAACCCTAGGGTTTGAAATAAAGTGAGATATTTGATCGAGGGCGAGGTTCACTAAATGTTTACACCTTATAAATATAAATTTGGTTAGGATGAAAATCATGTTATAGGTTGAATGTTTTGAATACATTAATAAAAATAAATCATATAGTCCAAAATTAATATTTTAATACAATAAATGATGATATAATGATATAAAAATTTCTTAAAACACAAGAATATATAAGGAATTAGCTATATAGAGAAGTACAAATGTGTTCTCGGTGTATAAAGCTGGATAAAAGGTGATATGAACCTATAAATACTTCATTAGTAAGAGTGTTCCTAGAAAGAGCTCATGTAATGAACCATACCATTCATGTTGGGGTGTAGTATGGCATGGTCCCTATTTATATATATTTAGACCTACAAATGGTGGAGCTATTTAAATTTACCTTCTCGTTGTTAATCTTGAAATAGTTATATTTTTTATCTCTAGGGATCACACATCTTTGAAACCACGTGTAATGAACTAAAACAAATAGAAACCCTAAATACTTACAACAAACTTCATGAAATGATTAAACAAAAAAGGAAAAATCCATGTGTGGTTGACTTACTAATATAGGATTTCAAAGGTTAGATATTCACATTATGGATAACTTGGGAAGATTAAATGATGCACATAAGATTTTATAATAAAATACACATTAGGAGAGAGGTTACGAGACCACACAACTTGTCCCAGGATGAAGTATGAAATGACCCTAATTTTTATGGTCCCACACATGAATTCAACAATAAAAGAAATCGAAGCTAGGAAAGATACTTGAGGATGGATTACTATTTTAGATTATTAATATTACATGAATGAATGGCATAGTAATGTATGTATATGAGAAATTCATCACGAGAGAGAAAAAGATATTTCAATCTAGCTTAGAGTGTAATCATTTATCTTAGCATAGGAACATGTATCAACCCTAATATAAATTAATCAATCTATAAGTTGATAAGATAGAAACCAAACAATAATACATGTGTAAGATGATATTTCAAATAAACTATTTATTCATATAAGCATAAAAACTACTTTAATTAATCAATATAAGCAAATAAAGGTGACATGGATATAAAAAGATCCACTTAGCTAATTCAGATGAAATTTAGATTGTGTCATTGAGAGATTTGGAGTAGAAGAAGATCCTCGAAAAGCTGGAAGAATCTTCCACTATACTACTAGATATTTTGGGTCAAAACCATACAATACAGTCAAGATCATACAATACAAACTAACCTTATTGTACAGGTTTTGAACTAGTGCAAAGTTAGAATTTGTAAATGTCTCAGTATCACTCTTTGTCACCTTTTATAATTTTTAGTATTACATCAAACCCCAAAGTTCACACTGTACCTACAAAATAACCCTGTATATCCAACAACACACTTAAACACACATTAGATGGAAACCAAATTCAAATACATGAGTCGAATGATCTCATTGGTCACCATGTATTTGAATCACCGAGTGTTGTACTACATTTTAGGCTCAATGTAGTTTTATTAGTGCTTTGTGTCATTTTTACATGCAACTATCCCTTTCCCTAGTTTTTCCATTATGTTTACACATTTATAATAGGTTAATATACTTTATCCCATTTAAACGCTTGTGTGGTGATGAAATAAATCATAACTATTCCCTCCTATGTTGTGTATGCACTATGTAACAATACTTCTTTCTCCTTTAGTTCAATATTATGGTAGATAGATGCTTACTAGATAGTAAATCCTTAAGTTAGAGTTATATATATGGGATTATTTCTTTAAGATTGAGACCTTGATGGAAGAAAAGGATAACCCTAAAGGAATAGAACAAAATATAAAAGAGTGGAAAATGGGATGATAAAGATAAAATAGTAGGAAAACAAGGGGGTCACGATCATACTATGGGGTGAGGACCGTGTGTATGGTCTTGAACCTATTGTATAGTTCTTACCTATGGTGAAGTAAAAATAAACAAAGTAAACAAAGATCCATATATATCTATGTAAACCTTGCTCACACGTTCAATCAAAGTAATAAAATAACAATAATATGAGTCTAATCAATAAATAAAATGTAAACCAATAAAGGAATGATCTACTAAGACTTTGTCTCATTGTTCAAAAACTCATGTATGAATAACTATAACAAAAGCATTATATTACGGTGGTTTTGTGAAAATTTTAGTGTCTACATTTTCCCCCTTTATGGTAGTAAATGAAATTTACTAGTGTAAAGGAGAAGAAGAGATTTCACTTAAAAGAGTGTTCAAGTAAGAACCAATAGGATCATGCCAAGAGAATATAACTATGTTTGGTGAACGCCAGTGAAAAATGATTGACTGTGTGGAGAAAGGGGGAAGAAAGTATTGATCATCGAGGAGGTTTCATGACTTGTGAAAATATTTAATCGGAGATATGTAATTTACATTTGGTGTGCAAGGTTTCAATATATCAAATCTCTAACAGATTATGCTTATGTAACGTAGATGTGGGAATTTGGTATCCCACCACCAAGGGAAGAGTGTCGGTATACCCTTCTTGAAATGAGACCACATCGTTGTAGACATATCTAAGTCATATTTCTATTACATAACCCATGTAAACGTATTAGCAAATTATGTCTCATTACACCCACTATATAACACATGGTGTAAAAATAAATTACTTGTGAAATTTCTATTTGTGTGTATTATCTAAATGTGCTTACCTTTTCCCCCCGCACTTATAAATTACATTTCCCTTTTTATATTTGTAATTAAATTGTATATAATGTATTTGTATGAATGAATTGTAATTTATCGATCGTGATATTAGGTCAAAATTGGGTAATTGATAGAAAAAAATTGACCTTGCCTAGTTGTTTTGCATATTGGTAACATGGTATGGTATTGTATGACCAAACAATTTAGTGATTTATTTTTCACATTCAAAGATATAAAATGTGGATGAACCTATATTTTCCCCTTTCGGTGAAAGGGACATGGATAAACCATGTCACTTGAGGAAAAATAATGTGAAATAGACTTTGTGTAGATGTAACATGCATTGAGGGATATAATCATGTAGCCAAGATACACATTTAGTCATAATTTCATTCAATGAAGAGAATTCAATCATCAACTATTTCAAATCTCTGCAAAGAAGGATCAATCCAAGCCCTATAAGGCTCAATTATTGCTATAGCTGATGCAATATCCCTAAATAGTTTTTCCAAGCCCTATACTCTTTCTCTTATGCATTCAACAATCTCAAATAATCTTGTACAAAGATTCTTAGTTCAAGAAAGAATCACCTTGCTATTATTCACTTACTTGTCTTTCACCTTTCTCCATTAGCTCTTGAGTGCAAATAAGAAATTTTAGGCCTAAATGGTCCTCACCAAGGATTTATCAGTCTTCACTTTGTATACACACCTCCTTATAAAACTTCTGCAATCATACAATAACCCATCTATCATCAAAAGTCATGATGTTCACCGATTCTCACCTTTCATACTCTTGGTCTCTTGTCCTAGTCTACACTCTTACCCTTTCTCTACCTTATCACTTTCTAATTTTATTTTCTTGTTCACAATATTCACAAAAATGTTATAATTAATAAGGAAATACATTCAATACTTCAAACTTCACCTTACTCTTCATTCCACAAGTATACCTCTAGAGTATTTGAGTCAAGTAGGCTTCCTCCCATCATCCATTCAAGTCTCTAGCACTCACCATCATGGCCTATTACCTATAATATTTCCCTTTATACATATATGACATGTACACAAAACCTCAGGTTTCAAATCTTCTCCAAACTCCTTACACTTCACTTTTTGTATTTGGCTTCCTAACCCTCATCTACGTCTGCTACAACAAATTTTCATGAAAATATTTTTCTGTGGAAGGATTCAATGAAAATTAAAGGGATTTTTGGAAACCAAATATTCCCTTCATCATTACCTAAAAATTTCATTATCTCGACTCCATGGAAAGAGTGTAGCTCTTTTGTAAAAGATCTTTTCAAACTAGGTTTATAAAATGTGCATATAGTTCACTAAGGGACTGATAAATATTGCTCACTATTCCACAAAGGGATATTAAAAATTATTCTTTTAACACTTCAAGTGTCCATTAAAGTTTGTTTCTACCAAATTTTGGATTTGGAGTCGATGTTTAGAATTTTTAGCACTCTTTCTTCCTTGAAACCCTAGGTAGTTACACAAAGTGAGCCCGAGAGGTCCTATATCACTATAACTTTTAATAGAAAATGATTTAGGGTTCTTAATTTGGTTTATAAATCTATCTTAATACCTTCCACAAGGGGAACTTAATAGTAAGGATTTAAAGAATCAATAACACAATAATTTCATTGAGTTTCATTTTTCTTACTTGTACATGCACACAGAAGATTAATATCCTTATCCAACTTAGTAACAAATGTTTAAGCATAACCCTATCCATCTTCCGAATGAAATATTCCTCATTTTCATAATGTAACATAATGGAAAATGACTCAAGATTTTGTTCATATATGCCAAGGTATATACATTTCAATTTACAATCTTGTCCCTAAATTGAAGGTTTCAATCATGCATGCACGGTATTGGTTAGTTCCACTTCATGCTAATCCTTATCACCATTTCCACTCTCCATTCTGAGTCTATCACATCAAGAATTCATTCTACACATCTCAATTCAGAAATATTAAAGGATATTACTATTTTTACTATCAAGAATTGACCCTATGTCAGTGTACATGTCAAATTGAGCATTCACATGCTAGATTCTTATCAACCCCTTCATAAAACTTGAAAAGTTTGTTTACATAATTCAAGAAGTACATTCATCTTCACCAATGAATATTTCAAAATGAAAATGCACAAACTTAAATAGTAATAAATCTCTGCAAAGAAGGATCAATCCAAGCCCTATAAGGCTCAATTATTTCTATAGCTGGTGCAATTTTCCTAAATAGTTTTTTCCAATCCCTATACTCTTCCTCTTATGCATTCAACAATCTAAAATAATCTTGTACAAATATTCTTAGTTCAAGAAAGAATCACCTTGCTATTATTACTCAATTACTTGTATTTCACCATTACCCATTAGATATTGAGTGCAAATAAGAAATTTTTAAGCCTAAATGGTCCTCACTAATGATTTATCAGTATTCACTTTGTATACACACCTCCTTATGCAACTTATGTGATCATACAATAGCCCATCAACCATCAAAAATCATGATATTCACCGATTCTTACCTTTCTTACTCTTGGTCTCTAATCCTAGTATGCACTCTTACCCCTTCTCTACCTTAGCACTTTCTAATTTTCTTGTCCTACTCACAATCTTCACAAAAAATTAGAATCTATAAGGAAATCCATTCAACACTTCAAACTTCACCTTACTCTTTACTCAATAAGTATTCCTTTAAAGTATTTGAGTCAAGTAGGATTCCTACCACCATTCATTCAAGGCTCTAGAACTCACCATCATGGCCTATTACCTCTAATAGTTATCTTTATACATCTATGACATGTTCACAAAACCTTAGGTTTCAAATCTTCTCCAAACTCCCTACATTTCACTTTTTTGTATTTGGCTTCCTAACCCTCATTTAGGTCTACTACAACAAGTTTTCATGAAAATATTTGTCTATGGAAGGATTCAATTAAAATTAAAGGGATTTTTGGACACCAATATTCCCTTCATCATTACCTTATAATTTCATTAACTTACTCCAAGGAAAGAGTGTAGTTCCTTTGTAAAAGATCTTTTCAAACTAGGCTTGTATCATGCATACACAGTTCACTAAGGGACTAGCAAGTATTGCTCACTATTCTACCAAGGAATATTCAAGATGCTTCCTTTAACACTTCAAGGGTCCATTCAATTTTGTTTCTACCAAATTTTGGATTTGGAGTCGATGTTTAGAATTTTTAGCACTCTTTTCTCCTTGAAACCCTAGGTAGTTACACAGTGAGCCCGAGAGGTCCTTTATCACTATAACTTATAATAGAAAATGATTTAGGGTTATAAATTTGGTTTCTAAATCTATCTTAATTCCTTCCACAAGGGGAACTTACCAGTAAGGATTCAAAGAATCAACAAAAGTATAATAATTTCATTGAGTTTCCTTTTTCTTACCCATACACATGTACATTGTAAGATTAATATCCTTATCAAACCCTATCACAGATGTTTAAGCATAACCCTATCCATCTTCATGATGAAATATTACTCATTTTCAAATTTTCACATAATGGAAAATGAATCAAGACTTTTTCATACCTTCCAAGGTATATGCATTTCAATTACAATCTTGTCCTGAATTAAAGGTTTCAATCATGCATGCACAATACCAGTTAGTTCCACTTCACACTAATCCTTAACAACATGTCCACTCTCCTTTCTGAGTCTATCACATTAATAATTCATTACGCACATCTCAATTCATATATATTAAAGGATATTACTCTTTTACCATCAATAATTGATCCTATGTCAGTGTACATTTCAAATTGAGCATTCACAAGCTAGATTCCTATTAACCCCATTGTAAAACATGAAAATATTGTTTACATACTTCAAGAAGTACAATCATCTTCACCAATGAATCTTTCAAAAGGAAAATGCACAAACTTAAATAGCAACACGGTCCTTACTAAGAAAAACAGATATCATTATTAAAGAAATACTAATCTACATAAAAAAATTGTGATTCTTTGCATTATTTCCCTCTCCTCGAGGAATTTCAATCTTTTCTCTCTGTACCTCCTCTTGGAGTATAAATAACTCTCCACACTTAGAATTCCCACTTGATATATATGTCCTTGATTTCATAACTAACTTTCCTAAACTCATGATAACTCTTACATACCCAATCCACATTTAGGAGAAGTTTTTTTATATTAGTTAATCACTTTGGACTCACAAAATACATTTAATGACTCCTTATTTACATGACTAGTCCCTCCATGATTGAAATCATCAAGACACCTCCACAACTTACCCTTGAATCTCACCTAAATGTCTTTAAAAGTTCAAATCTAGAATTGGAGGGAAACTTGCAATTTTAAACTAGTGACTCCTTTGCCTCATTATGACCTCATAAACACCTTAATAGCTTATAAACATGACAAGGAGGGAGAATTCAAAACTTTTATGCTTCATTGAATGATGCCCCTGCATCATACTCCCAAGGTGGAGAAAAGTGTTCTTGCATTTGCACAACTGAGTCTTCTTCACTTTTGTTTGTTCTTGCTCCTCCTTATTTACTCAAACTAACCTCTCTTTCCTTAAGACCACTTGGGTTCCACACTTTTCTCTTTGTCATTGCATTTTCCTTCACTTGTCTTCTTTTCTTCTTTATTTACTTCTTTTTTTTGTTCTTTTCTTTAATCCTTCATATTCATCTTATCTTCAATATTACTCCTTTATTTTTCTAACAAACCTGCACAAACACAATCAAATACAATATTAGATGAAAAAATTGGATACCATTTTGCCTCATTCATCACTTCTTTCCTCCCTTCATCTTTTTCTTCTTCCTCTTCTTTATTCATTTGCATTTCTTCTTCAATTTTTGTTTCTTCACTCATTATTTCAACCTCTTCCTCCTCATACTTTCCTTTTTCACCATAGAAATATTCTTCAAGAGATTTCATTTCACTTAATAACTATTCTTTATCCTCATAAATAAACTTGTAATATGTGTTTTCTTCTTCTCCATCCATTTCCAAGCCTTCAAAATGGTCTACAAGCTGCTCTTACTCTTCAATTTCTCCTTTTCCTCTTTCATTCTCAAGTTCTCCACTCATTTCTTCTTCATTTTCAAGTTCTTTTTCTTTTATGGAAGTGAAGAATCTTCCTATCACTTCTTCTTCGACCTATATTCGCATGCTTTCTTCAAAAATGACTTCTTTTTCACCTCCTTTGTCTTATTTCCTAGCATCTTCCTCTTTTCTTCTCTTTCATATTGCTTGAGTCTTATTTATGATTCTCGAACTGGATCTTCACTGCATTCTCTTTCTCTTCTTTACAAAGTCTCTAATTGGCCACCTTGCTTTCTTTCTCAAGATAAACTTAATCCAGGTTTCTTGAATTTTCATTTTCTATGAGCACCATCAATTGTGCTACCTAAATTTCTTGTTGGAACCACCTCTCTCTCTCTCTCTCTCTCTCTCTCTCTCTCTCTCTCTCTCTCTCTCTCTCTCTCTCTCTCTCTCTCTCTCTCTCTCTCTCTCTCTCTCTCTCTCTCTCTCTCTCTCTCTCTCTCTCTCTCTCTCTCTCTCTCTCTCTCTCTCTCTCTCTCTCTCTCTCTCTCTCTCTCTCTCTCTCTCTCTCTCTCTCTCTCTCTCTCTCTCTCTCTCTCTCTCTCTCTCTCTCTCTCTCTCTCTCTCTCTCTCTCTCTCTCTCTCTCTCTCTCTCTCTCTCTCTCTCTCTCTCTCTCTCTCTCTCTCTCTCTCTCTCTCTCTCTCTCTCTCTCTCTCTCTCTCTCTCTCTCTCTCTCTCTCTCTCTCTCTCTCTCTCTCTCTCTCTCTCTCTCTCTCTCTCTCTCTCTCTCTCTCTCTCTCTCTCTCTCTCTCTCTCTCTCTCTCTCTCTCTCTCTCTCTCTCTCTCTCTCTCTCTCTCTCTCTCTCTCTCTCTCTCTCTCTCTCTCTCTCTCTCTCTCTCTCTCTCTCTCTCTCTCTCTCTCTCTCTCTCTCTCTCTCTCTCTCTCTCTCTCTCTCTCTCTCTCTCTCTCTCTCTCTCTCTCTCTCTCTCTCTCTCTCTCTCTCTCTCTCTCTCTCTCTCTCTCTCTCTCTCTCTGTCTCTCCCTCTCCTAGGATTAGCACCTAGTCTATTGGTGTCTACTCACACTATTCTCAACCTCTTTTCACTTCACTTCTTTTCTTAACCTATCACTGTATTCACACACTCACATTTCCACTTGTTAGCCACAATCAAGAATCGAATCAATTTTCAAATTTCAAAAATAAATATCACTAGATCCTTACTCTGATACCAAAAATGATGTAGCCAAGATACGCATTTAGTCATTCAATGAATATAATTCAATCATGACCTATTTCAAATCTATACGAAGAAGGATCAATCCAAGCCCTATAAGGCTCAATTATTTCTATAGCTGATTCAATCTTCCTAAATAGTTTTTCCAAGCCCTATACTATTCTTATGCATTTAACAATCTCAAATAATCTTGTACAAAGATTTTTAGTTCAAGAAAGAATAACCTTGCTATTATGCAATTACTTGTCTTTCACCATTCTCCATTAGCTATTGAGTGTAAATAAGAAATTTTTATGCCTAAATGGTCCTCACTAATGATTTATCAAGTATTCACTTTTGTTTTCGTGCAAATATGCAACGGGGAAATTGATAATTTCGAGCACGACAACTATACCCTTGTCTTTGAAATTTTCACGTTTTATTATTCTCATGCACCCCAAGTCAAATCACAATCTAGTCCTCCCCTTTTTGATGTGAAATTGGTCCCCTAGGTGACTTAGGAGAGTCGATTCATTCCCCTAGGTGATTTTAGAGAGTTCGAGAAGATGCTATCTACAATTCAACATGAAGGTGAATTGAAGAACTTAAAACATCATGTAAATGGTTTTGGAAGGTTTGGAGAAGTTTTTAAAGACTTAGGGTAGTCTGAGTAAAAAACAAGGTTCACAAGCCTAGGCAGTACACATGCCTAAAACAGTTGTTCGGATTCATTAGAAGATTATGAGAGCTCTAGATGGAGTTACGAGTAAAAAAAACATATCCAGAAAGAGGATTCCAATACCTACATGATGGTAAAATAATATTTTCACAACACCTTGGCGAATAGGATTTTGGAAGGTAGTTTTTTTATAGGCACAAGTGGAGTCTCAAATCAAAATCCACTTTTTAGGGATCATATGGATTGAATCAAGACATGAAACACCAACCATTGGATCAAAATTCCATTTCAATTTAGGATCATATAAAATTTTACCAATAAATTCCATGGGAGCTCAAGTTATCATCGTCCAAGTTACCCTCAAAAGTAGTTTAGGACTTAGTCATTTTTGGGAGGACACATGTCAAACTAGATCCTGGTGGGATTTCATGTCCTGACGTCCCCTAAGGTCAGGTACACCAACCCTTGAAAATTCTCCCAGCCCCATGTGACCTCTTGGACCCTCATGTGACCTTCAGACTTGACAGTTCACCCCAGGTGCATTTTTGGAGCATTCATTCCCTACTTCGTCGGATCAAGCACCACGTGTCAGCTCCAAGACCACCATGGAAACTAATGTCCCTCATGTACCTAAGGTGAGGGACATAAAACATGAAAAATGTTCCCAGCCCCTATGGGAGTCTTTTGGTCACCCATGTGATAGAATTTCAGCGCCCCCATGTGCATTTTTGGAGCATCCATTTCCTATCGTTGGATCAAGCGCCACGTGTCAACTCTAGGACCACCATGGAAACTGATTTCCCTCATGTACCTGAGGTGAGGGACATAAAAATGGAAAAAGGTTCCCATACCTCTAGGAGAGTGTTTTGGTCACCCATATGACTAGTTTCTAGCCCCTCGGTGCTTTAAAGCTGATTTTGGAGCACTCATTCCCTGTCGTCGGATCACCACCACGTGTCATCCTCTTGACCACCATGGAATTTGATGTCCCTCACATCCTTGAGGTCAGGGACATAAAACATGAAAAAAATTGCCCAACTCCAACCCAAAAATTTGAAATTTTTTCTAACTATTAGTTGTTTTTCTTGTTGCTTCTCCATTACTAGAAGAAAACTATAGAGAACACCAGTCCACCACTCCACCATTGCCAAAGATTGAACCAGATCCATTACAACACATTATCCTTCACTCCATGATGGCACATAGGTCTCATAAGAATAATTCATTGAGATAAGAAGAAGAAACAAAGAACAGAGAAGAAGAACAGTGGAAATCCCCATTGCCATGAAATCAAAATTTGAAGAAATCTTCCAAACCGGAGCACGGATTGACAAACCATTTGTTTTGAGTTATTCTCTCTTGAAGGCCATTAAAAATTATATTCAAACCTCCAATTTTCAGCAAGGAATTCTCACAGTGAAGAAATCCTCTTTTCCGGCTCTATGAAGGAAAAATCTTGATTTCCCATCAAACCGGTCGCCGAATTGAAGAGAAATTTCACGTGAAGCACCATAATGAAAAACTATCACAATGGAGTTGATTTCATTACAAACGAGAGAAAAAACCAAACCTAAAATTTCAAGCTCCATTAATGGCCACCATGACATAGTAGTGGAAAAAATCAGCGAGCTACCTCTCCACTTCTCAAGGTTCTGGTGGGTGAAATCACCCGAAAATTGGAGGAAACGATCGTTGAAAAATCTAGTTTGCGCGAACTAGTTTTTGCCATGAAGTCCCTATTTTTAGGGATATGGAGGGCTGTTTTTTATCAGCATTCTTCCTCTTTGAATAAATTTTCAAATTCCCAAAGATCCGATAGGTGAAATCATCCGAAAATTGGAGGGAATGATCGTTGAAAAATCTAGTTTCACGTGAACTAGTTTTTGCGCCATGAAGCCCCTATTTTTTAGGGATATGGAGGACTGTTTTTTTTTAGTATTCTTCCCCACCAATGAAAACATCATTTTCCCACTTGTTTAGATGAAGGAATTACTCAAAATTTGGAGCGTGGAACCTGGAATAAAACCTAGAATTTCAAGACCCATTTTTGTCACAATTTGACATTCGTGGCGCACTTACTAAAAATAGCATGTCTCCTTGCATAGGGGTTTGTTACTTTGGGTAAGCCACCATTTGAAGATGCCATGAATAAGGTAGTGAACATAGAGGGAGCATCACGGAAAGGTCATCAAAAAGGTCATCTCGGCTCGCAATTCACACTTACTAAAAATAGTAAGTTACACTCAAAAAGTAGTTTTGGCACAATGGGTCATACAAGGATAATCATTTAGGGGGACATCATTGTTTGGGAGCATCCTAGTCATTTTTCATAGGGCATTCGAGATCCATCTTAGTTCATTCAACTTGGTGAGCATTCGTGAGCTAATTTGGAGGAGTTTCACAGTGTGCAAGGAGTTTGAAGATTCAAAGTTTCACTGCATTTGGAGCTTTCCATCAATGAGGATCAATGGGCTTCATCGGGTGACATCTCCTCTTCTTCTTCTCTCTCTCTTTCTCTCTCCTCTTCCCCCAACTTTCTCTCCCTTCAAATTTTCTAATTCTTCATTGGGGTTTACACTTTTTGATATGCCTTTAAGTCACCTAAAAGTGACTTTAGAAACATAATGTAAATTAAGTCACCTTGATTTTATAAAAGGGACTTAAATATTTGATAGGAATACGAATAGTCTAAAGTTAGAAATAAGGCATATGGAGGGTCATGAGGAAGATGATAAGTCACCTCTCATTCTATAAATTGTAAATGCCATTCCCATTTCAAAGGGTTGGCGATTGATCTTGTAAACTCAAGAGTGCATTGTACCTAGAGAAAGCAAAGGAGATAGCCATTTTCTTCTACTTTCCTCCACTCTCAAATTTCTTCCATTCCACACTATGTACAACTTTTGTTTAAGCATCAATACAAGAAGAAGGATTTTTAGCTTTCTTTGATTGAGGGATTTTGATACTTTGTGTTCATTAATATCTATTTGGTCTTCTTTGTTGTTTTTCACGGGGTTGTTTTCTTCTAAAATAAATGCATGTAATGAAAGTTTCTAACTAGTGTGTGTGTAGGAATCTGATTTTCTACCTGTAACATTAGTTTCTCCTTCTCATTTTCTCACTCCCTTTCCCTTCTTTAGAAAATTCTCCCTAGAAGAGATATTGCTAGCTTTCCACAGGGTAGTGGAGTGCCCTGTTGGATCCCGGTCGAAAAGCCACCAAGATAAAAAATCCACCTTTTCATTCATGCATGCACATATCAAAAGTTACACCGGTTAAGTAGAGGACTTAGATTCCCTAGAGCGTTGGAAAGAAATCCACAAGTTTTCCAAATTTTTTTCCACAAATTTTTTTCTCACCAAAGGGTTTTTAAAGCATCCACCCCAATATATAGGGTGAGGTCTAAAAATTTAAAAAAAATCAAATATTGAACCCAAAATATAGTTCATGAAAGTCCATTGTCGAAAGGTCTAAAATCACATGTGACTTTTCACAAAAACTTCAAATATTCAAAAAGCTGGTTGAAAAATAAAAAAAAGAGTTCATGAAATTCCATTGCTAAAAGACACATTATACTGATTTTTCACTCGTGACTTTTCACATTCATGTGAAATTTTCAATATTCCTATTACAGATCCCCCTTAAAATTGCCATTTTTGAAGAAGAATTGAGTTCCCAGAAGAAGAAAATTTGTAGAAGAAAAAAGAAACAAAAATGACAATGGAAGATGAAGTAGAAATACCTCAACCCATTGTTCCATGGGGAAGGAATACATGCCCACTTGCTCTTGAACCCCCTCTTCATGATCTACCAATGAGTTCCCGTAAGAACTTTCCAAAGTTCAAAGGTGACAAAACACACAACATCCTGAAGAACACATCACGCTTTCATGACATCATGTGGAATTCTTGGTGTCCAACATGAAGACATTGTTGTGTGAGATTGTTCATGGAGTCCCTCCAAGAAAAAAGTAGTAGAATGGTTTTACCTCCTGCCTTCCCGATCCATCACTGGTTGGGATGACATCAAGACCTTCAAGGAAATATTTAAATCAACTGAAGACTATCAAGACCTCCTAGTGCAGTTGGCTCAAATGAAGAAAGGAGAAAATGAAACCATGAGAGACTTCATGGCTCATTTCAAATGGTTGCTTTGTAGGATACCTGAAGAGGATTCACCATCTCAAAACAATGTCAAGAGATTCTTCATCAATGCTCAATCATCAGAAGTAGGATTTTTTTCTATGAAGATCCCAACCAAGGAACATTGTAGAAGCACAAAGGATGGCCATTGAACTTGATGATGATCTCATCCTCTCTGGAAAGATCAAGAATCCATCAAAGGGAAAGACCCAACATCCTGGAGATGAGAGAACCAATCCATCACTACAAAATTTGGTGAATGAGATGGCATCTTTGAAGAGGGAATTATTTGAATGAGTATCTTCTCAAAGAAGCAACATAAATCAAATTGTAGGAGCACCCCAAAGGCTCACCTTGGAGGCCCCACCCGTGAATGTAAATTGCAGATTTCAAGAAAGTGAAGAAGAGCTTGAACAAGAAAGTGAAGGTGGTAATTTCCTAGAAAGTGATGAGTTTGAGAATGATACACAAATCAGATTCTGTGAGTATTCTGGATGTGATGAAGAAGATGAAGAGGATGCACCCAGTTTCTCATGTGTGGTATTCACTCATTCTCAATCTGAGAAAAATCATCTCCCTCCACTACTATAAAGAAAAAGAAGGTTGATGATCCTCTGTGGTGACTCCACAAAATAAAATAATTAGTCGAGGATCCCCACTTCCATCTTCCATGAAGTTTGCATTGTTGGAGCCTGACCCTATAGCAAGTAAGAAGACTCTACAATCCCAAGTAAGTCTTTGATTCCTCTTCCATTTCTAAATCTAAATCTTCTCTGTACAAAATCTAATACCTTGAAAGCTCCTAGTGTGCCATTCAAAATACCATCCATTCCTCAAACATCAAATCCTTCTCCTAAGCCTATCCAGACTCCAAAATCAGTCCCTTCACCCCCTTGTCCACATCTACTCCTTTTGATTTCATAGAATATGCAAACAAATCCAAAGTCCAAATTACTAAAACTGAATATTTGAGGACTCATCCTAAACAATTTGAGAGGTTTGTTTCGATACATCAGAAATGGTAGTCTAACACCCAATGATGTAGCTCTAGTTCTAAAGGATACTACCAAACCCACCTACACCTCCCTCACAGAACATGCTTTCTCTGAGTGCATCAAAGATTGATAAATTTGAACCTTTCTACATCTCCCTTCTTGTTGGAGAATATGTATTGAACAATTGCATAATAGATTTTGGTGCCTCAGATAACATGATGCCTTTGAAGGTTGACCAAATCTCAAACTTACCATGATTCCACCTAGTGGCTCTTATTACTCTTTGGAGTCAAAAAGGTCCCACTTGTAGGGAAGGTCAAAGATGCACAGGTGGTCTCTCACCAGATTTCCAGACAAGAAAGTTTTTGTGATGATTTTGGTAGTAGATGTCCCAACCTCATTCGGAATGTTGTTGAGTAGAAATTTACCAAGACTTGGGAGGTAAAATTCAAGATGAATTGGTCTTTTACAACCATACCAGTGAAGGGAGACATGGAGAAATTGCTTCCCAAAGAAGAAGATGAGGTACATGGTATGAAATTTGGAAGCCCAGAAGCTAACATTTTGTACCAAGGTAGTAGGTGGATGAATCACTTTGTGACAACCGAGGAGGAAGAGGATATCCCCATCTTGATAGGTCTAGACATGCCTTCCCAGAGAGATTTGGACTTTGAAGAAGCATTGAGGAGATTCGAGTTATAAGAGGACAACCGAATTACTAGATGATGCAAACCATGAAGAAGAGGAAATGGTTCTTGATGATTTTCAAGAAGAAAAATCAGCTTATATGCTTTTCAAGATGAGGAGTTATTCTCATTCCCATTTGGGGATGAAGATGATCATGTTCAGCCATCTATGGAGAGAAAAATCATCTTGCGTAATGAGCCTTGAAAGGCTTGAAAGAAATATCCATACAAGGACTACTAAGAGCCGTGGAAGAAATAGAAGACCCTGAGATAAGTCTCGAACTCCTGATGCAAGCCATGAATATGCAAGACAAACATGAAGCTGACTTGGAAGCCTCAACCAGTGTGAAGGTTGGCTATGTTGAAACAAAGAAAGATGTGAAATATGATGTCCTTCTTGAACCAATGGTTGATGGATACAACAACAAAATGGAGATATTTTCTTTCCCATTTGCAGAAGAAGATTATTTCCATGATGAAGAAATAAAGAAAAGAAGTTTTGAGGCCTTTGAAGATGAAGCTCTTTTTGATGAAGGATCGGTAGAGTGCATCGATTCCCAAGATGATGAGGTAATCCCTCTAGATAGTTTCCTTGAGCTGTAAAATAAAGATTCTTCAAAGGTGTACAAAGAGGAGCTGCATAGGAAATGATGAAGCATAACTCTGTGTAAGAAATCTTGGATGTAGTAGAAGTTGTGGAAGATCCCTGAGATGATTCTTGATCTCTTCACTCATGTGCCATGGACATACAAGACAAGTATGAGTTCGTCCAATCCTTCCATTAGTACTCAAAGCACCTCACAGTGGAGTAGAGATAAAGGATGAATCAAATGTTTCTCATGGAGAATATGTCAATGAGCATAGACCTGAGAAAGAAAGTAACTCAGAATATCAAGGAATTGGAACAAAAATCAGCTTTGGGGCAGTGATGAGATGCTCGATGGAGAATCAACTATATGGATAAACATGGAAGGAAACTGGCACTATGAAACCGATTTCAAAGAACATGAAGGAGTGGAATTTCCAAGAAAGGACTAAGCATCAAGAAGCTCACATGGACTCACTCCTACAAAGTAAAAGGACAATCATGGAAGCACCTAGCTTCCATAAACAATTGAGGAGGGGAGGTATTTTTTGGAACCCATCAATGGCTTTGCAGAACATCATCACTAGTGTTTCCCACTCACGGGTAACTTTTGAGAAATGAAAAGTGCTTCAGTGAAAGTGGGTTGTCCCCCACCTTGTACCATAGGTGATTATTAGGTGTGTTTCCCTTTTTGTTGCATGTGTTTCCCTTCTTGTTGTGTGTCATGTGTTTCCTTTCCGTTTTTTTGTGTGTGTGTGTGTTCCTTCTTCTCTCTTTCTCTCTTGTTATAGGTTATACATGACTCTGCAGGGCCCAATGGATAAGGCATTGGTCAACAAATTATATGGTCTAAAATTGAGATTCTAGATTCCCATGTCATGTCTTCACTGCACTCAGTCCATGCCATGTCCCCAAGCTAGAGCCAATTTGTTGTCATGTAAATGTGCAATAGGAAATTGACAATTTTCAAGCACGACAACTATACCCCATGTGCCAAAATTTTCATGTTTTATCATTCCTAGGCACCCCAAGTCAAATCCATTAGTCTAGTCACCCCCTATTTGATGTCAAATTGGTCCCCTAGGTGATTTAGGAAAGTCTATTCATTCCCCTAGGTGATTTTAGGGAGTTATGAAAAGATGCTATCTTTTGGCAATATTGGGAAGGGCTATCATTGGCCTTCCCAGACTGGATCAAACCCCCTGGAGTAGAATGGAAGGAAAAATTAAACATGGAGGTGAATTGAAGACCTTAAAACATCATGGAAATTATTTTGGAAGGTTTGGGGAAGTTTTGAAAGACTTGGGCAATTTGAGTAAAAACAAGGTTCACAAGCCTCCTAGGTAGTACACAAGGCCTAAAACAATTGTTGGGCTTCAGAAGAAGATTTTGAGAGCTCGAAGATGGAGTTATAAGTAAAAAAAACATCATCAGAAATAGGATTCCAATACCTACATGATGGTGAAATAATATTTTTCACAACACCTTGGCGCATAGGATTTTGGAAGGTAGTTTTTATCAAGCACAAGTGGAGTCTCAAATCAAAATCCTTTTTTAGGGATCATAATGGATGAATCAAGACATGAGACCCCACCATTGGATCAAAATTCCATTTTCAATTAGGATCATATAAAATTTTACCAATAAATTCCACTGGGAGCTCAAGTTATCATCGTTCCAAGTTACCCTCTCAAAGGTAGTTCAGGACTTAGTCATTTTTGGGAGGACGTGTCAACACCAGGAGCCTGGCGGGATTTCATGTCCCTGATGTCCCTAAGGTCAGGTACACCAACCCTTGAAAAATTTTCCCATCCCCCATGTGACCTCTTGGACCCTCATGTGACCTCAGACTTGACAGTTTAGCCCCCAGGTGCATTTTTGGAGCATCCATTCCCTGTCGTCGGATCAAACACCACGTGTCAGCTCCAAGACCACCGTGGAAACTGATGTCCCTCATGTACCTAAGGTGAGGGACATAAAACATGGAAAAATGTCCCATCCCCTATGGGGAGTCTTTTGGTCACCCACATGTGACCGACTTTCAGCCCCCAAGTGCATTTTTGGAGCATCCATTCCCCTGTCGTCGGATCAAGCCACGTGTCAGCTCAGGACCACCATGGAAACTGATGTCCCTCATGTACCTAAGGTGAGGGACATAAAACATGGAAAAATTTTCCCATCCCTCTAGGAGATTTTTTTGGTCACCCATATGACCAGTTTTCAGCCCCTCGGTGCTTTAAAGTTGATTTTGGAGCACTCATTCCTTTTTGTCGGATTGCACCGCCACATGTCATCCTCTTGACCACCATGGAATTTGATGTCCTCACATGTCCCTGAGGTCAGGAATAAAACATGAAAAAATTTCACCCAAATCCAACCCAAAAATTTGAAAAAAATTCTAATTGTTAGTTGTTTCTTGTTGCTTCTTGTTGCTTCTCCATTACCAGAAGAAAACTACAGAGAACACCAGTCCACCACTCCACCATTGCCAAAGCTTGAACCAGATCCATTAAAACACATTATCCTTCACTCCATGATGGCACATAGGTCTCGTAAGAATAATTCATTGAGATAAGAAGAATAAACGAAGAACAAAGAAGAAGAACAATGGAAATCCCCATTGCCATGAAATCGAAATTTGAAGAAATCTTCCAAACCGAGAGCACGGATTGACAAACCATTTGTTGCTGAGTTATTCTCTCTTGAAGGCCATTAAAAATCATATTCAAACCTCCAATTTTAGCAAGGAATTCTTGCAGTGAAGAAATCCTCTTTCGGCTCTATGAAGGAAAAATCTTGATTTCCCATCAAACCGGTCGTCGGATTGAAGAGAAATTTCACGTGAAGCACCATAATGAAAAACCTATCGCAATGGAGTTGATTTCATTGTGAATGGAGAAAAAAACCAGACCTGAAAATTTCAAGCTCCATTAATGGCCACCATGACATAGTAGTGGAAAAAATCAGTGAGCTACCTCTCCACTTCTCAAGGTTCGGTGGGTGAAATGCTGAAAATTGGAGGAAACGATCGTTGAAAAATCTAGTTTCACGTGAACTAGTTTTCATGCCATGAAGTCCTATTTTTAGGGATATGGAGGGCTGTGTTTTTTTTATCAGAATTCTTCCCTCTTTGAAGAAATTTTCAAATTCCCAAAGATCCGATGGGTGAAATCATCCAAAAATTGGAGGGAATGATCGTTGAAAAATCTAGTTTCACGTGAACTAGTTTTTACACCATGAAGCCCCTATTTTTAGGGATATGGAGGACTATTTTTTTGTTAGTATTCTTCCCCCACCTAATGAAAACATCATTTTCCCACTTGTTTAGATGAAGGAATTACTCAAAATTTGGAGTGTGGAACCCTGGAATAAAACCCAAAATTTCAAGACCATTTTGTCACAATTTGACATTCGTGGCGCACTTACTAAAAATAGCATGTCTCCTTGCATAGGGGTCTATTACTTTGGGTAAGCCACCATTTGAAGATGCCATGAATAAGGTAGTGAACAGAGGGAGCATCACACGCAAGGTCATCAAAAAAGGTCATCTCGGCTCATAATTCACACTTACTAAAAATAGTAAGTTACACTCAAAAAGTAGTTTTGGCACAATGGGTCATACAAGGATAATCATTCAGGGGGACATCATTGTTTGGGAGCATCCTAGTCATTTTTCATAGGGCATTCGAGATCCATCTTAGTTCATTCAACTTGGTGAGCATTTGTGAGCTAATTTGGAGGAGTTTCATAGTGTGCAAGGAGTTCAAAGATTCAAAGTTTCACTACATTTGGAGCTTTCCATCAACGAGGATCAACGGGATTCATCGGGTGACATCTCTCTTCTTCTTCTTCTCTCTCTCTTTCTCTCTCCTCTTCCCCCAACTTTCTCTCCCCTTCAAATGTTCTAATTCTTCATTGGGGTTTGCACTTTTGATATGCCTTTAAGTCACCTAAAAGTGACTTTAGAAACATAATGTAAATTAAGTCACCTTGATTTTATAAAAGGGACTTAAATATTTGATAGGAATATGAATAGTCTAAAGTTAGAAATAAGGCATATGGAGGGTCATGAGGAAGATGATAAGTCACCTCTCATTCTATAAATTGTAACGCCATTCCCATTTCAAAGGGTTGGTGATTGATCTTGTAAACTCAAGAGTGCATTGTACCATTTTCACATGCACATACGGAAACTACACCGAGTTAGTAGAGGGACTTAGATTCCCAGTGTTGGTAAGAAAACGCATGTTTTTCCACCCGACAAATTTTCTTGCCAAAAACTTTATATACACACCTCCTTATGTAACTTATGTGATCATATAATATCCCATCAACCATCAAAAATCATGATATTCATCAATTCTCACCTTTCTTACTCTTGGTCTCTAATCCTAGTATGCACTCTTACCTCTTCTCTACCTTATCACTTTCTAATTTTATTTTCCTACTCACAATCTTCACAAAAAAATAGAATCTATAAGGAAATCCATTCAACACTTCAAACTTCACATTACTCTTTACTCCACAAGTATTCCTCTAGAGTATTTGAGTCAAGTAGGCTTCCTCCCACCATTCATTCAAGGCTCAAGAACTCACCATCATGTCATATTACCTCTAATAGTTCTCTTTATACATCTATGACATGTTCTCAAAACCTTAGGTTTCAACTCTTCTCCAAACTCCCTACACTTCACTTTTTGTATTTGGCTTCCTAACCCTCATTTAGGTCTACTACAACAAATTGTCATGAAAATATTTGTCTATGGAAGGATTCAATGAAAATTAAGGGGATTTTTGGACACCAATTTTCCCTTCATCATTACCTTATAATTTCATTAAGCGACTCAAGGAAAGAGTGTAGTTCCTTTGTAAAAGATCTTTTCAAACTAGGTTTGTATATTGTGCATATAGTTCACTAAGGGACTAGTAAGTATTTCTCACTATTCCACCAAGTAATAATCAAGATGCTTCTTTTAACACTTCAAGGGTCCATTCAAGTTTTTTTACCAAATTTTGGATTTGGAGTAGAAGTTTTAGCACTCTTTCCTCCTTGAAACCCTAGGTAGTTTGGAGTAGAGGTCCTTTATCACTATAACTTATAATAGAAAATGATTTAGGGTTATAAATTTGGTTTCTACATCTATCTCGAATTCCTTCCACAAGGGAAATTACAGTAAGGATTCAAAGAATCAATAACACAATAATTTCATTGACTTTACTTTTTCTTACCTATACATGTACACTATACGATTAATATCCTTATCAAACCCAATCACAAGTGTTTGAGCATAACCCTGTCCATCTTCATGATGAAATATTACTCATTTTCAAACTACCACATAATGGAAAATTAATCAAGACTTTGTTTATATCTTCCAAGGTATATACATTTCAATTACAATCTTGTCCCATAATTAAAGGTTTCAATCATGCATGCATAGTACCCATTAATTCCACTTCACACTAATCCTTAATATCATGTCCACTCTCCTTTCTGATTCTATCACATTAATAATTCATTTTTCACATCTCAATTCATATATATTAAAGGATACTACTCTTTTTACCATCAATAATTGATCCTATGGCAGTGTACATCTCAAATTCAGCATTCATAAGCTAGAGTTTTATTAAACCCTTCATAAAACATGAAAATATTGTTTACATACTTCAAGAAGTACATTCATCTTCACCAATGAATCTTTCAAAAAGAAAATGCATAAACTTAAATAGCAATGCAGTCCTTACTAAGAAAAATAGAGATCATTATTAATGAAATATCAGTCTACATACAAAAATTGTGATTCTTTGCATTATTTCCCTCTCCTCGAGGAATTCCACTCTTTTTCTATGTACCTCCTCTTGGAGGATAACTAAATCTCCAAACTTAGAATTCCCACTTGATATATATGTCCTTCTTGATATCATAACTAACTTTCCTAAACTTATGATAACTCTTACATACACAATCCACATTTAGGAGAAGTCTTTTTATATTAGTTAATCACTTTGGACTCACAAAATACATTTAATGACTCCTTATTTACATGACTAGTCCCTCCATGCTTGAAAGCATTAAGAAACCTCCACAACTTACCCTTGACTCTCACCTAAATGTCTTTAAAATTTCAAATATAGAATTGGAGGGAAACTTGAAATTTTAAACTTGTGACTCTTTTGCCTCATTATGACCTCATAAACACCTTAATAGCTTATGAACATGTCAAGGAGGGAGAATAAAAAAAAATTGATGCTTCATTGAACGATGGCCCCGCATCATATAACTGGTTGATTTGAGTATGTGATAAGTTTCAAGAGTTGAGAGAGTTGATGAGATAGAGAATAAAGTTGTACACACCAGAGGTATCATATAAATATAAAAATAGGTATGAACACTTTCATAATATGTGTGATAGAGTATATTGATGAAATGGCGCGGAGTATTAAAACCATGAAGGAGAAACTAGATATGTCATTCTAAATGGAGTAATGGGTCCTAAGATATGGGTCGTTCCACGATAGAGGTATTAATGAGGGATTAAAACTTAGAAAAGGTGAGGAGGATAACATGTGACGAGAGATATCGGACTATATATAGTAAAATAGAAAAGTGGAAGGTTATTTTTCATTTGTAATTGTGTAATTAAGAAGAGTGCTATAAGACGAGGAGGATGCTTTGAAAGCCCAAGATGAAATTTTATCATGGTTTGAGAGGTTGATTGAGATCATCCATAATCAAATGAAAGATGATTTTGTGAATGCATTTAATGTAGAATTTTAATAGTAAATAACTTGACTTTTGTTAAATCTTTGAAAAGGGCTAAAGTGCACTGAATAGTCCTGTTTTGGACCTAGGTCGAACATTTATGGAACCGTACACTTCTAACCTAAATATGTATGGTTTTGACCCAAACCATACTAGTTAGACCCAAATCAAAATATTTACATTTAGTGAGGTGAAAATCAGGTTTTGATTATTTTATGAGGAATATTTGCATAGAAAAATTATCGGTACATGTTTTATGTTGGTTTGTGTTTGCAGAGAAATGTGCACCTAAGATAGTTTTTCAGTGGTCAACACATGGACACACTATTTAATCAAGGTATGATTGGGTTATACTAAAAAAATTAGGGCTTCGTCATGTAGTATGCTTGGCGATGGTGCCCCAAATATGCACTGGTTACAATGTTGTGTGAGTGGTGGAATGGAGACACATGTACTTTCTAGCTCCCAACTAGGAGATGAAGACCACTTTAGAGGATGTTTAGTGGATCTCAAGATTTCCATTTTTAGGAGAGTGAGTATAATTGTTTCCCACATATATAAGATATCATATGAGGGCTACATGCAGATATTTTGTAGGATGACATGGGAAAGGATATCCCATTATTATATTAAGCACTATTGTGACATCCAGGTTATGTAGTTACATAAATACATTGTAGTGTTACTAGAAACATGTGTTGTAGTTGATAGTGGCAGAGTATCTATCTCATATAGGATGTGGCAGATTTTCTAGGATATAGAGGACCATGGGACCCGATATGCATGAGAGAAGTGTATGTTGGAACACTTGTATGGATTTGTATATATTTACCTTAGAGAGGCATAGTGGTGGTGTAGAATTGATAACATTATTGCACATTTTGGCATATGAGCATATTTCATGTATGAAACCCATAGGTGGGCCACAAATAAAGCTGGACACATTCAAAGATAGTGGTAACATGGTGGGTCTTACCCAAGAGGTAGGGTTTTGATACTATGACCTATAGGTCTATTTTGGAAAAAAAATGAAATTGTTGGACATTATTTATACACCATATTTATATTATTGATGGTGGCCAATGGATGTTGTAGATCTCAATGTATCGACGGACTATGTGGTTAGAGGATTGGTTCCCCATACATGGGGAATTATATCAATATGAGAGAGTGTCTCATTAGTTTAGAGTCATGCGGGAGGGTCCTTCACCACCATACACATGAATACGGTCTCACATAAAGCCTATAGAGATGGGACCTATCTTGGGCCCATAATGGTTGACCTACTACCATCCCTAGCGGGAGAGGTAGATCTAGTGATATATGTGAGAAACAAAGATGATGTGGGAATTATTGTAGCCTATAAAATATGGTGGGATATGCACCGATGGGTGATTTTGTTTTCGATATTAGTGTTTGGTCTAGATGGAGGTAATCTACATGTTGGTATAGATGAGGCTTAGATTCATCTACCTAAAGGTGGAGGAGGAGAGGGATATACCCCACTTTGGAGATGTAATAGTGGCGTAGGCATCTCAACGTAAATATATATTGTGATTGAGTTATTTATTTTATAACATGCTAATTATTGGTGGGAAAGTGTTTAATGCATGTTGTATGAAGACTATAGGTGATGCTTATTAGACCACCATCATGTATGCCTTAGCTTTTACTTTACTCTAGAATGTTAGGGATCTTTTCATTAGTAGAATACTCAAGAGAGTAGACAATATTGCATAAGAGAAAGTATATTTGTTTGGCCCAGTAGTTGTTGTAGTAGCCACTTGTGTGGTCCTACGGTGCTAGAGGGATGAGATTTGTGTTGAGTTGGTGAGGTAGCTTGTAGGAAAGCCTAGGGATGATTTGGAATAGAGTGTATTAGCGAGACTGGTAGAGTCACATGTGTAGTATGCTAGTTACTAACAAATACTACAACATTATGATAGAAAGTGTTGTACTTATCATGATAGGTCACAGTCCAATGGAACTTGAGACCCGGGAGGAGCATCTAGCTCACAAGATATGGTGAATTTATATTCGAGAGTGTGAGGATTAGAATTATGTGTATGAAAATCCATGCTCTCTACACCATTGTTTTTATTAAGGATAAAAACATCTGGTTGGACCCTACCCAATTACAAAGAGGCCCAAAGCCCAGATATTCAATACAAAACAAGAGTCAAAAACAAGACTGGATAAAATTCCATTTAATAAAAAACACAAAAACAACAAGATGTTAACACAAAGGTAGCATAAAGTCAGCAACGCGTCTCAGCAAAATTACAAAAATGACCATGCAATATAAAATAAGGGGTGTCACATACATGTAATTTCATGAAATTATGTAATCTCTTCTTAACATTCTCAATCCCATTTTTGATATCTCTGAAAGTGGTACACTTGTTGGTTTTTTCCTTACTATTATGAACTTCAAAATTAGCAAGAAAGATAGAGAGAGAGAGGAAGTCTAGAGTTCTCTTTTGCATGTTAAGAATGTCACATTGTTTGGCCTTAATGATTCCAACTCTTTCTCCATTTTTGTGACACTATGTATCAAATCCATTATAGTCTTTTTGTCCACAATTCCATTAGTGTTTTCTAATCTACATGCTTCAAATTTTCCCTTAAGATCTCTACTCTTTACCAGTTGAGCATCAAGGTCATTTGTGTTCTTAGTATCAACCTCAAAGATGGTTTCTTTGGCCTTGCTACTAATGGAGATAAAACAAAAGATGGATTCACCCTCCCCACGAAGGGAGAAGGTGGTAGGACTAATTCCTTAGAATAAAAATTGGACCTCTTGCTTCGAAAGGTGCGGTTAGACGGGAACTAGCGTGCGCTTGCTAGAAGAAGGTAACAAAGTGATAGAAACAACATGTGGGGGAGAGGTGGGAGGTAGAGTAGGTATGGAGAGAGCAAGGGGAAAGGATGAAGGATGGATAGAAGTGGGGGTTAAAGGGGTAGGGTGAGAGGAGATGGTGAAGGGGATTAGGGAGGGGGAAAGAATGGGGACGAGTTAGGGGTGGAGGAGGTGGGGGAGGAATGGTGGGAGAGGTAGGAGATGAAAGGATCAAAGGGATGGGGTGGAGAATTTGATAATAAAAATATTTATACACCAATAAAAATAGTGTGGTGCGAGGATGAATTCTCTTTCCCCATTTCACCAAATTAACCAAATGCTTGAGTGAGTGGAGAATGAAAAATGAGAAGCTAACATTACAATTATTATATAAGTGATAAAGAAAAATAATATGATATGAGGGAATAACCAAAAATCTTCCCTCCAACGTGATGAACTTCATGACTAAGAGTCCCATAATGTTGAAAGGTGGTGAGAGAGAATCACAAGAAAAACCTTCATTTTTGTGCACTAGTGATTCACCTTCATTAAAAAAACTTTGTTCCTCCACAACAATGTCTATATTGTTCTCATAAAATTTTAAACCATTTCTATTAAAACATGTAACCCTGGCTATGATCTCTTCATTGATGTTAAAAACCTTTCCTTTATAACCGAACTTTCTCTTCTTTACGGTTTTAACAAATTCGTGGGAAAAATTAAGATCATGTCCCTTATTCCTTTCCATGAAACGTGAGAAACCACCCCTTCTTAGGATTCTCCATTGCTCCACATCATTGTTGTATAACATTATGATGTGATATATATATATATATGGAGATTTTCGCTTCTAGTGCATTGTGTCATATTGATGGATATGTGTGATTATGTTGTCGTTGCACATGTTAGTTACATTAGACATGTTGATGTATATTGTGATGCATATTGCATTGATGCAGTGGTTAATTTTGGTGGGTTGTGATTAATTGTAGCTTAGTATTGGATGTGATATAACTTATAAATAAAATGAACCCATGTGATGCTAATATATTATAAATAGTAGATGAATAATGGGAACATGACCGTATACTAATCCACATGTGCATATTAAGTGAGGAAACCTATTCATAATAATGAAGGAAGGGTGATCCTTAGATATTCCTATAAGATACCAAGTGTGAATGTTACAAAAAAGAGGTTGAAAACATTAGTTAACATAAAGAATAAGGTACAAGTATGGATGAAGTTTGTATGATTTGAAAGATGCTCTAGAGAGACTATATGCAAAGATGTAGCTTGACGGGATGAATGACGAGAGAGGGCATTGAAGGGTTTATCAAAGTAAAGTGTGAAACTTTGGGGAAGAACCCAAATTCCTTACTAATCCACTTGTAGACGGGTTGTGATTTCTCTTATGGAGGAATAGTATCAGTGTGAGAAAGATGACTAGGAGTAGAAACATGCTCATTAAGTGTAACACTTCCTATAATCCTTTGTCTTAGAGGAGGTGAAGTATATCTATCTTCATTTCATAACTCATCAGTAATGATACCTTTTCCCTTTAATAACTTAATATTATGATCTAATGCATAACAATCATTGTCACGATGTCAATTAATATGATGCAAGTTACAAAATGAAGGAAAATTCTCTTGCTCAAGTCAAAGAGGAGGTAATTTATCATTATATGGTAACCAAATCATCCTCTTATTAAGTAATTTAAGTAATATGTCATGGGGTCTATTATGAGCCTTATCAAAATAAATGGGATTCCTCTTAGGAGGAGGTGGTTTTTGTACTCGTGGATGAGGGTTAGGGTGTGAAGAAGTATTACCATGATGTAAATTTTTTACCTAATTATCATTGTGAGTATTATAATCATGTGTAAAAGAAGGGGTTATAACATTAACATTTGAATGCTTGTGCTTATGTCATAACACAATATCTTCTTCTAAAGCAAAGACATGTGCACAAAGATCATAAAATGAATCACAAGTATCATAATGTAACTATGATTTGAGAGATGATAAAAGTCGCCTATAAAAGATGAATTGCATTATTAAATCATAAGGTTTATAAACAAACCCTTCAGTAAGGAATTTGAGTTAAACTTGATGCATTAGAAACAAATTCATGTTAAACTTGATGCAAAGAAGGAAAACACTCATATGTATTGTTAGGGCCTCTACTAAAACTAAAGTGACATAATAATAAATCATCAAGCTCAACAAAAGTAATTAAAGATCCATAAGGGAGATGCGTAAATCACGAGAGACCATTACCAATGAGACTCCTAGAGAAAAATTTAAGAAGCATCATGTTATTTTCATAAGGAGCCATGACTGTTATATAATGTTGAAGATGTAGGTATGGATCCATAGTGCCATCAAAAAATTGGAAGGAAGGCATGATAAAATCTCTATGGAATGGTATTTGAAATATCCTACATATAATATGATTTCCTAGGATGATATTTGAATCACTTGATAACATAATAGACCTTTCTTTCTAAGGTCAAAATGTGAACTTAATGTTGGATATCACATACGACATGCATAAGGAAAACACGTCTTGATGGGGGTATAACATGATCACTTAGGGGTTCATTCAAAGGTTTCACTTTACCATTAAAAGTAACCACAGAACAATAATGAGGTCTAAGAACATGATTAGGTGATGATTTTTCTTAAAATGGCCTAGGATTGGTCTCATGAGTAGGATTTAAGAGGGTATTAACAAAATGGAAGATAATTTCAATAGGAGATGTGTCATCACGTGTATTATTTGTAATTAATGGAATACAAACATACTTATCTTTTTACCAACATCACTACATACATTAATAGCTACAAGCAGAAGAGAAGAAGTATTAATAATAACATCAAATTTGCTTATAGGAGGAGAAGGAAAAACACAATGTGCCTCATTCACAACATGATTTATATATGAATTTTTTACATGAATGAGAAATGGAGGGACTAACACAAGTACCATCATTATTTTTTCATTTAAATGGAATAATAAAAGTGCAATGGTTATGAAAAATGCTATAATCAAGCTCAGTACTTTTTCATTCAAGAGGAGTAGATACACAATAATTGTTAGAGCATGCATTGGAACAAGAAACATCATGTATATCATTATCATGTATGTATTTAATGCATCATTTATTCTTCGGAAACATAAGGGACACCATCAATCAATGTGTAAATAGAATGTAGATCATTTGTATATACAGTAGAAACACTAATATCGTCACCAAAGTCTAGGTCATCTATAAAATTGGGCTCATTCTCACTAATCCAAATTGCAAGACCATCCTTAGGGTCTACATGAGTGACAAAGGGTGATGTAGGAAATGAGGATGATGATCAGTTAATGGTTGACAAGTAGGATCCAAGTCAACATCAAAGACTACATCATCTCTAAGGAAATGTGAAAATGGAGTAATATACTTGGCATTCACATAAGTGGTATTGACATGATTAAAGGGATAATAACCATTATGCCTTTGCAAATCCTATAAACAAGCCATGATCATTCACAAAAAAATAAAAACAAACCAAACACTTGTGCACCCTAAGACACCACTAGAATTTTAAAAGCAATAGGCCTAGCGTATGAAAAGTTGGACAAGATCTTAGGTTAGGTTAAATATTTGATCAAAGAAAGTTCACCAAAATGTATCAACCTTAATAGAAATTAATCAATCTATAAGTTGATAAGATAAAAACCAAACAACAATACATGTGTAAGATGATATTTTAGATTAGATATTTATTCATATAAGCATAAAAACCACTTTAATGAAGAGATACAAATAATTAAAGGTGAAATGGATATAGAAATAGTCACTTAGTTGATTTAGATTGACTTTAGACTATATCCATGAGAGATCTGGAGTAGAAATAGAGCCTAAAAATTAGAGGTACTAGAGATTCTGTGGTAGAACCGTATAATAGGGTTAAGACTATACAACACAAACTAACCCTATTGCATGGTTTTAGACTTGTGCACAGATTAGAATATGCAAACTTCAGTGTCACTTTGTGTCACTCTTTGTCCCCTTTTAAAATATTTAGTGTCACATGAAACCCCATAGTTTACACTTGTAAATGTAAAATAACTAGATCTACCCTGACACACTCAAGAACACATTAAATGGAAAACAAATGTAAATGCTTGAAGTGGAATGACCTCGAAAGTCACCCCATATTTTATTCATGAGCATTGCACTACATTTAAAACTTAATGTAGTTCTCTAGTGTTGTTTACAAATATGCATGCAACTATCCCTTTCCCTAGTGTTTCCCTTGTGTTTCCACACTAATAACAAGATAAGCTATTTTATCCCATTCAAAACCCTATGTGGCGATGAAAAATATCATAATTATGCATTCCTATGTTGTGTATGTAGTATGTAACAATAGTTTTTACTCCTTGAGTTTATTATTGTGGTAAATAGATAGATACTTACTAGATAGTAAATTCTTAAGTTAGACTTATATATGGGTTTCTTTCTTTAAGATTAAGACCTTACTTTTGGAGGAAAATTCCAACCCAAAAGACAAAAAGAAAGATAAAAGAGGTACAAACGGGCCCATAAAGATAAAACAATAGAAAAAAAATGGGGTCATGACCATACAATGGGATCGAGTAAAAAGTGTATGGTCCCGACCTGTTGTATGGCTATGACCTAGGGTCAAACAACAGTAAACAAATCTAGAGATCTATGTATAAAAGGTTGCAAGTTTAATCAAAGTAATAAAATGCTAATAATATGTGTTTAATCAAGCAATGTAAGGGAAACCAGTAAGGTCTTTAAGCCACTAAGACCTTGTCTCATTATTCAAAACTCATGTACATATAACTATAACAAAAACATGATGTAATAGTGGTTTTGTGTAAATTTTAGTGTCTACAGAACAAGGTCAAGCTGTAGACACAAAATTGATTAAGAAAATATTGAAATAAATAGATGCCTAATACTAATTATGTAACAACGCTAAATATATGCAATGAAGTACATAAATTGACCCAATAAAATTAAGCTAAAAGGTATGAAACCCTAGTTGCAAATGAAGGGATAGAATACTTAGCTGATTTGCAAATAATCTTGGGTTCTCCCAAAGTGACGAAATGATAAAAGAAGGATAGAAGTGTCACACCGAGCCTTAGAAAATTGTGTGATCACAATATCTTCCTAGACTGGGGTACCTAGAATGGGTCAAGGGCACCTTCGGGTGCTAGATCCCTAATTTGGGAACTTATGACTGCTTAAAACCTCATAAATTCACCTTTAGATGGGTGTGAGATATTTTTATCCTTCACTTCATGTCGCATTAAGTTCAACAATGTCACATGTAACTGCTGATAAGAAAGAAGCACATGTAAAACCCAAAAGTGCATCAAATCCCAAAAATAAAATAATTCAAATGAGGGTAGTACTTTCCTTGGCTTACAAACAAGTGAACTTATGACCAAATGCTTCACTACATTTTAGACCCAATGTAGTTCTATGTGTGTCAAAATCATTCCTTAGGTGTCACTTGTATGTGTCACACTTCATAGTGAGCAAGTAGTTAGATGTAGAAAATGTAGATAGATGTGTGCATGAAAGAATGAACTTCCCCTCCTATGAAGTGTATGTAGAAAAATGCAGTCCTTTTCCCTTGTGTGGATGTTAGATGGATGCTTGAATGCTCTTGATAATGCCTTTGGATGTAACCTTAGGTGGTGATAGCTAATGCTTAGTACTTGGTCCTTTATTATGGTCACATAACTTTATATTTATATGATTCCCTTGCTTTAATTTTGTAATTAACCCCGAAAAGGACAACTACCAAAAAGATAAGATTCCCAAACGGCTAGAAAGGACCCAAAAGATGTGAGAAAATTACAAATAGGTCAAGGGTGCCTGGTGGTGGCGTCTTGGATGGGTGTTGGTGTCTAGAATGAAAAATTCCTAAGTATGAAAAGATAGACTGGGAAAGTAGGAGTGTAAGAAAAAGAGGAAATATAAATGAAGCAAAGAGGTCAAAGATATGGGTGAATTAGTACTTTTCTTACTCATGAATTAGATGAATAGTAGTATGTGATCGGGGCTATATAGATACCCAAAGTGTGTGATTTAATGTCTACAAAAATCACACACATATTACTATTTTACTATGTCATCGGTATGTTGTTATATGCATGAATCTTAAGTAAGAAAAGTATTCACTAGTGACATTATCCCTTGTCTATCCATGTTCTTTGATTGTTTTCTATTGTGACTCTCTTTTGCATCTATCATTTCTATATCCACTTGTAGTTAAGTCACACGGACCCTTGTTTATCCATCTTTTCACATTTGTTGGTATTTATCTTAGGAAACTAGCGCCCACCACGGACATTAACGCCCAAGCACATGTGTCCATTTTGGACATCTGTCCTATTTATTATTTTTACACATTTTGAAATTTTGGGTCGACCTTTTCACTTTTCTAATCCTTATCTCATGTTCATAGTCGGTATTTTGTGTCACTAGTGTTGAAATTCAAACAAGAGACTCATATATATACACAACATAAACATTATTATTCTAGATGGAAATTCAAAGGGACTATCATATCTACATACTATCACTACTATCAAAGGGACTACATTTTTGGGCTACATACACTGCATAGGAAGGGAAATGTTGAATTCCATACCATACATTTGTATCAAAGATAGCTATATCCCGTTATCTTGGTGTCATTGGCATGAAGGAAAACTGAAGGACACTATTTCACACACAAGCACAAAGAACTACATGGAGTTTAAAATATAGTGCAGTGCTCGGTACTAAGTAAATTCATCAGGTGACCATCGGGGTGAGTCTGAATTCACATATTGCATATTTTATTAAGATCTAATGTTTTTATGAGATTTTGGAGATATATATGTTTTGTTTTGTAGGTTACATTCATAATAAAAACCATAACAGTGAAGTCGAGTGAATATCCTTAGACCCGGAAAAGAGTATATCCCTGAATATTCCCACGAGACACTAGCACCCCAGAACAAACACTCGTGCGCGGGTGCTCCCATCCTCCTATGGGAACTTCTTTCCCAAATAGTAAAAACTCTCATAACTCTCTTCCACCTTTGTGACATCATTCCTATTCAAATCCAGCGGTAGACATTCTCAACTGCCTCCAAATTACACAGGATCTAGTTAAGTCACCTATCTCTCTCATTTGTCTAGAGTTTTACTTTGTTTGAACATTTAACACTTGTTTATTTACTATATATATTAATTTATACATAATTGGGTACATTAGTTACTATTGAATTAGATTTAATTCAATTTATATTAAATCATTTGGTTGATACCAATCCTACCCTAATACACCTTCACTATGTATCATGAGTCTACCCCTAGCACATCAGTAAATATTCTTGTTGAAGCTAAAATATGCACCCATTCCTAAATCATAGAAAATTTGGGATTTGAGACAACATGGTATTTTCTCCAATTTGTGGAACTTGAATTGAGATAGACCTCACGGAGAATGTCACTTCCTCTACTTGCTTCTAAAACTAAAATACTCCTAGGAATTGAAATGCAACTATCTAGCTCTACTCTAACTTTCCAAGGGACCAGGGTGAGAAGGAGCTACATTAAACAGAAACCTAAATTAGATAAGGTGATAGAAATAAAAATAAAGGGATGAATACTCAGGAAAGAGTGAAAATGGAAGAAAACGATGATGAAGAGGACCGGAATGAAATTCAAAGTTCAAAATCACATCCATAGTTCCACTTCCATGATGCACAATAGACACAAAACTCTGGAATAACACATAAAACACACTTTTGAATGAATGAGAGGGAAGGGAATGCAATAAAATGATGGCTAAGGAAAAAATAAGCCACAAAACCAAAGATTTTATTACTTAATGATAATGCACAGATCATCACGATACAGGAGGAAGATGCGAAACATTTACAAAGACATAGCCCAAGGAATGAGACTATTAGAACACTTGTGAAACATACAATGATACCATCGTATTCCTAAATTATCCAACATTTAAACAAGGCATCAATTTACAATATATATAAAAAGGGAAGATGGAGAAGAAGAAGAAAGGGAGGGAATTCTCTTTCCACTAGCCGACCACCTTCATTTAATGTTCTGAAAATATCTTATTATCTCTGCAAACTCTTCCTCCCCACGCTATTTTCCTTGTTGAAGAAGGAACAATGCCCATACTGCATTTAATGTTGGTAGTTGGGTGATATTGGAATAGACATTTTGCATGTTGGAGACATCTCCCTTTTCTTCACCCACCTACCACCTTCTTGATTTAGAAAATCTGATCTTATTCCATGGAGGAGGACAAGATTTCTTCAATAATATCATATTTATAAAGATTTGATCATCAAATTCTAAATTTCTATCAATTTCAACACCCCGTGGAAAAGCGATGTTTTCTTTGTTACTTGTAGTTCTGTTTAAGCTTTGTGTGACTTTCCACCTTCACAGATTTGTCATCTTCATTATACGGCTCCATTATCTCTTTGTCTTGACCCATATTCTATTCACTTGTCACACATTTTATGTCAACAACGGTGGAATTCTTGATTTTCTTTTACCCACGGCTTTCTTCTTCAATGTATTGTGGCTTACTAGAACATCTACGGCTTTTTCTATCCTTCTATAGCATAACTAGGACCTTAGCGGTCCCTCTCCTTTCTCACGGCTCCATTAGACCACACCCTTCACCTTGCTTTATTCACTCCTTAGTCACAAAATTTCCTTCTAATTTGTGGCATGCTTAAACACTTCTGCGGCCAATCAATCCAAGTCTGCGGAAAACTAAGTTGCTCTATTTTTGCAAGGGGTGTAAAAATAGATAACATTTTTGGTGACTCATACGGGTCTTCTGCTTGCTAGATGAGATGATTGGTAGCCTCAACATCCATTGGGAATTGAATCAGCTTTAAATTCTTGAGTCTAATTTAGTTTCCTGCATTTGATTTTTTTGAGGTGAATACACTAATCCTTGATATTTTTAACCTCCCGCTTTTAACAACCATCTCAAGAACATGAAAAAATAGTGCACATGAACATCCCAAGCAAAAAAATCATGCAAAGAACTTAGGAAAAAAACCTACACTATCAACAATGCAATGTGTTAAAATTACTTGTACGCATTGAAATTATATTCTACTATATATGAGATGCAAGAAATATATTAATAAGAAGGCTTGAGGTGAATCTCATTGGTGGGATTTGAAACACGTTCTATCAAGATCGGATAACTCAAATGAGTTGGATGCCTTGCAAGTGATGATGATATATGGTACACCCAAAATGGCATCAAATTTTAAGTGTCTCCCTAGTTTATCTCGATTTGTCTCCCACTTCAAAACCAGATCTCTAACCTTGAATATTTGATTTTTAGCTTTTCTGTTAAACCATTGTTTATTGATTCCTAATGTTGTTCCATCCTAACCATGGCAACATTTTTTCCTCCGATTACGCAATTCGCCATTCGATTTTCCTTTGATCTACACCTTTGAATTCCGGCTACTAAGCTAACTCAAATGAAGGAAACTCAAGTGATAATGGCAATCTTGCCTCTTTACCATATACCAGTTTGTAGGGAGAAGTGCCAACAACCTTCTTCATTGTTATCCTATCTTCCCAAGAGAAAATTTTATCTTTGTGTTCCACTATCTTTGATTGATGTCCATTGTCCTTTTCATGATTCTGATCAGGTTCTTGTTAGTAGATTATGCCAATCCATTACCTTGGGGGTAGTAATTGGAAGAAGTTTTTAGATAAATCCCAAGTCCCAAAGCCCAATTAGAGATCTTTGATCCCAAGAAATCCTTTTCATTTTCATAAATGATATTCGAGGGATTCCAAACCTTGTAACAATTTATTTAAGAAATTCAGGATGACTTATTCAGTGACGTCCTTCAATGGCATGGCCTCAGTCCATCTGGTGAAATAGTTTTGGTTGTGAGAACCCATTTTTGTGAGCACTAGATGGCGGGTTGATCATACCAATGAAGTCAAGACCCCATTGTGTAAATGGTTGATCTATTTAAATTGGATGAAGTGGCAGGGCCGCCAATATTTTATTTCTAGTGAAGAGCGCACATTCTTTGCATTTCCTAACCCACCCTGCAAGCATCCGCAAAAATATAGGCCAAAAGTAGCATGCTTTTATAATGTTCATGGTTGTATCTTTAGCAGAGAAATTTCCACCCGAGAAACCATCATGAAACTCAGTCAGGACCTTGTCACATTATTCTCCTTCAATGCACCTGAGTAGCAATCCATCAATGTTTCTTTTGAATAGGACGCCATTAACTAATGCATAAGGAATAGATTGCAACCTCATATGTCTTCTCTTCATTTTATTAAAACCAAAAGGGTATGTACCAATAGATAAAAACTTTTACATATCAGCAATCCAACTGTGATCATTGAATACATTCATTTCATCTTGCTATCATTCAACATCATGCAACAACTCATCATTTGAGGGCACTTCATTTATGAGGGCAGTCTCTTGAGATTCCATAGCATCTAGAGACAATTTCTCACAAAGTTCTCTTCCCCTTACTAAATTTGTAGCTTTAATAGTCAAATCATATTCCTTGATTTTAGTCACCCATCCAACTTGTTTCTCATTATCTCTTCTCCCGTAATGAAGTATCTAACATTGGAGTGTGATACTAAAACCTTTATGTGACTAGCGGCAATCATGCTTTAAATTTTCTTTAACGATCTCATGATAGAAAACTTTTATTTCTCAATGTGACTATACTTGAACTCATAATTCTTTAGTGTTTGGCTGAAAAACACCATAAGATGTTCCATTGTTTGATCATTCGGTTGTGTCAAAGCGTGGCTATACTTCATTTTTCCCCATGAGCATAAAAATGAAATATTTGGTGTGTCTGGATCAATAAATGTCGGGGCTTAAGCAATCTCTTGTTTTATCTTTTCAAATATTTCTTTCCCTTTTATGGTCCATTTGAATGTTGCATCCTTCTTGAGCATGAGAATAATAGGTCTTATCAAACCCATGAAGTTAGGAATGAAGCACCTAACAAATTTAATCTTTCCAAGGAAATACTATAATGCCTTCTTATGAGATGGCAAGGAAAGAGCCATGATATCTACAGTTATTTCTAGATCAATGGTAATGCCCTCCTTAGAGAATATACGCCCAAGAGCTTGCCTCTAGGGAACTCAAAGTTACACTTCTTAGGATTAAGAGATACACTAAACTCCATGCATCTTTTAAATAATTTCTCCAAGTACTTCGATTATTTGTGTTATTCTTGGAGAAAACAGTAATATCATCTAGGTAAACCAAGATGAACCGATTGATACATCCTTTGAAGGAAATATACATTGACCTTTGGAAGGTGGCAACCTCATTTGATAGTGAAAGGCATTTTCTGGTATGCATATGTTCCCCATTTGGTGGTGAACATGGTTTTATATTGGTCTTCTTCTTTCAATTTGATCTGGTTAAAACCAAAATAGCCATCAAGCATTGAAAACCTCTCTACTCATGCTAATGTCTGCAAGATTTGTTCCATGGAAGGAAAGGGATAATGATCCTTGAGGAAGCCTTTTTAAATCTCTGAAATCCACGCAGAGTTGTATTTCACCATTTTCTTTCTTACCGGGACTAGATTTTCCACCCAAGTAGAATACTTGATTGGAAAAATTATTTTGGCATCAATGAGTTTGGAGAGCTCTTTTCTCATGAGGGGTTCAATCTTGGGGTTGACTGGCCTTTGTTTCTACCTAATTGGCTTAATGTTGGGATCAAGATCAATGGAATGTTGAAATATATCTGGATTGAATTCTTTTAAATCTTCATAGTCCCATGAAAATACATCATTGAACTTCTAACACAAGGAAACAAAATCTTGCCTTTGATTCTCATCACATACCTTTCCAATTAGAATTTCTTTTCTGGAGCAATTGAAATTGGATCAAAATCTTCTTGCTTTACCACCATATTATTTTCCATTCCTTTGAACTCATAATTTGGACTAAAAATCTGCTCCAAAGCATGACTAATCCCTTTTGGAATTTATTTTTTCTTAGCTAAATAATTTGATCCCCATATACTTCTTACAAATCAACTTGAATATTCGAGGAGAACTCCACCTCATTTTGGATGAGATGCAAAAAAATCATCAATCATCAAATACCTTCCAAAGCATGCCTATTTGTGCGGAATAGATGGCCTAACCACCATTTTAATATGTTGGGAATTCCCTTTGATCAAATCCTCAGCAGGGGAGAATTGAGAGCCAAGGGTTGTCATTTGGTCTGCATCTTTGTTTAACTTTTTGGGCATAACCTGTAGGTTGATGGCATCAAATCTTTCTAGAAAATCCCATACCCTATGTTTGTAAGCTTTAAAAACTTGTTCTTTGTCACACATCTTCCGAGTAATTATTGAATGACTAATTCAGTGTCTCCAAAGACCTGCAACTCCTTGATTTTCCTCTTTTCCATGATTAATAGACCATGTACTAATGCTTCATACTCCACCACATTATTAGAACATGAAAATTACAATCTATGAGTGAAGAAGAACTTTTCATTTTTGGAGAAATAAGCACAACACCCACTCGGCTCCATTTCTTCTTCTTGAACCATCAAAGAATATCCACCACAATCTAGAAGTTGTTTCCTTTTCTTGTTTAAATACCGCGGGTATCAAAAATTCCTGTTGGAGAATGCAATAGGTTCTCAAACCAGTCTCAAAGGTTCTAAGCTCTTCATCATAAGGATAAAAATTATGATCTCTCTTAGCCCATTCATCCAACATCAAATCCGACATGGAAAGAGGAATGACCTACTCCTCTAGAGTTGAATCTTTCTCATGTTCTTCTTGTATTAGGAAATTTGATTGGATGGGAGTGGGGTCATATGACTTGATATGGTAAGAGAATATGGGCTCATCTTGTATTGTGAATTGGGTACCATATCTGGTTTTTAGAAGTATGTGACTCCAATCTGAGGATAAATAGCCACCCACCTTAGTAGTGAAATATCTAGATAAACAGATGGCAAACATAGGAGGTAAATCAATGATTGAAATGTCATGGGTTATGGTGAGGCTTGGACAGGCATGAAGTGTCAACTCAAGGTCTTTTATTATGCCTAGGACATTCACAATTGACCCATCAAGTTGTAAAACTTCCCTAGACACAAGATTGTATTTGAGACCTAGGATATTAGCAATTTTCTTAGGCATTACAAAGGTATTATCCCCTAAATCAATCATATAGTTATGAACTAGGAATTTACCCATAATTATCGACATGTAAAATGGTGGGGTTTTGATGGTTTTACTTACTTGATCATCCCTTTCCTAAAAAACATGAAACGTAACATGAATCTTTTACATTATTGGAGTGCATGAGGCGGTGCTTGAGGGCTTCACACAAAAGATCACGTTGTGATGGAATAGCAAGCACATCCCACATATATACATTGACATTGTTCTTTTTCATTTTCTCAACGATGTTAAAAGGAAGACCCATAGATTTCTACATCTACGGCATGTTACCTTCTTTTCTTTGTTGTGGTGGCATTTGATTTGGTGGCTTTGGTTGAGTAACAACCTCTTTATCCATGGATTTGATAGGAAGCTCAAGTGGCTTGTTTTTTCACTGCGGCTTCTTTTTCCTTACCTACGGCGTCGGTGTGATCTGTGGCGGTGAAGATTGTGACTCCAACATCCTTTTCTTGTGCCACATATTATCAGCAATTTCTGTTGATGGTCTACTAGAATTTTTTACCACTTGGTTGACCGTGAAAAAATCCTTAGCTCCAAAGAACATAAGGTTTGTATCATTGTTGGTTTCTTGACTTGCTTTTGCGGTTGGATTTGGTGCCTCCAGTAGCGGTTCTTGTTGACTGGAAGATCCTTGTACCATGTATGCTTGAATATGCATTTCCCTCTCACAACCTAGTTGGTTATGTGGCATATTACATGGAAAACACCATTCTTTTTCTTGTGCCATGTTGTTTTACATGTACGAAATCCTAGATTGAACTAGGGTCGGGGAGTGCTTGTGGAGGATGGATTTTTGCTACTAGAAGAGGAGTACTTTGAGTCTTCCATTTTTTGCTTTGTTGGTTCTGTGTGTATCTTTGATTAGGATGTTGATTTCTCCACGGTTGATGTCCCTAATTTGAAGACTACCCTTGATTTTGATAATTTCTATAGGATTTGGGCTTGGCATTGTTCATGGGATATAACTTTGTTTTTCAAGTTTATAATAAAATCCTTCATTTCTTCATCCTCCTTTTGTTGGGAAAGAGTTTGTGAGGTGGAAGCAACATGTTACAGATTAGGCTCAGGGATAGGAGTAATAGAAGGTTGAGAAACTTTAGGTAGTTCAAGATATAATGGCATGGGTGGTCTAGGAGCTAATTTCCCACTTGTATTAGACCATTTTCATCTTTGATTGCAATTTAAAGGAGTCTAGTAGATTTATTCCTCCCATAGATTGTATCATAATAGATATATCAGAGTTAAGAGCTTTTAAGAAGTAAAGAAAGGCACCTTCTATTGTAGGTCTCACAAGAGCTAGAATCATATCCCAAGTTCTATGAAATCGAAGTTGAAATCCTCCATTTTCTCATTAGGTTCTCTCTTGATTGTAGTTAAATACTCCAAAAGGGATAAGTTATTTTCTCTTTCTCTAAACTGGTCACAAAGGGTATGGTGTCACTCAGATTTCACCCTGAAATCTGCGACTACCCTATCCGAAAAATTTTCGTACTTTTAAAATAATGGGTCGTTTGTTGTTTTTATTGCCTGAAAGTTCTTGTATTGCGTCAAGATAATCCCAAAGAGCCATATTAGCCCTTTTCGCCAAATACCCAGATGCCCAAAATTGTTTTATTCTGTCGTCGGGATTTGTCTGCGGGAAATTTGTATTTAATTATTTTGAGCCCCGTATGAGGCTATTTGCGCTCTGTTTTAACTCTATTATGAGCGAATATGTTATTATTCCTATGTGCCAGAAGGATTTTAACTTATTTTAAGTTTTGGGCTTTATTTGTAACTTTTGGCAATTTTTCGTGTTTTTGTGGTGTCTCGTTTCAGTTTTCTGTAAAATTTCTCTGGAACAACTCCTTTGCCGGGTAAGCCCGATTTTTGGCCTGGAGCGGCTAGAAAACATATACGCACATTGTGCCCGGAGGAAGTCGCCATCGGAGGTCTGGATCACTGGGAAAAAGTGAAGTCGTGCACAGAAAAGCCCCTGCGGGGATGGGCGCATTTTTGGAAAACAAAGGATTTAAGCTGCGATGGGGAAAATATAAGCCGCAGGCAGGATGGGAATTTTATACCTGCCTAGCAGGGTACTTTTTCCCATGTTATAAAATTCACTTAAGCTGCAGTGGGAAAAATAGAAGCAGCAGGCAGGTGGGAATTTATTGCCTGCCTTGCAGGGTACTTTTTCCCGTGATATAAAATTCACTTAAGCTGCAGTGGGAAAAATAGAAGCAGCAGGCAGGTGGGAATTTATTGCCTGCCTTGCAGGGTACTTTTTCCCGTGATATAAAATTCACTTAAGCTGCAGTGGGAAAGTTAGAGGCTGCAGGCGGCGGGAATTTATTGCCTGCCTTGCAGGGTAAAAATTCCCATGGTGAAATAAAAGAAAAGTGACTTAAGTGAAATCACGGGATTTTATTGCCTGCCTTGCAAGGTAAAAAATCCCATTGTCAGAATTCTATTATGCAAAAAAGTGCGACCCACCTTGGGTGAATAATAATGCATTAAATAAATATTTGTTAATATTTATTCACCCAATTTTGGCACCTAGGCTTGTGGAAAAGTCAACAAAAGCAAAAGGGAATAAATCAATTGGAAATAGAATTCCAAAATTAAATAAATTTAATTTATTTAATGAAGCCCCTTTTGAGAAGGAATTAATACTTTTTAAAGTATTAAAAGATTATATTAAATTCTATTTTCAGTGGCTATGGTCAAAGCACACTGTGGAGCTTGAGTGAAGTGCTGTGTGAAGGATTAAATTGGATTAATTTAATTTATTGGATGGTTGTCCTTAAACATGCTATTTTTAAAAGAGAAGAGCATGATTTTTAATTAATTAATTGCCTTTAATTGTTAGGGCAATTATTAATTATAGAATTGTGAAGGTTATATAAGCATGGGCAGCCATATGGGTGAATTATTTAATTCACAGGTAAAGAATTGCAGCCAAGAGGAAAAGTGCGCCCCCATTTGAAGAAGGATTTTGCTCAGGCAAGGTGGAAACAAGGCTAAAAGCTTCCAGATTTGGCACATGCTTTGAAGGAGGTTGATCTTTGTCTGCATAATTGTTTGCACAGGTGTTACAGGAGCTCAAGTGTTGTTGAAAGGATTCATGCTCTCTTTATGTGCAAATTAAACACCATTTTTTGGGGCAGCAGGCTTGAAAAGTGCAGATTTTTACAATTAAAATTCATTATTCATGCTCCGATGGCCATTTTTGTCTGAATAAATTGCAGGAATTCATTACAGGTGCTTTACAAAGGAAAAGGAGCTTTTATCAATGTCCAATACATTGCATATATCCTCCGAATCTGAAGAATTGTCCAGATCTGCACCAGTTTTGAAGAATTCCAGTTAAATAAGAAGAAAAAGAATTATTCAGACAAAGATAGACAAAGCTATGGCGAAGAAAGATGAAAAGAAAGCTGTGAGTCATGCATTGCTTCTAAATTTGCAGATATTGGAAACACGGATCTAGGCTTGGAACCTCTTGCTGAATTGATGGAAAGACTTCACTCATGCGTGCATGCGATTAAAAGCGGTGAAATTATTTGAGTTGCAGCAGCTTTTCCATCCATAGCCCGATTACTAGAATTTGTTATGCAGTGCGAGATCCATATCCGAGATGCGAGATGCGAGATGCAAATCCATATGCGAGATCCAGATCTAGATCTCATAGTTGCAAAAGCTTCTGGCACAAAGGCTTCATCCTCTTGTTTCGAATGCAGCCCATGAAGAAGACAGTGCGTGGGAAATTCCTTCCAAGACCTTGTGCATGTGCTCTCATCTTCTAGTTGAAGCCTTCATTGAATTTTCATTCACCCTGAGTGCTTTCCAGAATTTTTAATTGCTCATATGCAATTAAAAATAAGGATGATGAGTTATCTACGGCCAACCTTGCACTGATGCATGTACAACAGAAGAACTGCAAAAGCTTCAAGGATAAAAGAGAAGACAATGTGAAGGAAAAATTCCAGCTTGCTTCCAATTCCAAATGCTTGTAATTCCAGCTTGTTTCTAGATCCAGCCACTTGAGATCCAACTAATTCCAGCTTGCTTCCAGATCCATTTGAATCAGCTACATGCAGACATGAAAAAGGATAAAGTCAGCTTTCCTCTTCCTTCTTCTTTCATCCGATAAAGTCAGCTTTCCTCTTCCTTCTTCTTTCATCCGACAAAGTCAGCTTTCCTCTTCCTTCTTCTTTCCTACGACAAAGTAATTGAGCGATCAATTCAATTATACAACTTAAGTGATTGGTTTAAAAGCCATTACTTGAAGAAGTCAATTACTTGGAGATAGGTGGCAGGCACAAAATAGAAGGTTCTATTTTCAGTTGCAAATCATACATGTCATGCAAAGAGGAATTCCAGGAAGGAGATTGCCAGTTGTTTCTTTTTCGACTTCCACATGTGCCAGTTCAACTAAAGCTTCCAGCTTGTAATTGCCCCTCTACATTCTATAAGTAGAGGAAGAACCTTCGGGTTAATCATCGATCAGAATTTGTGAGAAGCAATCTTGTGTTCTAGACTTTGTGCTGAACCCCTGAGAGCAACTTGGAGCAAAGGAATACAAAGGAGCAGGTTTCCAGAGAACTTTGTGTCACGGTGTACTGTGTTTCTTGCTTTTAATCTTAGATCTCTTAATAGACTTTGTGTTATTTTAGATCTGGATCTAGAGCTGCCTTTGTTTTATAATTTTGTGTGTTCATATCTATTAAGTTTCTTCTATGTGCATGCAATTAGCTCTGCTATCTACTAATTGGGATGCACATCTTCCCCATTTCTTCTCTGTAATTCCTTTACTTCCTTCTTCTATAACTTTCCTTTCTTAAACAGCTACTTACTTGCTGCAGAACTTCTTAGTTATGGTTCATGAACTAAGTGGTTAAAGTAAAACCCCTGATAGATAATAACACATTTTTATTGACAAATCTGACACGGGAGCCTCACCGGTTAAATGAGGGAGATTTATCTCATGACTGCCTAGGTTTGATGCTATGCAGAAAATCTAGCCAACGAGGAGTAGTACACAATTGACCCCAATTTTGAATTGTTCTTGCCCCTAGGATTTTGAACCATTGTAAGGCTTTTCATTTAAGTGATGAAGCTAAAAGTTTTACTACCACACCCATCTCAGTAATTTGATGAATAACACATAAATTTGCAATATCTTGAATGTGGTCAACTAGAGTAGTGTGATTTTCTCCAGTAAAGTATGGAATATTTTTTAAGGTAGCTACTAGAATAGGATTTTGGGCATTCAAGGCGAGCGTCTTGCTTCTGTGAAGTTTTAAAATGGATTTTTTTATGAGACATCTGATAGGTCTGAGAACTCTTGTTGACTGCAAGAAGGGCCTTCCAGGAGGAGGTGTTGAAATATTTCGATTTGGAGGAGATGGGGATCTTTGAATCTATCTTCCTCTTTTGCCTCTACCTGGGGATAACTACAAATACTCAAATATGCCTTATTCTCTTGTTCTTGACCATGTTTGGATCCTTCTCATGAATCAAGGACACTTAGATTACCAGTACTATTGAAACCAGTAGATATTTTGAATGGAGTCACTAGATGTGTTACTGCAAAGCCTCCAAAGGCTAGAGCTTCACCAAGATACACATCAAAACTTGATAAAAATGGAAATATAAATTTCAAGTGTCCCACCGAGCATGCCAAAATGGTTGGAGGTCAAATATGCACTTGTGCCCGAATCATAGACAATTAAATATTTGAGACAACATGGGAGTGTCTCCAAGTTGTGGGACTAGAACTAAAACAAACCTCCGAAGAATTTTGGCTTCCTCTTCTTGCTTCTAATGCTAAACTACTCATAAGAATTGAAATGAAACTATCTAGATCCACTCTAACTTTCCAAAGGACCAGGGTGAGAAGGAGATACATAAAACAAAAACCTAAAATAGAGAAGGTGATAGCACAAAAATAAGGGGATGAATACTCAGGAAAGAGAAAAAATGGAAGAAAACAACGATGAAGAGGATCGAATGAAATCCTTGGATCAAAATTACATCCGAGTTCCACTTATATGATGCAAAACAGGAATAGACCTCTAGAATAGCATATACAACACACCTACAAATGAATGAGAGGAAAGGGAATGCAATAAAATGATAGCTAAGGCCAAAACGAGCCACAAAACCAAATATTTTATTTCTTAAAGATAATACACATATCATCATGATACGAGAGGAAGATGCGAAACATTTACAGAGACATATCCCAAGGCATGCAATTCTTAGAACACTTGTGCAAAGCATGAAATGATTCCCTCGTATTCCTTAAGTATCCAACATTAAAACATGAAATCACTTTACAATATATAGAAAAAGGGAAGATGGATAAGAAGAAGAAAGAGAGGGAATTCTCCTTCCACTAGCCGACCACCTTCATTTAATTTTTGAAAATATCTAATTATCTCTGCAAATTCTTCCTCCCAAGGCATTTTCCTTGTTGAAGAAGGAACGGTGCCCATACTGCATTTAATTTTAGTAGTTGGGCTGATTGGAATAGACACTTTGCATGTTGGAGATGTCTCCCCTTTGCTTTGCCCACCTACCACCTTCTGATTCAAAAAATATGATCTTATTCCATGGAGGAGGACAATATTTCTTCAATAATATCATATTTACAAATATCCAATCATCAGATTCTAAATTTATATGAATTTCAACTCCCCACAAAAACTATTGTTTTCTTTGTTATGTGGCTTTCTTGTTTAAGATTTGTGCAAATTTTGAACTTCACAACTTTTTCATCTTCATTACGTAGCTCAATATCTCTTTCACTTGACTGCATTCTATCCACTTATCACACAATTTATGTAAAAAGCAATGGATTTCTTGATTTTCTTTTACCCACAACTTTCTACTTGAGGTGTATTTCTGACTTGCTAGAACATCCACACTTCTTTCTATCATTTTATTGCACAACCAATACCTTGGTGGTCCCTCTCCTTGCCTATGGATTCATCATACCATGCCCTTCACCCCACGTTACTCACTCCTTAGTTACGGCATTGCCTTCAATCTGCTACATGCTTAAACATACGTGGCCAATCAATCCAAGTCCGTGGAAACCAAGTTGCTCTATTTTTGTAAGGGGTGAAAAAATAGACAATAATTCCACATTCATCTCCTCCTCTCACACCTCCATCTCCTCCTTCCACATCCACTCCCCTTCTCAGGTTCCCATGATCACTCACAATGGAAAGATTCAACCCCTTAATGTGCCTCTCACTTCTTAGACCATCCCCTCACAAGACATCCTCTCTCTCATGCATGTTGTTGGTACTTTAAAAACTCAATTTCATACCCTTACCCTTAAGAGTAGAGCCTATTATGCCTCCATTGAAAATAATTCCCTTCCTGGAAATCCCATTCCTAAGAAGATTCATAATTCCACTTTCCCTAAGGGTTTCATCATGCCTACTTTCTTATGTTTTAATGGCACATGAAATCCCTATTTGTATCTAAATCATTATCGATTAGTCATGGCTTCCTATTCCAATGTAGACAAAACATCACGCATTTGGGTACATTTCTAGGTCCTAAAAACATGCTAGCATTTGCATGATTCCTAAGAAAGAAAACTAGTGGTTGATATTTATATTCAGCCTCTTATCTTTATCTCTTGTTTTCTCTTTGGTCTTACACACCCTACAACCCATTCAAAACTTTACTTATCTTCTATGGATTCGAGATACCAATACCCAGCCAAGGACAACGGTGCCAAAGTGCTCCTATCCCTTTTGGGTTCCCCTAACCCTTTCTTATCTTACTCACTCCTTTTGGGTATCTTTTATCTTTTAGGAATCTTTTTTTACTTATGGGTCGATATTCGAATTGTCAATTATGAAATTCAAATAAGGGAATCATATAAATATATAGTCATGTGTTCAAAATGGGGGACCAAGCACTAAGTATTACTATCACCACCTAATTGTTCATTATAAAGGAAATAAATTACTCCAAAGGCATTCATCTAACATCCATTCAAGGCACAAGGGTTGCATATTTTGAATACACAAGATAAGAAGCGAAGTATATTCTATTCCATCTACACATACTATTACATTGCTACATTCTAGCTAGAAGCCTACTATAATTTGTGTGACTTTCACAAGGGCATAATTTCTACACACACACATAATAACTATATGGATTCTAAGATGTAGTGGAAAAGTGCTCGATCATAATTTCACTCGGTTAGGTGACCGATGTGGTCAAGACGACTCACTATTCTACATTTTTCCTTTTAAGGTTTGATGTGGTTTATGGGAATGTATAGGTGAATCTCTTTCTTGTAGGTTACGAGTATCATCAATGATTAAGGAGTGAATATTAGGATACTAACAAGAATTGATAGTGAAGCCCTTATGGCATAGGAGAAATCATATTACGAGCATTTGCACTGATCACCAACACTCGAAGTAGTCTCTAGCGCCTAGGTGCCCCTGCCCTTTGTGGGTACCCATGTCGAGATTTGTTCATGAATTCTAGATTTTAAAGTGATCGATGACGACATTGTTTACATTTTTTCATCAATCATACCTACCCATATCGCTTCACGTTCATTTAGAAATCAAGTAAGTCATCTTATCTCCCTCTCTTATTTAGGGTTTTATATTTTACATGATCATTTTCTTGTGTCTTACTATATATTAGTAATTTTACATCATTTTTACAATATTTACTCTACATTTAGATTTATTTTTATTTTTATTAAATCATTTGGTGAACCCCACTCATGATCATACACTTGGATCCTCATTTTTCTTATTCTATCCAATCTTCTTTCATGGCTCCTAAAATTCCTCAAATCTCTTTGCATGATTTACTTCAAATGCATCCACCTTAAAAATATTTTATCTAAAACCCCTATAAAATATGCATCTCCCTCTTAATACACCACCCACTCAAGTAAGTTCCATTTTCAATCGTCTATTTGATGACTCTATCAGTCATAATCCTCCATCTAATCAACCCATCTTAGAGTCAATTCAAGCTTTACATTGTTTATTTCAAGACAAAATTCAAGCTATGGAAACAATGATTACATCTCTTAAAGATGAAATCCAACATCTCAAGGATGTTTCTCAAGCCCATACTAGTTATTCTTCTACATCTCATCCTACTTTTATGTCTTCTACATGTGCTCATATCAGTGAACCTCAAGTATTTTTGCTACCATAACCTTTCAAGTTTGATCTAAATACTAAACAACATTATATTCTTCTTGATCTCCTTAATCATCAATTGATCAACTTGTCAACTACTCATTGCTACCCTCCTTATCGGCTTGCCAAATAACATGGTCTCCCATTTTGAAATTATCATCAAAATAATGGAAATAATGACTGATTGTTGTGCTTTAAAATGAATAATTGGCCACCTTAAACATCATGGTTTCATTTCATTTTCTACACAAAATTATTGCATGCTCATCTCCAAGTACTAAAACCCACTAGACTCCTAAATTTGAGCCATCTATGTCTATTGAGCATCATTCCATCATTTATAATGTTCCTCTTCTGGTAAGTCAAGCATTGTCTATCAAACCAAATGTTAGACCATATAAAAAAACATCTACCCCATTATCTCCTCCTGCTTAAGTCATTTATGGTGTCAAAAATCCCAAATAAGCCACCACCATTCAAGGTCCCTCTCCACCCTCCTTCACTTCAGCATCCAATTAATTTTTTTAAACAAGATAATCCTTACATTGATGGCTTTGACACATTTCAAAATCTGCCACCATGGCATGTTCCTTCTCACATCATTGCATACAACTCTATCATGCACACACTTGGGGGACATCATACTTTCTTCCCCCCTCCACTCCTATCAATCATCACTAGTCTATACTGCCACACTTTACACCATGGGCTTCACATCTAATCTTTCTTAGCACTCCTACACACTTTAATACACACATTCTATCATCATTACCTTATGATGCACTCTAGTTCCATAGTTCATACTCAATTGTTGAGGGTCTAATTCTGAAATGAACCTCACACACACTTCATGCTCTATGTTTCTTGATATATCTTTCAAGCATCTACATTCTCATACCTATTTTCCTAATGACGCACTCTTGTTCTATGGTTTATTTTTTACTATTGAGGGGGATTTTATAAATGAATCTCATCTCATTAACATTTGTTGGGGGCACACTACTCATACCGTCTTCACACATTGCATATCATTCCATCACACTCATACAAAACATTTGCATATCTTGGTTTCATTTACTCTTTCTAAGATCATTCTATTTACATGTTATATGTTTTATTCATGTTAGATAGATTCTTAGTATGTCATTATATTTCTATATACACATGGGTTCACGTGGCCTTTTGAGGAGAATGCGAGATCTCTTACGAGATCCTTACACATTGTAATGATGCTTAGTAGTGTAATTTTTACCAGTCCCATTGAGGCTCATGGGGCCATATACCTTTACTACTCTCACACATTACAGGTTATATCATTTTATCATTTACTACTTCTTACTAGCACTTACTTTTAACTGCTATATACATTCTATGATATACTCTTTATCTATCTAACATTATTTTGGTGTGAAAATGTGCAACATGGAAATTGGAAGTTTCCAAGCATGAAAACTATATCCATGTGCTGAAATTTTCATGTTTTATCATTCCTAGGCACCCCAGTCAAATCTGTCATTGTGGGAATTCGAGACTATAGAATAGTGCTATGATTTAATAACAAAAAAATCATGCACACAGGATCTAAAAAATTCCCCAAAATCTACAGCAGTGGAAGTATAAACTAGAATAATCCAAATAAAAACAAAGTACACACACATAAGACACCATGTATTGTGGTTCACCCAATGTGGGCTACGTCCACCAAAGATAGAGATCTCATATATATAATACAACAAGAGTACAAACCAACTCTTCAATACAAGATTACTTTTTGATATGCCTTTAAGTCACTTAAAAGTGACTTTAGAAACATAATGTAAATTAAGTCACCTTGATTTTATAAAAGGGAATTAAATAGTTTTTAGGAATATGAATAGTCTAAAGTTAGAAATAAGGTGTATGGAGGGTCATGAGGAAGATGATAAGTCATCTCTCATTCTATAAATTGTAACATCATTCCCATTTCAAAGGGTTGGTGATTGATCTTGTAAACTCAAGAGTATATTGTACTTTGAGAGAACAAAGGAGATAGCCATTTTCTTCCATTTCCCCCTTCTCAATTTCCTCCATTTCTCCACTATGTACAACTTTGTTTGAGAAATTAATACAAGGAGTTTCTAGCTTTCTTTGACTAAGATATTTCTTGATACTTTGTGTTCATCAAATTTCATTTGGTCTTAATGATTCTTACAAAGTTTTTTCTTCTCATAAATGCATGTGATGATACTTCTAACTAGTGTGTGCAGGAATCTAATTTCCTACCTGCAGCATTAGCTCTCCTACGTCTTTTCTCACTCCCCTTTCCTACTCTTTAGAAAAATTATTCCCTAGCAAGAGATTGCTAGCTTTTCCATGTGGTCGTGGAGTTCCCAGTCGAAATCCCACCATAGAAATCAACATTTTTTCATGCATGCATACACAATAGTTGCGCCGAGTTAAGTAGAGGGACTTAGATTCCCAGAGTGTTGGCAAGAAACCCACAAGTTTTTCCACCCAAAAAAATTTATCGCCAACACATGATAATGGGTGCTTCATTTGTAACATTTTCCTTACAGGACGATATACAACCATGGATATCGATACATTTTTCTTACTCTTGCTTGTTATTGTAAGCTATTATTTGCGAGTTATACCCTTTGTCTTGTATTATCATTGTAGTCTTTTGGTCGCTTAGGCCTTGATTGTCTTGTGATGTTATGAGCAATGTAGCATCTATGAAACCCACTTTTCACGGTCCATCTTATATTCTTACTTGTTTATTACAATTGTCTTCTATTGTTTGCTAACTTTAACTACTAACACTTATTACGAGCCCACTTTGTTTGTTTGTGCCTTGGTTTCTACCATGAACATCCCTTACCCCCTACATGAATCCAATTCAGATTAGTATCGAGTCCTCTCCTTTGGGTCACATCATCCTACTATTGTCACATGCACAAAAATAAGGTGGGTATATATTGGGTGAATGAATCACCCCTACAGTAGTTTAGGGCTACAACACAGATAAGTTCAGTATAGAATCAACATAGGAACACAGTCATAGAAATATCCAAAATAATACTTGGTTCAGAATCACAGAGTAGACACTAACACCTAGAATCAAATATCAATACCTAGGAACTTGCATCCTCACCTAGGCGTTAATGTCTTGAGGGCACATATAATCATTTTCTTAGTACATCATAGTCTACAACAGTTCATAGAATAGTTATACATTTATATGCATAGGCCTTCACTTACATAATGTATTTTATCTCCTTCAACTAATTCAATCGGAATAATTTAGAACTAATTTGGGGAAATCGGAACAAAATCGGGATGTACCATCTATAATGGTGCTTATTAGGTAGATTCATGGAAGGAGAGTAAAACTATACCTCTCTCCCCAAAGACTCTCTTGTCGTGATATCGCCCAAAAACTTTCTCTTGGCATGAGATCACCCAAAAAAATTCACTTGGCATGAGATCACCCAAAAAAATCACTCTTGGCATGAGATTTCCCATAAAAAATTCCTTCAACATTCAAATCATTTATCTCCAAGCAACAAGAAAATTTTCTACCTTTAACTCTCTTACATATCAGGTGCATACTTTCCTTTTTACGTACTTTTACATACTTATACATGATTTACTCATATTTTTCATATACTCAACTGTGACTACTCTTTCTCTCTTCTTTTCTAGGTCCTTCCTTAATATGCAACAATGAGAAACTTAATTCACCAAACAAAGGTTCTATAAGAACATTTTTATACATACGCTTCACCCCTAGGGTCCCTTTCCTTTCCTAGTCTCTACACTTCATTTTGTGATCATTACATGCTTCACTTGTCCACTTGACACAATATCGGCTACACTCTCTATGTGATCATAAGGTACACATCTTCTAACCACTTTATGTTATCGATTATTCACTCAAAAACATAAAGTAGGGGCAAATATAGACACAAAATCATGCACTTGGGTACATTTCTAGGTCCTAAAAGATGTAGTCTCGTTTCCTAATTTCCTTTAAATCCCATTTGTGTCGGCCTATCACCTAGCATTAAGATAGGAACTCACCCGAGGTGTGCGCAAGCACCAATCCCTCCTTTATGTGAGATTTGTAATAATGTTTCACCATTAATGGAGGAATGTTTGCAGAAATAGAAATACAAGCATTTATTCTAGCACAAAGTAAAAACACTAGATCTAACATAGATGCACCATGATATAAACGTAAACATTGCAACAACATAAGAGGACCAGATCTGTACCATGAGTAACATGAAATACACTAGGGTTTGAACCCATAAACACAGATATATAGAATAACCCGTCATATATTGATTAACAAGTGTTTACAGTAGCCATATTACATCAAAAAGGTTCAGCAACAGATCAATACATCATTCTACCATTAGCATCCTACCCTTCCCATGGCTCTGATCTAGAAACCCTATATTATCCCCTTAGAACCATTACATAATCCCTTCCTGCAAAAATACACCACTCATATGCACACCCCATATGCACCCAATACCAATCCACAATCCTTTTAGATGTAAATACCCCTTAAATAGGATAGGATCTTGCCTAAAAATCATTCCAAAAGAAATCTTGCATGCCAAATGTCATCATATTATGTTATACTCAAGTTTCCAAGCCATGTAGATACCACTAGCCATAACATCCTCCACTTGAACTCATAACCATAATGATTTCCTAGAATATTATTTTCTTAAGCTCCAAGTCTTCATGTAATAACCTTGTCATCATTACAATTATTCAAAACTTCATGTGATACCCTTCAACCAAAATGTGGCTAAGTCCTTAAACCCTTAAACCATTTCTTGTTCCCACACGCAAACCTATCTTTCCTCGTGCATGTTTACTCATGCACTTTTCCTCATAGTGCCTTCGCACATGCTCATCCTCTACCTTAGGACTTAGTCATTTTCCGGGCTCAACATCACCCCACACTAAACATCTTATCCATCCTCAGAAAAAAATCACAGCTTCAATAAAGAATGGAGGGAAAGAATAACTTGTACCCAGCTTGCGCTAAAGAACAAAAGAATTTTACTACTCTTTGTAAAGGATTGGGAAGTCTTTGTTCAAGGATGCTTCAATTTTATTCTAGGCATCCACCTCACTTTGTGCTTGTTGAAATAAATCCCCTATCAATGTGTTGACTTCATCAAATGATAATTCCTCACCTTTAGCATTCAGTGTATCAACAATATTTTCCATCTGCTTGCTAAGGTCACTCAGCGTGTCCATCCTTCATGTAACCTAGGGATATAATTCCTTCACTTTATTTTTAATCAAGACCCTTAAGTCTTTGATCACCTCAGACTTCTTCTCGACCTTTGTTATGATCTTGTCTCATTATGTCATGTTATTATTGTTCTTTTCTTGGAAATCCTTCAAGTCTACCTCATGGGTAACAACCAATACACCTGCCACCTTGTCCCTATCTCCACAGTTGTCATAGACAACTTCAGCCATGTGTGCTACATTTTTATAGAGGCAAGGAGCTTGGAGTACTGAGTTATGGTCTCTTCAATTTTCAAATTCTCCTACTCTCTTTGTCGTGCAAAACCATCTTTTGTTGACTCCATCGCAATTGGTTATTTATCCATTATGATCAAGCACGTTAAATCCTTTAGGAAGTGGAAGGTTGATTCATACTTCTGTTTAGGAAGGGCTAAGTCTGGGCTCGCCAAAATAATAAAATTTGAAATAGTCTCCACTTTCTTGTAGGCTTTGTGTACCCTTTCCTTTTCCTCTCTCAACTCATCCTTTAACTACGCAATTATAGACTCCTTCCCTTTTATCTCCATGTCTCTCTCTATTATCTCCTTATTATTTTCCTCCAATTCTTCCTCTAAGGCTCTGATTTTGTTATTCCTCCGAATAACCTTTCCTCCACTTCTACCGATACCTTGTTGAGCACATTACAAGCCTGCTCATTCATTAGTTTTTGGGTATCCACAATAGGATTCACCTCATTAGGGTTATGCATTTCTATTACTGCATCCGCACCAACTTTGAATTTGGGCTCATCAACATGGGACTTAAAGGTCCATGACAACATCTTCCTTGTGTGTGTACGCACTATCCTTCTCAAATGATGACTAGCAAAAGAGTTGGTCTGTAGGCACCGTGCTTTGGAAACCTTTTTTTGGATCATTGACATAAGTCATTGTGTGTCCTTATGTCATCGCGCCCTTTCCACCTATGTGTGCTCCTATTGGGAAGTGACTGCTAAACCCTTCTCCTTGTCTACACTCTCTTTTGTTTCTCTCAATATTTCTTCAGTGTTGTGCTCCACCTCATGCTCTACCAAATCCTTGATGATACCCACTACTTCCCTTTCCATTGTTTCGTCCACTTGTCCTCTGGTCAACTGTGGGATCTCTTGTGTATTCATATTCACCTCTTCACTTCCTCCCATATTTTGAGCGCTACCCTCAGATCCATTCTTCTCTTCATCAGATTCATGTACATTGTACACAAGGGGATCCTCACCTTCCTCATGCTCCTCATCCTCCTCGGACTCGCCATCCTTCATGATCTTCGTCTCCTCATAGTTTGGACTCTACGCCATCCTTTGTTTCTTCTTTATTGGTGACTCCTCCATCACAGGGGACATTTCCTTCTTGGGTGACTTTTCCTTCATGGGGATTTCTTCCTTCGTGTGTAAGTATTTGGGCATATGCGCTCACTCCCGCACCCTCGATATGGGTGTATGCATGCTTGGTGCCTTGCTTGCTATATTTTTCTCTCTTTCTCTCTTCTTTGACACTTCCTTATTTCTTCCGACAGAGTCTTATGGGAAGGATACATCATCCTCAATGTATGCACCTTTTTCAAACTTGGGCCTCATGTGTATATATACCCTTTCTTCCATTTTTCTTACAATAGGTATTGACATGGACTTTAACATATGTACGTCGTGAGAGACATACTTCTCCACATATGCACGCTTCTTAGGATACACTAATGTTTAGCGTAGTGCGCGGTGATCCTGATCTACCTCACTTAGATCAAATCTAAGTTTCTTGGCCTCCTTGAACATGTTAACCGTGCTTTGAAAGTATTGCACTATGAAGGAAAAAGGTAGTTTACACCATGGACTTTTCATGCCATCTGTCAAAGTGAATCTTCCTATGCAAAAGTGTTGGTATACAGCAAACTCAACCTCACCATCCACCAAGGCTAACTTGATTGTTCAGAGGGATTCTCCATTTTTCCCCAAATTCATTGCGCATTTTCTTATACGACTTCTCCAAGTGTGCTTTATATGCAATAGTCATTGTATCACAAGTGTATGATTTGAACCTCTTCGTGGGGAAGGGACCTCTTGAGGTACTCCCAGGACATATTTATTTGGCCCATTGGGCACTTCAATCTCCAAAAATACAATAGTAAGAAGGACATTACCATACATGATTTTATCCCCATCATGTGTGACATCTATGATCTCCTCCATAATGAAGGCCGAGAGGTTGTAGATTGTTCCTTCTGAAATATTCTGTAAACATTCAACCATCTCTTGTTCACTTGTGTCCATCGCTCTTGTCCATTCAGTTTGGTGAGTAGGTGCACGACCATCTTCATGGTTGGGTTGGTGATCTTGGTGATATAAAAATAGTGTGAGCCCTTCTTATATTCATATTCTATGGTTGTTTCCTTGATGACGTCCTTGTCATCCAAGTCATCATCCATTGATTCTCTGTGTAGATAAGCCCAGTGTATTTGGAGATCAACTGAGTAGTTAAGCGCATTCTCCTCCCTACAAAGTAAAAATAATCTTCGTGCACATGCGACATTAGCCACTGGTATAACCTTTTGGGTTTGCCAAAATATGGCAACTCATAGAGTTACAAGAGTCCATCCTTCTCTAATGTGGTCTTCACAAAGTCATCATACACCGACTTGTCATCATGTGTCCTTTCTCCTGTAGGGAAAACTAGCTCCAATGCCATCTCTTTCTCAGTAGTGCTCATCCTATGGTTATAGTCACTTATAGCCATCTTTCATACATGAGAGACCCATTCCATCCCCATCAAAATTCCATTTGAGTACTACATCTCCACGTACCATTCTTCATTAAAACTTGTTGATGCAATTGGCTTCCCTTTTCGCTTACCCTTTCCCTTCTTTGATGAAACGTTTGCTCCATTCCTTAGTGCCATTTTTCTTGTCAAATCCTTGTAAGTTCTTCTTTGCTTCTTACTTCAACATTACCTAGTCCCTCGGCTCCACTCCTTTGAAAGTTCTTCAAAAATCATGCCCTAGCTATGCAAAAACTAACCTATAAAACTCTTCTTCCACAAGACAGTGTAAATACCCATGGGAATCCACCAAACAATCTCCTCCGCACATGTGTACTTCATTCCACTCTGGTTCACAAATTTGTCAATTTCTCCACTTCACACATAATTTTCCACAAATTTTCTCACAAGGATGCCCTAGTTCATAAGATATCTTCAATAAAAAATGCAAGGTAAAATAAATAACTTACCCCGACCTTCTATTTATAGATTTTTTTATTTTTCTGCATTAATCTTCGTGCCACCTACCACCATACTTCCACATTAAAGTTAGATTTTTCCAACACTTTTCATCCCGCATGTTGTGTCTAGCACTTTTCCTTAATGCACCAACTTATGTGTAACCTCCTCAACCTTCGGTGCACAAACACCTTATTGACCACGACTTCCTTATGCGCACTTCCAGCACCAAAATACATCTTCCCTTGTATCTTATACCAAGTTCTTGTTGTAGCCTATCTCGGTTTGTTCGTGCTTTTATCCCTATATGTTATTTTTAGAAATATTTTGACACCAATCTTCACCCATAATCACTTATGCTACGCACTCTTCCAAACCCATGCATTTTTAATTTTTCATTTGATTTTCCAATCAACATCACTCCCAACACTTTCTTCATACCACATTATTCACTAAAACTCTTCTTTACGCTCTCCACCCCAAACTAAATAGATGCACGGTCCTCTGCGTACATAAACCTTTTAGATAGTAATCGCTACCATGCATAAGCACACCCACAACAAATGAAATGAAAAGACAAAGCATAGCGATGATGAAAGGAAACACATATAAAGGAAAATGCATTAAGGGAAATCCTAAGCTAACTGGCAATACTACCTTATTTACAAACACATAGAAGACTTATTTATAGTAGGGCTTCAACCTACTCCCGTTAAAATAACCAAGAAACCGTGTCCCATCCAACACTTGTAACTGGAAAGTGCCTAAATCAAGTATATAGGATATAACATATGGTCCCAACCAATGCACTTTGAGTTTCCCAGGATGGCACAAAAACTTTGAATCATACAAAAGAACCATCTACCCAACCTCAAACTCCTTGTTCCTAATATGTCGATCATGCCATGCCTTCTATCTAGCTTTCTCCATCTTCTGACTCCACCTAGTAATGGCTCGCCTTTCATCTAGCATCATAATTTTTTCAATGTGCTCTTCTAATGCTTGTTCATTAGCCAATCCTCCTACATGTGCAATACACAAGGATGGTAACATAAATTCAATGGGAAGAATAACTTCCACACCAAACACCAATTGAAAGGGTGTGGCCTTGTTCAAATGTTTATAAGTCATGTGATATGCCCATAGCACTGTAAAGACTTTTTCATCCTAGTCCCTCCTTCCGACATCATAAATCTTAGTTAATGTGTGGCTCAATATTTTGTTAAAGGCCTCAAATCCCATTATCCTGAGGGTGATAGGGCATATTTTTGTGATGGGTCACCATAAACTTTGCCAATAAGATTCTAATCAGTTTCATTCAGAAAGTGAGTACCCATATCACTTGTTAAATTCATGGGCATCCATACCTGCTTATTATATTCTCCCATAAAAACCTTTTTGTTGTAGTTCTCATGCAATACTTTGTGGGTGCCACTTCTTCCCACATTGTACGATAATATGTGTAACTAATAATATAGCATGAACCTATCCTCCATGATGCTAAGCGAATAGGGCCCACAAAATCAATTGCCCATTTTTCATACGGTTCTGCACTAGTAATAGGTCTTAGTGGAATTTCATCTCTCCACCATGGCTTGCCAAGGTGCTGGCAATGGTCATAGGCCTTATAATACTCTATACAATCCTTATAAATTTTCTCCCACCAAAGGCCTGCTAATATGATTTACACATGGTAGCATTCCCTGCATAGTTTCCTCCTGCAATGCCACCATGAGCTTCTTCCATGATTATTGTATGATCATGTTCTAATACACACCGGCACAAGACCTCATCGTGGCCTAGTTTGTACAAATCTGCGCTAATCAACATATAGGGTGTGATGCATCTATCCAACTACTTCTTCTCTGAGGCCTTCATTCCTTTTGTCACCACACCCATTCATAAGAAAAACACAATATCCTCTAAATCAATGGGTGTGCGCTGAAATCTAAAAAAATGTACATTTAGTATTGTGTCCTCAATGCTCTGTGCATCCTCTCCTGAGTTAATCTATGATAGATGGTCAGGTCCCAAATTTCTCTTTCCTGGTTTCACGATGACCAAAAATTCAAACTCTTGAAACAATAAGATCCACCGGCATATACATCCTTGCAAGACATGTTTGTTCACCAGGTACTTGACCATCATATGATCTGTATAATAGGTAAAAATATTGGCCAATAAGTGTTATCCAAAATGTGCCCCTTGCTCATTTTGTGGCTAACTCCCTTCATTCTTCCCTCTCTTGTGCCTCAGTCATAATTTTTTACTTTTCAGGCACTTAAGACTTTCTGGAAATGGCACCATTGGATAGATATTTTTCTCAGCTTTTCAGAAAGGTAAATGTTTCCTCCTAACTCCATGTATTTTTGAAGTTATGGCTTGGCGAGTTTTTGTGGGAAATTTTCCCTGGAAGGCCCTGCAGCCAGTAATATGGTGCCACATGTCAAAGGAAGTGGTGGGGGTCGGAGGAAAACTTGGAATTTTTACCAAGTGTTTGGCAAAGTTTTCAAAAGGAATATTTTGCCCCGTAGGCCCGCCGGCGAATTGGATTATGCCACGTGTCCAAGGGGAAAAATTTGGAAAATCGATAAAGTGTTGGCACCATGGAAAATTTCAAAAGGAAAGGCCCGCGCCCAATCATGTTATGATACATGTCCTATGGCATCGGACCGGCGGAGGGTGGAGGAAAGATTGGAATTTTGACAAAGTGTTTTGGTAAAAAGTAATGGAGAAGTTTTGGCCCGCTACCCCGCCCCGGTCAAAGTAGGCCACGTGTCCCCAGGGGTCGAGTTTCAAGCACGGGGAGATTGGGATTTTTTCCCAAGGGCTAAAATGAAAAGAAAAATGTTTACCCCCATGGCCCGCGGCGAATGAGATGATGCCACATGTCCCAGAATGATGGAGCACGGGGAAAATTTGGTAAATTTTCCCAAGGAAAAAATGAAGAAAATTTCAGAAGGAAAAATGCCCCCCAAACACGAGCCAATGGAAGCTCGCCACGTGTCCAGTGGCGGCAAAAAATACAGGAAAGGCCCGCAAGGAAAAAGGAAAGGAAAAGCCCGCAACCAATGGGATTTTGCCACATGTCCGAATCAGAAAATAGTCAAAAAGTGATGAAAAATTTAGGAGGAAATGCCTGCAGTGAATCACCTACTGCCACATGTCCTCAACTCATTGGCCCAACGGAGATTTTTTGGAAAATTCTCCAACGGCCAAAACAAAGGAAAATAAAGTGTAGAAGGTCCGCGTCTAATTAGAACATGCCATGTGGCACCCAGAATGGCGGAGCACGGGGATTTTTGGGGAAATTTTCCCAAATGCAAAAAGTGGAAAATTTCAAAAAAATTGCCCGCCAATCCGTTTTGGCCCTGTTTTTCCCTAAAATTTCAAATGGCCATATCTTTCGATCTAGAGCTCAATTTTTCGCGTTCTTTATATCAACGGAAAGCTGGTGAAATTCTATACAATATTCCGAGGTCAATTTTGTATTTTAATGGAGTTTGGAGAGAGAAAATTGAAAAATGCCTCTGGCACGTGGTCATGAGCAGAAATGATGTTTCAACCACCATTTTTAATGAAGAATGGCTCGCATTCTCTCCTAGAATGGTGAAAAATGTCGAGGATGGACCTGTAAGGATGCCCATGCTGTTTTATTGCATTTTTGGTCAGTGGTTGAAGCTCTCCCATGTTTTCCCATGTTTCTCTCTCCTGGGGTCGCTTCTTGCACTGTAAAAGCCAGAATGGGCTCATTTTTTTAAAGGAGAGACACTTTTTCAGCTCTGCAACTTCCCTTTTTCTTCCTTTTTGGTAGAATTTGTGAAAAAAATTCCTTTCCATGCAATACAGCACCCATTTTTTCCTCTTGGTCACTGTAATGCATTGTATTGGATCTGGAATGATAATGTATGCTCTGTGATTAAAATCCCTCAATCCTTTCATATATCTACCATTGTTTCCTGATCTTTCATTACATCTTGAGAAATTTGTGCATGCTTTGTGCTATGTTTTCTTATGGATTGTGTATGTATTGTAGTATTAGGTGTTTACTACTCCTTTGGTGCATCACCTCATTAGCATTAGTCTCATTTTTCTTGCATTCCCTATCTTTGTCCCCTTGGAATTTAGAGTAGGAACTAGGAATTTAAACCTCTATAACTTGTAAGTGATATATCTGATCAGGGGAGTTGAGGAACCAGACTTCTAATCTAGAGATTCCTCTCTCATTTTTCAAGTCCCACACTTGGGGAGAGGATTCAATGTTGTGCAATCACACTGGATGTCCAAAATGTCAACTAGAAGTTTGATCAACATCCATGAGTGCTGCTGATTTGCAACAACAATTTTGGCACACCCGGTGGGACCTTAGAGGTCTCCATCTTCATTGCAACAAAATTGATGTGCATTTGTTGCAAGCTTCTTGCTTAAAAGAGCCCTAAATTACACATCTGGCGACTCCAAGGAAGAATAATCAGCTGGTTTTAGCAGTGCAGACCTGAACACTCATGAGAAGAATCACCACAAGGTCAAGAGTTGGAGAAGAAGAGGTGATGTTTGAGTATCTAAAGTTATCTCCAAGAAGAAGGCAAAGGGGGAGGATAATTCAAAGGTCTCCATCTCCACCAAACATAACTCTATCAACTCCTCCACTTGGTAGGCCTTTCATTCAATCAATAAGGGTTCTAAGGCCAATCAGAATGGCACAAAACAACCCCTATGTCAATTTCAGCATCTGGCAGTAGCCCACTTTCTCTCAATGCACAAAATCTAATCCCAATTGCAGCATTGATGAACATTCCATACTTTACTTGGAGAGAATCGGACCACTCCGGTGATCATGTTAAGGATATTGCTAATATTTGTGCAATCCATGAGATCGAGTGAGATGCAAGTTCTTTGTCAAATTCTTGGCATCTTCATTCAAAGGGAAAGCTTTGCAATGGTTCAAGAGTCTTGCCTCTGGTTCTATTCAAAATTGAAACTAGCTATGTATAGCCCTCCATGAGAAGTTTAGGGAACAGGGAGATAACTTGTCCCTTTTGGAACAGTTGACAACCATCAAGAGAGCCTCCAATGAGCAGCTGACTAACTTCAACTTTAGATTTCAAATGACTTGGGAGAGAATTCCAGTGGCAGTAAGGCCAGCAACAGAAGGTTCTTTTCTATATTACCTTAAAGCTTTAAATTATGATATTTCTATGTTGATTCAATCCATGGGAGGCACAACTATCCCTGTTGCTTATAGCATTTCCATTAGAGCTTAAAATTGTTTGATTCAAGCTGACAAGCTAGCTCCTAGGCCTCCAATGCCATTGTTTCCAAGTTTAGAGAGCCCAAATACTAGTCAAGTGCCTATTTTAGCCCCTATCCCCACTCCAAGAAATCATAATTCAAGTGGAGCTTCTACTTCATCTTCTAGTGCCTCAAATGAACTTCAAGAAGTCATGAAGCAATTACAAAATTTAGGTAATGAGCTGGTTACACTCAAAAGGTAGCAAGCCCAAGGTTTTAGACCTTCTTTCCAGCCTCAAGCTCAACCTAACAGGCAGCCATACCAGCCTCAAAGACCACCCAATCCAGCTGCAAATTTAAATCAAGCAAGACCTCCTACCAATAGACCATTTCAGCCCTATAATCCCAATGCTACATCTACCTCTAAAGCAATAGTGCCAGTACAAAACAACATAGCTCAAGAGTATGATTGGTGTTTCCCATGCAATGAACCTCACAACCAGTCTATGTGCTTCAACGGTGCCTTAAATCAAGCGTTAATGGTGACTACAACTAGTGTGGAGGGTGAAGGTAGTCAAGGAAGTAACCAATAACGAGACACATTCTAGCAACAATCAGCTCCAAATGATGTCACACTTGTAAACTGGCAGGAAGAATATTTTTGTGGCGTGAATCAAAAAAATCCCCAAAGTGTTGTAGCCAACACAAGGTCAAAAAGGAGAAATTTGGGTGAAGAACAACCATTGGCTCCAAGTAATCCACAACCTCCTACTACTCCACAAATTATTAGCAAACAAAATGCAGTTCCAAGCACGCAAGGACTGCCTAAGACAACTCCTAGGCTAACTCAAATGCCGTTGTTGCTACCCATGTGCAAGGATTGAATGTGTAGGCCAAGGTATAGCAGAGAGATGCTTCATCTCCATTCAACATCATTGATCGGATGAAAAGGAAAATGTAAACATATCAATGTGGGAATCACTATCCATCCTGGGCCAAAGAGATTTGCTACAAGCTGCCATGAAGGAGTGGTCAACTTCAAATCAGCAGGTCCAAATGTAAGAGAAGGTACTCACAAATGTTTCCCAGCCTAAAGGGAATCATGGAGGACAGTAAGGTAAAATTTTGAAGCCCCCTCCATTCTATGTTTCATTGATCATTGGAAACCAATTAGTACACAACTGCATGATTGATTCCAGAGCAAGTAGTTCAGTAATGCCCAAGAAAATAGCTGATCAGTTAGGGCTTCAATATGAATTCATATCCAAAGGGGTAGTGTAATTGGATGGGACAGCAGTAACAATAATTGGAGTGATTAAAAACTTGAGTCTTACTTTGCATGCATACCCCAACGTTGTTGTTTTGCAAGATGTCTCAGTAATAGATCTTCCACCACTCTTTGCCCTATGTCTATCAAGGGATTTCATAGCCAAGATTGGAGGGTACTTATCTTTTGAGTGGACACACATGTTGTTCAGAACAAGATATGGAACTAAAGCCACAATCAGATCTGAGCCTATTGCAAACTTTCACATTGAGCCTCACACTCCAAGCCAAATCAATACCATTTGTTCGCGTTTGATCAAAAGGATTATCCAAGCACTTGATGAAGCCGACACCAAGGTTGGAAGCATCCCAGATCGACTCTTGATGAATGGCAAAACAAGGTGCATGCTTTTGATCCTTATCAAGAAATAGAATAATCTGAGCTAGGAGTCTATTGCATGCACGAAGAAAATCAGCCTATTCCTAGCATCACCAAGCCAAACCACAAGGATGACAATGAGGTATGGCGGTTGTTTTTTGATGGATCAAGGAGCGAGTAAAAGGTGTAGGAGGGGAGTTATGCTTGTTTCACCTGAAGGAGTTAAGTATTATTTAGCTTTTAGATTTCAGTTTGCATGCTGTAATAACACTGCTGAATATGAAGCCTTGATACAAGGATTGCATTGGTCAATCAAGAGAGGAATAAATAACTTGTAAGTATTTGGTGACAGTGAGTTGATTGTCAACCAAGTTAAGGGGCAGCATGCTGTCAAGAATGATCTACTCAAATGCTACAAGAACATGGTGTGGGACCTCATTAAAGATTTTGAGGGCTTTGGCATAAAATCCATTCCTAGAAAAGAGAACCAAGCTGCTGACAGGCTTGCAGCAGTTGGGGCAGCCTTTAACGTTGTTGAAAGAATTCACAAGGACAAGTTACAGCCAAACATCCATGTGATTATAAGGCCCTCAATGCCAGAAAACAATGTAAGTTGGAAAGTATTTGAAAATGATCAAAAAATCATACATTTCTTGTAAGAAGAGGCTAAGTTCTCAGCCAAAAATCAGGAAAAGTTGGAGCAGCAATATGGTGACCAAGTGGTACAGCTGAGAACCAACAAACTACCCAAGGGACTTATTACTTTGGAGTCCATTTTCAATCCTAATGATCAGTTTAGGAAGGATAAAGCAAACATCCAAGTCAAGGGAGAAGATTCAGTGTCCATCTTGGTGGAAGAAGGCAAATCACTCCAAGTTGGTAAGATGACAACTGAACAAGAGAGGTATGAGTTCATAAATTTTTCAAGGATTCCCTGATGTGTTTACTTGGAGCTATGAAGATTTGAAGGGTTTCAACCCCGAGCTAGCTCAACACACAATTGAATTGGATCCAAGTACTAAACCCATCAGGAAAAAACAAAGGCCAGTCAATCCACACATGGAGCCTCTCATGAGGAAAGAATTGAATAAGTTGATAAAATCAAGATTCATATTCCCTATCAAGCATTCTAGTTGGGTGGCCAACTTGGTTTGAGTTAGAAAGAAGAGTGGGGAAATCAGATTGTGTGTTGACTTTAGATATTTGAATAGAGCATCTCTCAAGGATCATTATCCACTTCCTTCCATGGAGAAGATTTTACAAGTTGTTGTTGGCTCTGAGAGGTTTTCATTACTTGATGGCTATTCGAGGTACAATCAGATTATGGTGAAAGAAGAAGATCGGTTCAAGACAACCTTTACAACCAAATGGGGAACTTATGCATACAGGAAAATGCCATTTGGGCTGTCCAACGCTGGAGCTACTTTCCAAAGAGCAATGGACATGGTGTTCAAGGATTTTATTAACAACATGGTGTTGATATATCTTGATGATATCACTATTTTTTCAAAAAATGCAGCAGACCATCTCTTTCATTTGAGACAAGTGTTCCAAAGGTGCAGAAGATTTGGAGTATCCTTGAATCCTAAAAAGTGTATTTTTCTAGCCCATGAAGGAAAGCTCCTTGGCCACATTGTCTCCCAAGAGGGATTAGCAATTGATCTAGAAAGAGTTGAAGCCATAAGAGCACTACCATTTCCAAGCCACAAGAAGGCCCTTCAAAGTTTCTTGGGGAGAATAAATTTTCTTCGGAGGTTTGTCCCAAGTTTTGCAACCCTAGTCAATCCTATCACCAAGATGTTAAACAAAAGCATGGCTTTCAAATGGATAGTAGAAGGTAAGGAAAGTTTTGAAGCAATCAAAGAAGCCATCTCTTAAGCCCCAACTCTTATTAACCCGGATTTCTCCAAGGATTTCATCCTCTATGCATTTGGGGGTGATGATACTATTTCTGCAATTTTGGTACAGCAAAACAAAGACAATGAGGAGCAGCCAATTGCTTTCTTTAGCCAAAGCCTGGAGGACTATGAGGTGAGGTATTCCTTCATTGAGAAGCATGTTCTTGCAGTAATCAGGAGCTTGAAGAAATTCAAGCATCTAGTCTCAAACAATAGGGTTCAATTGCTGGTTTCTCATGTGGGAGTTAAAGACTTCCTCCTCAACAAAGACTTGAATGAAAAGAGAGCAGGTTGGATTACTCGTGTCATGGATTATGACATTGAGATCAAAGTCACCAAGTTGGTGAGAGGAAAAGGATTGTGTGAGCAGCTTATTTTGAGCAAACAAAAGGAACCATGCAATGAGAATGAGGTTGTTTTGGCATTGCAAGACAGCCATGAGCAAGGAAGCACTCAAGAGGAGAATGATGGTGTCCTCACTCCTTACTAGACCCAAGACATAATGCACTTTCTAATCACAGTGTCTATGTACCCTCCAGAGATGAACAAGACCAAAATAAGACACTTCAGATTGTAGGCTGTCCCATATGCCCTTGTTGATGGTGTTTTGTTCAAAAAGGACGTGAATGGAGTGTTGTTGAGATGCATTGGTACAAATCAAATTCATAGGGTGTTGGAAGAGTTCCATGGTGGACCAGCTGGTGGTCATTTTGCACTAAGAGTGACAACTTTAAAGATCATGAGGGTTGGCTATTATTGGCCCAAGATTTTCAGTGATTTTTATGCATGGATCAAGAGGTGCAAGAATTGTGCATTCTTCACAAGTAAAGAGAGGCTAGCTGCCCTTCCATTGCATCCAATTTCAGTTGACCAGCCATTCATGCAATGGGGTTTGGACTTCATTGGAGTCATTAATCCCAATTCAAGCCAAGGGCACAAATGGATTCTAACAAGAACAGATTACTTCACCAAGTGGACTGAAGCAGTAGCACTCAAGGAAGCAAATGAATCTAGCATCCTAGACTTCTATGAGGGAATAGAAACCAGATTTGGCATACCTGCTACAATAATATCAGATAATGCATTGGCATTCATTAGGTCCAAGGTAACTGAATGGGCTGTCAAGAATGGGATCTACCTAAGCACTTCATCAAATTATTACCCTCAGGGTAATGGCCAGGCTGAATCTACAAACAAGAACTTGTTGAGGATCATTAGGAGGACTCTTGATGAAAATCAGAGGTCTTGGCATACCAAATTGAAATCAGCCTTATGGGCTGATAGGATAACTCCTAAAAGATCTACAGGTAACTCCCCATTCAAGCTTGTTTATGGGAGAGAGGCAATTTTTCCCATGTCACTTGAGTTGCCAACATTGGAACTCATGAAACAGTTGGAGTTTTTAGAGTTTGAGCATATGGAGGTTAGATATGCATAATTGATGGAGCTCCAAGAAATCAGAAATCAAGCATCCCAAGCAATGGAGAAGGATCAAGCTTTGATCAAGAAGACCTTTGATAAGAAGGCCAAGGATAGATCTTTCCAAGTTGGAGATATAGTGTTAAAATGGGATGCAGACAGAGCAAAACCGGGAAGGCATTCAAAATTTGATGCCATTTGGAGTGGCCCATACATGGTCACAAAGTGTAAGGACAGCAATGCTTTCTAATTGTCTTCATTGGATGGCGAAGAACTGCAGATTCCAGTCAATGGAATCCATCTAAAGCATTGCTACTGAAGGGAATTCTCCACCTTATACATATTAGCTTAGGTTTTCATTCCTCCAAGTGCTTATGCACATTGTTTTGTAGATTAGTTTTCTTTCCCTAAGTGCTTTGGCACAAGCTTTTGTTCTGGAAATGTCTTTGCGAGGCCTTGCTCCATCAAATGGTGTTCCATCCTCCATCTTCCTCCTTGCAATGTTCTAATCAGTTGGGGTACCAAGCAAAGAATTTGATGACCCCATGCCCAACAAAGCTGCTTGAGCAATCTGGTAACTTCATCTAGCAGGCAGATGACCCCTCTGAGTCACCAAAATTGTTATCCAAAATGTGCCCCTTGCTCATTTTGTGGCTAACTCCCTTCATTCTTCCCTCTCTTGTGCCTCAATCATAATTTTTTTCTTTTTAGGCACTCAAGACTTTCTAGAAATGGCACCATTGGATAGATATTTTTCTCAGCTTTCCAGAAAGGTAAAGTTTTCCTCCTAACTCCATGTATTTTTGAAGTTATGGCTCAGCGGAGTTTTTGTGGAAAATTTTCCCTAGAAGGCCCATAACCAATAATATGGTGCCACGTGTCAAAGGAAGTGGCGGGGGTCGGAGGAAAACTTGGAATTTTTACCAAGTGTTTGGAAAAATTTCAAAAGGAATATTTTTCCCCGTAGGCCTACCGGTGAATCGGATTACGCCACGTGTCCAAGGGGAAAAAATTGGAAAATTGACTAAGTGTTGGCGCCATGGAAAATTTCAAAGGAAAGGCCCGCACCCAATCATGTTATGCCATGTGTCCTATGGCATCGGACCGGTGGAGGGTGGAGGAAATATTGGAATTTTGGTGAAGTGTTTTGGTAAAAAGCAATGGAGAAGTTTTTGGCCTGCTCCCCCACCGACCAGTCAGAGCAGGCCACGTGTCCCCGGGGTCGGAGTTTCGGAGTGCAGGGGGAGATTGGGATTTTTTCCCAAAGGCTAAAATGAAAAGAAAAATGTTTGCCCCAAGGGCCCGTGGTGAATGAGATGATGCCACGTGTCCCAGAACGGTGGAGTGCGAGGAAAATTTGGGAAATTTTCCCAAAGAAAAACGAAGGAAATTTCAGAAGGAAAACACCCCCTAAACGTGAGCCAATGGAAGCTCACCACGTGTCTGGTGGCGGCAAAAATACAGGAAAGGCCCGCAAGGAAAAAGGAAAGGAAAAGTACACAACCAATGGGGTTTCACCACATGTTTGAGTCATAAAATAGTCAAAAAGTGATGAAAAAATTAGGAGGAAATGCCCACGGTGAATCACCTGCTGCCACGTGTCCTCAACTCATCGGCCCGAAGCGGATATTTTTGGAAAATTCCCAATGGCCAAAATGAAGGAAAATAAAGTAAGAAGGTCCATGTCCAATCAGAACATGCCACGTGGCACCCGAATGGTGGAGCGTGGGGATTTTTGGGGAAATTTTCCCAAATGCAAAAAGTGGAAAATTTCAAAAATTTCGCTCGCCAATCCGTTTTGGCCCTGTTTTGCCCTAAAATTTCAAATGGCCATATCTTTCAATCCAGAGCTTGATTTTTCATGTTCTTTATATCAATGGAAAGTTGATGAAATTATCTACAAGATTCCATGGTCAATTTTTTATTTTGATGGATTTTGAAGAGAAAAATTGAAAAATGCCTGCGCACGTGGTCATGAGCAGAAATGACGTTTCAACCACCATTTTTTAATGAAGAATGGCTCGCATTCTCTTCCAACATGGTGAAAAATGTCAGGGGATGGACCTGTAAGGATGCCCATGTTGTTTTATTGCATTTTTGGTTGGTGGTTGAAGCTCTCCCATGTTTTCCCATGTTTCTCTCTCCTGGGGTCGCTTCTTGCACTGTAAAAGCTAGAATGGGCTCATTTTTTGAAAGGAGAGACACTTTTTCAGCTCTGCAACTTCCCTTTTCTTCCTTTTGGTAGAATTTGTGGAAATTTTTACCTTTCCATGCAATACAGCACCCCTTTTTGCCTCTTGGTCACTGTAATGCATTGTATTGGATCTGGAATGATAATGTATGCTCTGTGATTAAAATCCCTCAATCCTTTCATATATCTACCATTGTTTCCTGATCTTTCATTACATCTTGAGCAATTTTTGCATGCTTTGTGTTGTGTTTTCTTGTGGATTGTGTATGTATTGCAGTATTAGGTGTCTGTTACTCCTTTGGTGCATCACCTCATTAGCATTAGTCTCATTTTTCTTGCATTCCCTATCTTTTTCCCCTTGGAATTTAGAGTAGGAACTAGGAATTTAAACCTCTGTAACTTGTAAGTGATATATCTGATCAGGGGAGTTGAGGAACCAGCCTCTAATCTAGAGATTCCTCTCCCATTTTTCAAGTCCCACACTTGGGGAGAGGATTCAATGTTGTGCAATCACACTGGATGTCCAAAATGTCAAACTAGAAGTCTGATCAACATCCAGGGGTGCTGCTGATTTGCAACAACAATAAGTATTACCTAAATTTATGTAGTGCATAGATCAAGGACAATGTTTTGTGCTCCGTTGTTGTATAATTCTCCTTTGTCAACGTTAACTTTCTACTTGCAAAACACAAGGGGTGATCAACAATCCCCTCTCTAGGTTATGCTAACACTGCTCCTATGGCCATACCCGATGCATCAACATGTACATGAAATGTCTTGTCCCAAGAGGGAAAGCATAAAATGGGTGCAGAGTAAGTTTCTCCTTCAAGGTGTCAAAATCCACCTGTTGCACCTCACCCCAATGGAATTTACTTTTATGTTTTAACAACTCTTCCAATGGTGTGGAAATCCTAACATAGCCCTTGATGAATTTCCTGTAATATCCCATGTGCCCTAAGAATCCGCACACCACACTTTGATTGGTAGGCTCCTCCAACCCTAAAATAACAACTTTGGCAGGGTCTACTAATAAGCCTTCCTTGCATATAATGTGACCTAGTAATGTGCCAAATGGAGTAGCAAAGACACATTTCTTAATGTTCAGGGAGATACTTAACTACTTGCATCTCTCAAACATCAACCTAAAATTTTCACAATGATCCCTTACTAACCCATACACCTGTCTAGTCATCCAGGTAGACTTGCAGAAATTTTTGGATGAAGTCTTGAAAGGCTTGTACCACGATGCACGAAAATACAATAGGCGTGTTCTTAAGCCCAAAGGGCATAACCATGTAATAAAAACTTCCCCACTCAGTCATGAAATTAGTCTTCTCCTAGTCTTCCTTCATAATTCTTACCTGATGATATCCAAAGAATCCATCTATGAAAGAATAGATCTCTCACCCTGCGACACCTTCCAAGATCTCCTCAGTAAATGGGGTTGGAAAAGGATCTATCACACATGAAGCATTTAAATATCTATAATCAACACAAATCCTTATCCTCCCATCCTTCTTGATATTAATTACCATTGGGCTCACCCACTTAGATTCTTCAATTGCCTCAATGATACCGGATTCTATCATCTTATCAATTTCCTCAACCTTTACACGTAAATTTGGAATCATTCTATAAGGTCTCTTTTGATCTAGGTGCGCAACCTCCTTTAAATTAATCCTCATTTCCCCTAGAGATTGGTTAACTTTTTTCAATTCATGGTACCTATACAGAACAAGTCTTGGAATTCACGCAACAACTCCACTATTTTTGAAACCTCCTAATTCATCCAAGAATCTCTAATGATGCTTCCTTCCTTCGGCTCTACTTTTGTACCAATGTTAACCTTCTTTATTTTCAAGGGCTCATGGTAGGCGTGTGCTTTCTCATTTTCTTTGTCCAATACTTCGTGTGTACCCTCTATGTGGTTAACATCCAAGTTTTCTACTTCCTTGCCATCTATCAAGTATACTAACTTACCCTTTTCTTTCTCCAGGCAGCGCACTCAAGTTGTATCTCCTTCGTCTCTCCTTCTTCTAGTTCTTCTTCTACGAAGCACACCCCCAACTCAGTTCCCTAACAAATCCAGGATTTGGTCCTCATCCATGGCACTATCTCCCAAGGTAAGGTACTTGACTACCTACAACACCTCATTCACTGATGGCTTAGGAGATTGATACTCAAAAGTCTAGATAATATCCACCATTAACTCTTGCCAATTACCCATTTGACGACGTAACTCTGAATGGATATACCATGCATGCACACATCCCTACAAGGTGGAGTATAACTTATGCACCCATAGTGAAGGAGAAAAAGCTTCTAGGCCTACCATCTAAGATCTCTCTCAGTCCTAGACATGGAGTTAGGTTGAATCTTTCCGTGATTATCGTGTATTACATAAGGTGCATTTCTTTGGAGAAACATAATAGAGAACAAGATTCTCACTTTGCGCCACCATAGAAGATTATCTTGATAGGTCACCCACCAACCTGTTGTTGTCCTACACAAGGTATAAGTAAACATATTCCTCCTTTTGTCTCGACAGTCCACTGTACCTCCATCACGCACGAGAAAGACGTCGTGGTTACCCTCTCCACTGTAACTGGGTAACTACTTTCCTCCCATGTGCCTAACCGAGCGCACCCTAGTGATGTGAATTAAAATGCCCTTTAATTATCTTCGACCAACTCATAGGTCCCATGCACCTAATTTTCACATGCAACACTAGTTGTATCACTCATGGATTGAGCATCTTCCCATTGAATGACTCCTTCTCTTGATGGATGGATAACCTCGGGGTCTCTAATGGTGTGCACATATATTCTATCCAAGTCCTCTTCTCCCAAAGGCTCTACATAGGGCATAGACTTCCCATCCATCAATGGAATAATGGCACGATCCTCTTTGTTCTCAAAACTTATGTACCCTTTGTTAAAGTGCAAGTCAACATTATTCTTATAGCACCAGGGGCATCCAAGTAAGGATGGAAATTTATCTACCTCGGCAAGCGCTAAGAATTCAAAATCTCTAGTGAAATTTTCCCCTTGGATGGTTATGGATGCATCCTTTAACACTCCTGAGGCATAGCCTTTGTCCTATTTGCCATATACAACACATTTGAAGATGGTTGTAATGGGGGCCTCCCTATCTGATTCCATGCATCTAAAGTTAGAACATTGACCTCAGTGCCCATGTCAATCGAATGTTTCTCAAGAGCCATCCATCCACAACTGCATTCAATGTGATTTCTTTGTCATAATAAATACTGTGAGGGGGTAGATTAGAATGCAATACATACCTCTTGCACTTTCCCCCATCATGCGGTACTTTTTCTCTAAGTCATTCTCCTAACAAAGGGATAATATTCTCCTGGTGCAGCATCTTACACATTTCTCTGACCTCATCTATGTCCTTCAGAGGGACCTCAGCATTCTTCTTCTAGTCCAACTTATGTGATTTCTCCTTCAAACACCAAATCTCCCTTGCAGGTTTCTAATCACCTCCATGGTTTTTTGGTAGACCTCCTTTTGATGAATTAGATCAGGGTATTTCCCATGTAACACCTCTTCTCTTGTAATGAGAATCCTTTGATTCGGTATTTCCCTAGTGTGTGCGGCTTCGCCTTCGTAGTTTCTAAGACAAGTTCTAACTCGGGGTCATGCACTACCCTAGGCATCCATTGTGGATCATCTCGCTTCACACTCACCATCCCCGTGCCCTTGTCCTTCCTCTAGTTTTGGCTCATGTGCTCATATAACTCAGGGCACTCCTCATACTTATGCTTCTTCCTACACCATGAGCATTATAGCAAATCTAGACACTCACGCTTGTAATGTTTAGTAGATCCATAATTGTAACAAGTCCCATAGGGAAATTCACTCATACCTCTTTGACCACGATGGGCTCTAAATCCTCTGTAAAAACCTCTTCCTCAACCCCATCCATCTTTGTGTCATTCATATTGATGACCTTTATTCTTAGAATTTTTCCAAATGCTGGTCCTAAGACACACCAATATCAATGGCATCATGGATTTGGTCTATCAATCAGCTAGTCCTTTGTATCGTGAGTTGTAGATGAGAAAATCTTACAATAAGAAGACACATTCTTGCAGAGCACACGCTGCAATTGCAGGTATCTAATTAGATCATGATCTCCATGACATATTTCACAATCCAATGACATGGTGCGCACCATATTTCATGGGAAATTGTCCTTTATGTGTCCTTCTACCTCACAATCCATGCACCATAGTCCACTGTGAGTCTCATGAGCTAAGTTCGTAGATAATTTCTCTAGTTGCTTCGCCATGGCAGCGATTTGTGCTTCTAAAAATGGGCTTACTCTAGTGTCAATGCTTTCGATGGATTAAGCGCACAAAGCATCTTCCAAGGCTTCGCATGGATCCATGAAAGTCTTGTGGGAAAGTGCTCATCTAAAAGGCATTATCAATCCTCCAACAAACCACTAGGCATGCTGAGATGGATGGATATCATAAGATAAATTTGATAGAAGAGTCTTAAAGCATGCATCATACTCCCACACACTCTCTCGTCATACCTTGTTGAATCTCCTTCAACATGTTGATGCTCTTTTCTCAAACTCAAGAATGTGAAATTCTGCTAAGAAATCATCACGCAGCACAATATAATCCACCGCCGTTTGATGGGGGTTATACTTTTGGTACCATTTATGCATGCATCCTTCCTCTCTAAGGTAGTGATACCCTTAGCACGCCATAGAAATTTTCACTTGTGTACATGCTCCGCAACATCCTCAACACCCTTGTAATCAGGTAAGTGAAGAGACATCTCATAAAACACATGTTGATGGTGTTGTAGCCCTTGTTCGCCATATCCAGGGCCTTGATTCCCTCCTATATTTCCTCCACCACCAGATCCACTGGATCCACTAGCTCATATTCCTCTGGATCCACTATATCCTCCTCCCATTGTAGGTAAGGGGCCTAATGCAATTGTGATCTCGTATACCCACCGTCACGCTAAATCGCATACCGACAATATATGATGTCGAACCACTTCTAGACATGATACCAAAACTTTTTGTACCCACACCTTTCCTAAATGATGTGCCAGATAGGATGCCTCCAAACATAGGAAATTTATGTGTTGTCATAGATGAACTAAATGAAAAATTATATCTACCAGGTGTTGCTCGACTACCAATACCAACACCAACTGGGTTAACAACACTTATCTCAGGAACTAGAAAACTAAGCGTTAGGGTTTGGTCACCAGTGAACTAAGATACAAACCTTTAGCTCTCCTTTCTCCATATGATGATCTCTCACCAAAATCCAAGGGGGTTTCTCTCTTACACTTGCCAAGATGGGGTAACACAAACCTGCCTCAGTCCTACGCCCTCTGTGAGAACCTCAAATCCTTCCCACAACGTCTACCTCCATAAATCCATCACTCTAGAAAATTCACATTGTCTCGCCAACTCCCTTTCTTGCGCTTCATTATACTTGAGTTTCCTCTCTTCTCTCTCTACTCTGCTGCAAGGTGTGCCATCTTTCACCACCCCGCCTTTCGCTCTCCCACGCCTAGTGGGAAGTTAGCCATCATAGGAAATGCCTCCATACTCAGAGTGATGATCAAGATCTTAATGGCTAATGGCATAACCCACAAGAATGATCCTCTTGGCTCCCACAAGAACTCAAACTCAGCAATATTTGGGAAAGAATACGTAGAAATCATGTATTCCAAGGTATAGTTGGTCAACACTCCACTCCACCAATGATCAACAACACAAGTCTAGGTTAGATCAGCATCATGCAGCCTTTGATATTCTTCTTGGGTCTAAACATGAGGTCTATAATACCAACTCTTCCTTGATGCATATGTCGACAACCATTCATACAACTCTACTAGGAAACAACAAAATAATGTCTCATAAAGCTCATGATACAGGTGCTCCTCTACCCATTTACGTGCATCAAACTTAGATCCAGTGTTAAATCATCCTTTGTGTTTTTAAGCCAATTCTCAATGTTTTCCAAGGTCAATCGTTTTATCATCACACACCATTCTCACAAAAACTTCAAAAGAGGTCTCAGTAATGGAACCAAAATGTAGTCTCATTTCCCATTTCCTTTAAATCCCAAGTGCACTAGCCTATCACCCAACATTAAGTTGGGTGCTCACCCAAGGTGTGTATAGGTGCAGAGCCCTCCTTTATGTGAGCTTTGTAAGAATATTTTTCCATTAATGGAGGAATGTTTGTAGAAACAGAAATACAAGCATTTATTCTAACACAGAGTAAAAACACTAGATCTAACATAGATGCACCATGATATAAACATAAACATCTCAACATCATAGGATGACTAAATCGTACCATGATTAACATGAAATACACTAGGGTTTGAACCCATAAACATAGATATACAGAATAACTTGTCAAATATTGATTAACAAGTGTTTACAATAGCCATATTACATCAAAAAGGTTAAGTAACAGATCAATACATCTTTCTACCATTAGCATCCTACCCTTCGATGGCTCGTATCTAGAAACCCTATATTATCCCCTTAAAACCATTACATAATCCCTTCCTGCATAAATACACCACTCATATGCACACCCCATATGCACCCACACTCGACCTCTAATCTCTAACACCCAATACCAATCTGCACCCCTTCTAGATCCAAATGCCTCCTTAAATAGGATAGGAGCTCACCTAAACATCATTCTAGAAGCAATCTACATGCCAAATGTCATCATATCATGTTATACTTGAGTGTCTAAGCCATGCAGATTCCAACTAGCCATAACAACCTCCACTTTACAACCCATAACCATAATGATTCCCTAGAATATTCTTTTCTTGAGCTCCAAGTCTTCATGTAACAACCTTGTCATCATTACACTTATCTATAGCTTCATGTGTTTTGCATGTGATACCCTTCAACTAAAATGTAGCTAAGTCCTTAAACCCTTAAACCATTTCCTTCTCCCACGTGCAAGTGACCTATCTTTCCTCATGCACGTTTACTCACGCTCTTTTCCTCGTAGTGCCTTTCACACGCACTCATCCTCTACCTTAGAACTTAGTCATTTTCTTGGTTCAAAAAAAGCATGCTAGCATTTACATGATTCCTAAGAAAGAAAACTAGTGGTTGACAACTATATTTGGCCTTTTTTCTTTATCTCTTGTTTTTTCTTTTGTCTTACAAACCATACATCCGAGTCGTAACTTTACTTATTTATCTTCTATAGATTCAAACACTAGCACCCAACCAAGACACTAGTTCCAAGGTGCTCCTATCCCTTTTGGGTGTCCCTAACCATTCCTTACATTACTCGCTCCTTTTGGGTCTATTTTATCTTTTTGGAATATTTTTCACTTATGAGTCGACAATCCGGTTGTTAATTACGAAATTCAAACAAGGGAATCATATAAATACATAGTTATTTTTTTAAAATGGGGGACCAAGCACTAAGCATTACTATCACCACCTAATCTTGCATTCCAAAGGCACTAAAGTACTCCAAAGGCATTCATTTATTATTCATTCAAGGAACAAGGGATGCATATTCTAGATACACAACATAGGAAGGGGAAGTATATTTTAAACCTTTGTCATTTTCAAATGTGTTGTCATTGATGTGAAATTACATTGATGGAAAAAATGAGTGTCAGCTCACAAAGGCTTTAGGATGATCAAGGATAAGTTCTAAGGGACTTAATCAACTATTGTGAAAGTTGTGAGCATAAGGAGTTAACCGCTAAAGTCTTGAAGTAGCCATCGAAGTCGATTACAAGAAACTTACCTTACTAAATATATGCCAAAATATGGGGAAGATTTGTAATCAGCTTCACTTCACCCATAAATACTTCCTATACCTATACACTTCGCTATACAGACGGCCATTCCATCCTTAATCAAAAACTAAAGATAAATTCATGAAGGAAAATTAGGCCATTCATCTTCTTGGCTCCACCTCATTGATGATCTCGACATCTGTATCCCCTTTACTCGATCGAGGAGGAGGATGAATCAACACAAAGATTCCGACATTTTCACTTTAGCGTAAATAAGGAGTTTTATACCCTAATTTTCTGCAATTGCCTCCAAACCATGCACAATCGATCGCATCCCCGCGTCAAGGCATGGACATGATACTGAAGGCTGACTAGATGCTCTTCTAACTTCTCATTCTCCTTATGCAAGATAAACTTCCTCGAAGAGTTGGACAATATGTTTTCCATGCTCAACCCTTGAGCCATGTCAAAAATGTTCCTTCACCCTTTGGAATGGTTTAGGTCAAGCATTATCTTGTGCATGATCTCACAAATATCACCATCATCTTCTTATTTGAATCTCTCAACGACCGACCAGACCTTCTCGAGTCAATTCCGCATAGCTACATTCCAAATTTTCCCATCCATCCAAGAAGTGAACGATTCCCCAAGCGTCCTTGCTTGTCATAGCTTTCTACCTCTTCCTTCTAGGAACACACTCCATGTTACCCAAGAAACCACTAACACCCCTATCACCATCACAGAGAGACAGGAAACACAATGACCAAAGATGAAAATTAGAAAGGGGTAGTGAAATGTCTAACCTGTCAGGAGATATATAGCCACCAACGCATAACACACAAAAAGAGGTAAGTCGATAGTATAGAAGATCATCGATTAGATATCCTTATCATAAATATCACGCTTCCCATTAAGACTCTTAAATGTCCAACGCCATCTTACATGTCGCATGTGTATAACCCTTAATCGATTTTGTCTATCACACAAATGCAAACTATCAATGTCATAAATGACCATTAAATCCGCAGATGCCATATCCTCTTGTAAGTCGCTACGTTTTGACAAATTAAAGTAAGTTTTTTTGAGCTTATCGACCTCTAAGTTAATCAACCACATTAACTTTGGAGAAATGTATAGCAATCAAGATCTGTATAAATTAGTAAAACTTTATTGTATGATTTTAAGATTTCAAATTAATATATTTCGATCATAGTGCCCACTAGTTTATGCCACCACAAAATCTTTGCATCCTATCGGTGGTAAGGATTTGATAAATTAAATTAATATATTTTCAACATATTTTCCACTAGGTTATGCCACAACATAATATTAGGATCTTAGTAGTCTCTAGGTTTCAACAAAAGAAAGAGAGAACTTAAGAATATAAATATTTTGAGCTAAAAATCAATAGTATTTAACAAACAAAAGAAAGACATTGACTTTGGAGATCCTTATAGAAATCAAGACCAATATAAAATAGTTGAATTTTTTTATGCATTTAAGATTTGGAATTAAGATATTTCGAGCTTAGTGCTGCTTAGGTTATGCTACCACATAATATTTGGATACTACCGGTGGTTTCAAATACTTTGAGCTTAACATCTAATAGCCTTTGCCACAACATATTATTTGGAGATTGAACTCGCTAGGGTTCAATAATTCATAGTTACGATATTTTACAGCAGTTAACAAATTACAAGAAGATATTTATAACTTAGTTGACACTAGTTTAAACAACGACATAATATATGGAGGTTACGGTTGATAGGATTAAAAAAATTAAATTAACATATTTTGAACTAAGCAGAGACTAGGTACTTCCACAATATATTATTTCAAGCATAGTGGTTGTTATCATTTAACATGTTACTAAATGATATTTTGAGCTTAGCGTCCACTAGATTATGACACAACATAATATTTGGTGCTTAGCGCTCACTAGGTTTAAACAAAAGAAATAAGATATTATTAGCTTGGTTGTCGGTGGGTTACGCCAAAACATAATATTTGGATCTTAATGGTGACTGGGATTTAGAAAATTTGAATCAACATAGTTTGAGCTTAGCGGTCATTAGGTACTTAAACAATATATTATTTTGATCTTCGCATGCCACTAGGTTTTTCCACAACATGTTATTTGGTGATTTCATCACTAGGGTTTAATAATTCATAATTAAGATATTTTACAAAGATCTAACAAATTAGAGGCAAATATTAATAAATTTTCTAGTGCTAAACCCACAATATAATATTCCGAGTTTATTTTTTGCTACCACCTAGCTAGTAAGAAAATTATATTTTGATATTAGACAATGGTACATTATGCCACACCATAAATTTTTAGAGCTTAATGGTCGCTATGTTTTATCAAAATAAATTAGGATACTCTCATCTGAGAAGCCACTAGGTTATACCAAGACATAAAATTTGGAGCATAGTGATCTTAAGGATGTAAGAAAACTCATTAACATATTAGGAGCTTAGCCACGACTATGATATACCAAAACATAAAAATATTTGGAATTAGAGTAAAAGGGGGTTTTCCCAAATGACCCGCATACTTGCACAAAAAATCCCTCATGGCCAGTATTACAGTGAAACAAGAAGAGAACAATCTCGTATGCAACAAAAAACAAAAAAACCAAAAATTCCCAAACTGGACAAAGCCAAATTACATTTTATGGATATTCATGAGAGTAGTTGCTTCATCCTTAGCATCGGCACTAGGCCTTCCTTGAACCAAAGCATGTCCACTAACTTAATGTGTTCCAGGAAGCCTTTATTAATTTTCATCCAGGTCATGACCATGTGATTTTTCCATTCCTTGATAGTAGATATTGAGTGAAACATAATCTTCAATGGCCTCATGCGGATCAGGAGATATCTTCTCTAAATGCTCCTTGTGTTCGAAGTTTGTAGTGGGGGAGCCCATTTTCTCTGATAGAGGACAATAAGGGTAAACCAACCGAGAGATCCACAACACATCTGGAATTTCGATTCCATGATAACTTCCATATAAAAAGGTGGGAGGTAAGTCACACATGCTTCCATGATCAGGTGAGTTGAGATGGTTGCAAACTGTTACAATGTCAATGGAGATAAGAGGAGAAGCCAGAGAAGCATCTCGTAAGAGGTGGAGAGGAAGTAGATGTTGGGTCCAAAAGTGGTTCAAAGACCTTAAGAGAGTTCTCTGAGGTTTCTAGAGGGTTACAAGCCATCCAGAGAAGATGATCGAGACTTAAGAGTGAAAGAACGGGGGCTAATGATCATGATGTTTGAATCGGAGTCAGAAGGGAGACCAAGGCAAATGGCGACGGCAATGGATATAGGGAGCTGGTTATGGAAGAGGAGGGGAAACACGACACTTCTTTCCTGGCTTAGAGGGGAAGTGTGAGATTTATTTTGGGAAGCTTCCATTTTAAAGAGCAAATATAAAAGGCCTTGGTGTAGGAAAGGACCATCATCTTCTATAGCCATTTTAAGGGACTTCTCAAGCAATTGAAATAGAAAATCCACAAATTTTACCTTCGATCATGTCGAATATGTGCAAGAAGAAAAATTTGAGGTCCATAGATCACTTTGTAGTGTCATTGAAGTGTGAAGTACCTCCTCAATTTCTCTAGTAACCCTATCCCAAGGTTGTGGAAGCGAGTCCCGTTTATAGCCCGAGTGATACATTATCGGATTTTCACCAAGATACAAGAAATCATCCATCTCCTCCTGAAGTGAGCATTGAAAATAAATGTCTCCCTCTATAGGGAGCCTCATCACAGCCGCAATAGACTCTTTTGAAATAAGAAATTTATTCTTTCCCACTTTGACTCTTCCTTTCTTCCAGGTTTCCAACACACTACACGTTACTCGGACAAAGTGACTAGACAGTCTTTCCATAAACAATGTAACACCACCATCATGTAAAATATTCCATACTATTGGGTCAGCCTTGACCTCTTCACAGGAAGAAGGCTCAATGCATTTGTTGGTGCTACCCATAGTGAATAGGGATTTTTTTACAGTGATTTCAAAGGCCCGATATAGACGATGCTTAAATAGAGATGTCAAGCACCTTCATTCCAATCTTCAACTCGTGTCTCCAATATTTCTAATTAAATTTTTTCTTAATTAGTAATATTCATTAATTGATCACGTCCATCACACGAACGCAATCTATGAATGTCATAAATTCCCAAAAAATCCACAAATGCCTTATCCTCTTGCTGTCGCTAAAAGAGGTTATGCCTCAACATAACCTAACAAATTTTAATCTTAGTTAATTTTCAGCCAACCCCAACATTAATTAGTTAATGTTCTTGCAATTATTGCATTTAGTGGAGGTTGAAGGTTTGAATGTTAGCAATATTAGATGTATTTAGTTAATATATATTATAAAGGAAGAATATGCAAACAAAATGAAGCAAGGTGAAATAACTAACATTGCTAGACATGATTTCATATTGTATAGATTATCAGACAACAAATCATAAATCAATATCTTATTAGAATTTCTTTATTGACACTTATATTTGTTACATTTAAGTTCTCCAAGGTTGTTCATTCTACACATGGAAATGAAGTGGGTAAGCACAAAGATGTTACAGGGAGCACAAGCAACACTTGTGATGGGAATTTTTGTGAGATTTAGTAAGGTGATTTCACAAAACATTGTTTAACTGGAATAAGACGGGGATGATGTTGTCTTGAAAAAATGCATCCTGCAAGTCCTCTCCATCCTGGGGTATGATTTTTTCAATGGAGAGCAACGTGTTTAGTTCAGACCAAGATAAAATTAAATGTAGATACAATTACATGTACGTGGCAAGAATAATATCCTTATTGGGTTTGTTTTCTCTTACAGGTATAATTGCATTCACAATTACAGGCATAATTACGGTATAATTATAGGTACATGAAAAGAATAATATACTTTTTCATCTTTTAACTAGCCTCGTGGATGTTAAAATTTCTTCTTATATTGAACCCTTACGTGACTTCAGACTGGTGTGGGTATATATATTAACTTGAATCAATATTGTTTTGTTGCGCAGCACAATGGCGAGTTGATTGTTTATATTACTTCAAGCGTAGTGGTCACTTTCATTTAACAAGTTACTGAATGATATTTTGAACTTAGCGTCCGCTAGCTTATGACACAACATAATATTTGGATCTTCGCGGTCTCAGGGTTTCGACAAAATAAAGTGAGATATTATTATGATTTTAGTGGTCACTGCGATTTAACAAATTAAATCAACCTAGTTTGAGCTTAACGGATGAATGTATTTGAAGAATATAATATTTCAAGCTAAATAGTCACTACCATTTAACAAGCTAAAGAAATACATTGAATTTAGTTTCCACTAGTATCTCCAATGTTAATCTCGTAATGAAATTCCTCCTCATTGGAGGACTGAATTGATATAACAAAAAAAAAAAGGTATATTAGTTTGGGATTGAAGTGAAATTTGTAACCTATTTTTTAAATTTTATTCTTGCTTTCGAATGTATGCGACTAGTGTCGTGGATGTTAGAAGTTCTTATTATTGAAAGGATTGAAATATTTTTTAATTACTACAAAATTCCTTTTATGTTGTACTTATAATATGTTGTTGTTTGAATGAAAAAATATTGAACATGTTTCTAAAATTTTCTGGTGTGTTTTAAACGTCCTAGATCAATTGCTTTCACAAAACGCTTTTCTTACATGCATTGATGGAGATCAATGACTACAAAGTCTTAAGTATAACACGTGACATATCAATTATTGGACCAAACATATTCATTTTCAAAACATATGTTGTCTTGTAAAGGATTTCTAGAGGAAAATTTGGACTGAGGATTTACTCCCCAAGGTCAACAACATGAAGATTGCCTGCCTTAACTAGAATTGAATTGTAAATATTGGAGGACAAAAATTGTATTTATTTGAAAGATTTGTTACTTACTACAAAATACCTTTTATGTTGTACTTATAATATGTTTTTGTTTGAATAAAAATATTGAACGTGTTTCTAAAATAATTTGATGTCTTTTAAACGTCCTAGATCAATTGTTTTCACATAAATGTTTTTCCTACATGCATTTATGGAGATCAGTGACTATAATGCTTAAGTATAACACCTGACATATACGTTCTTAGACCAAACATATTCATTGTCCAAACATATGTTTTCTTGCAAAGGATTTGTAGAGGAAATTTTTGATTAAGGATTTACTCACCAATGTCAACATGTTTTTCTAGTTAGTTGTTCAAAACAAGATTTTAACACTAGACAATGTGAGAAAGGATACAATTAATAATTGGACCATAAGAAATATCCTTAAAGATACTAAAGAAAAAAATTGAAAGAGTTTGATAAATGTAATTAATTATTCACACCCAAGAAAGGGTAATAAATGTGTGGATTATCTTGCCAAATTGGGGGCTAAAGGTAGTAATTTTAAAGTGTGTGAGAGGGGAGATGATATCACCAATGTTATTAATCTCATTAAGAACATTAAGTATTGATGTTTCGGTGGCTGGTTTCCCTCATTGGGATGTCATCCTTATACTTATGGTTAACATGACCCTTCCCACATGCAGGATATATGGTGGGATTTGTATTAATTTTTCTCTTACAATTCATTTTGGCCATTGTTTCTTCCATTTTCAATCTCATTCGACTAAAACCATGGGAGGTGTTTGTTTGAGAACCGAGCCCATGAGCTATGGTGCCCTGAAGGACAACCCCTCCTTGTGGCACATTCTAAAAATTGGGGGGTTTAGGAATTTCATCTCAAAAATCACGGTCTGATCCTTATCTTGCATTGTAATTTGGTCGGGCATGGAACAATGACAGCAAGTTGATTTGTGGCATGGAAAGTCAGGTTTTAGAGGATTCAATAGTGCAAATGACTAAAATGGAGATGGAGGGCTTAAAGATATTCAAAGACTACACCAAATGCAAACACAAAATTGAGACTTTCTTCCGCAGTAAAGAAATGGTTTACTTGTTGGTAGACAATATAGCTAGATTCTACATCCCTGATATTTGGAATACAGTCTACCTCCACCTTATGAGGTATATTACTCTTGAAGAAAATTATAGAAAGATATTTACTCACCATCTTACTATGCTTAATATGTTTAGGCATAATATTGCTATGAGCCTTCCCTTTTTCTTATTTATGTCGCTCTTTGTGTCAATGAATGATTTTCAACAGGGAAATATTGATACCCGATACACAATGGACTAATTATTTTGATTTTTAAGAATGATAAATCGGTGGTGGTAAAGGAATTAGAGCCCAAATATGGGGATTCAAATGAAAATTGTACTCTTGCAGACCATATGAACAAACTAAGGAGAAAGAAGAGTAAGTCACCTCAGGGGAATGGAAATATCTAGTAATGAAGATGCATGTTCTTTGATTGATATGAAAGGGGAGTCGTCTAAAGGGAGAGAGAGCGGAGCTGGGTTGGAATGTGGCTTTTGATAAAATTTCTCTCAGGGTGAGTCAAGTGGAAATGGATATGGAGGCCTTAGGCAAAGTTGGAATGGATATGGGAAATAGTGTCATGCATTGCATCGACACCTCTAAGAAATATTGCATCACCCAAAACTCTATCAAGTCCGATATGGTAGAGATCAAAAGTTTGGTTTTGGAGTTGCATGGGATGTGTGGTCAAGCTAGAGCAGGGACACAAAGTTTACAGTATAATCTCCACCTTAGTAGTTCAGATGAGGAAGAGTAGGTTGAAGACCACATCCCTATCATGAGCGAAAGCAGGATGATAATATGAAAGGATATGAGGAGCGTCAACCAAAGGAGTACAAATGTTTGAAGACTAACTAGTTTGTTGGCTCTTGGATATTTTTTTGACTGTTTGTGGACTGTATCATTTGGGATGTTTTCCCCTCCATGTTTTATGATTTTTCCTTGTATTGATTTGTTGGACTATAGTTTGGGATAAGTTGTTTTAGCCATTTTTTCATGTTTATTTTTTGTTCACTCTTGGTGATGCTCACGATGCATTCTATTGTAAGGTTTCTAGGTGCCTTAATCCTTGTATAAAGTATCAAATCATTATGTTCACATATATTTAATAAACCTTGTTAATAGTAATTTTTTTAACGACATTTTAAATTAAACAAGACATACCATTAAATCCATGCCTCGTGGATGGAAGATGTGCTAGTTGTGTGATCATGCTAGATGTGCTAGCTGTGTGCGATTGTTTTCTTATAATTATGATTTTTATCAAATAGAATAAATCAATGTTGCACCAAGGCCTCATATTTTTCAAGTCAATACTAACTATAAAATAAAGAAAAATATAAATAAGTTTCATAGTTCAAAAAATTATTTAAATAAATTACAAACATTATAAAGTTGAAAAGAAAATAGAATTTTTTTATTTTGAGTGGCGGAATGAGAGAAATTTTAAGTAAGATGTTTTGAGCTTAACGCCCTCTAAGGTAACCTAATACTTCCACAATATAAAAATTTGAGCTTATGGATTGCTAGCATTTAACATGTCAAAGAATATTATTTTTAGCGTCTATTATCTTATGCGACACGAGAATCCTTTTACAAAAATCATGTTATCTTATTATGTTATCTTATGCGACACGAGAATCCTTTTACAAAAAGGTCCTTAAGGCATAATATGACATTGAAGGATAGAAGAGAGAAATCCCATAGGTAGCAAAAGACAAAAATCCACATAGCCATGACGCAAACAGAGAAAAATTACATTTTGTGAAAAAAAATTAGGATAGTTGATGTTTCCATAGTAGCAACATCTTAGATTTTCCTTGTTCCTTGAATTCTCCTTTCACAAATCTATATTCGTTATTTTGTTCTCCAAAATCTGTTTGGTTCTCCTACTCTTGCATTACCATATTTTTTTGCAAATAGGTCACTATAATCCAACACCAACACATTCAATGGAAACTCATTCTTAACATGAATATCTTCTAAAATATTTTCATTGACAATGTCAACGATGTCATAGCCATTGAATTTTGTTGAGTATGTGCAATGGAGGACTATTTGCGGACAACAATAAGGCCAAAAAAATAATATCAATTTTATAAAATACATCTTCTCTTTTATTCCTGTGCACCACCATGTCCATAAATCGATTCCAATATTCACTTTTTTATTGTGAAAATTGAGCCACCATCCATACCACTAGGCTTATTTTTCAAGACTCAACAAAACAAGTTCTTGGCAAGTGTTTTTGGTTTTAAAAATTCTACAAATATTCCTCTCATGTTATTACGTATTAAGTTGTATTGTTTCTCTATCAAGACGTGCTTCATTCCATCCTCTTTCACTGCTCTAACAAATGTTTACTATATTACAAAATTATTTATTTGATAAAAAAACTACCTTCTATAAAAAAATTGAATAACAAACTTGCTTCCATTTAATTATCTACAAAATCCCTACATGGATATAAGCCCTAATCAACTATGGAAAATTTTACATGGATATAATCCCTAATCAGCTATGGAAAATTTTACATTAATGAATTTTGTAATTTTGGAGGGACTGAAGGTGAGAATTCATACCAATTTTTGGCACGGAGAGGAAATCAAAACATTTCTAGAACTCGAGCATAGAATTTTCGACGCTTGCGATGATGATATTTTTCTATTGATGAATAAGCTTACGCAATGACGAAGAGAATAGAAAGGAAAATGTTAAAAATATAAACTCAAAAATTGTCTACTTATAGTGATATGTAAACAAATCCAACCGCCAATTTCGTTGGCGCATGAATTTAAGAGGGCACACATATGATTTTACATTGCTTTTCATTAAATGGTTGATTAATGGCTGACAACAGTTACATGCTCCAAAAGGCGCACATATTTTGAATGGCACATGTACTTTTAAATGGTGAATTTTACATAGCTTGAATTAATGGCTAATTAATGTTGAGGCAAATGACAACATTAATTAGCATTTTGCCTTACAAAATGGTTATCATTAATATATGCAAATACTTGCAAATATTTGTAATAAAATACTTGCAAATCTTTGTAATAAACGTCACACGTGAATTGCATATTTAATATTTAACCATCAATTATTAATATAGATTTATATAAATTATCAAAAATTACATCAATATATATTAAAAATAATGAAATTTATACAAAATAATTAGTATAAATAAACATAGTTTGGTTGGAAAGTACACTAGATGGGCATGAAAAGTGTCTTTCTCAATGGATACTGCAGGTTAAAGTCTACATGACTCAACCAAATGGTTTTGTCGTACCTAGAAAATAAGAAAAGGTATGTAGACTCATCAAATCTTTATATGGTCTCAAACAGGCTCCTCGGGCTTGGTATATCAAAATTAATGAGCATTTCATTCATCATGGATTCCATAGGAGTCTTTATGACCCAAATCTCTCGCCTCAAAAAGTAAGGGGGAAGATTGTGATTGTTATTTTTATGTTGATGATGTGGTCATCACTGGTAGTTCAGTGAAGATGGTCGATGCAATAAAGAATATCTTAATTGATCATTCCACATGATAGATCCTTGGTTGGTGCACTATTTTCTTGGCTTGGAAGAATGGCAGAAAGAGAATCACATTTTTGTATCTCAGTTGAAATATGCCAAGACTATGCTCGAGAAGTTTTGCATAAAGGATTGTATTATGATTACCACACCTATGGAGACAAGACTTCAGTTGTCTTATACATATCCATCACCACATGTAAATATAAATCTCTATCAATATTTGATTGGGAATCTCATTTACTTGACTTATATTAGGCCATACATCAAATTTGCGAGTTAACTATCTTTCACGGTTCATGTAGGAACCAAGAGTTTGTCATTGGAAAGCAACAAAGTGGATTTTGAGGTATATCAAAGGAACTATGGATTTTGGCCTAGAGTAAAAAAGGAATGATTAGTTCTTGATAGGATATTCAGATCATAAAGGTAACATTATGGATATGTATTCTTCTTAAGATTTGGTCGAATATCATGGGGAAGCAAGACATAAAACTTTATTTCTCGATCTTCCACAAAAGTTGAATATCACACTGCAAGAGGAGTTATCTCGCGAATCGATATGTCTTCATCGCATACTTGAGGGACTTGGACTACCATAGGAGAAACATACCATCTTGTATGTTGACAACGAAGGTGTTCTAAAACTTGTTCATAATCCAGTGTTTCACGAGAGGACGAAGCACATTGAGGTACAAGTACATTTCATTTGCAAACATGTTATACAACACAACATTCGACTTCAGTTTTTCCCAATCAATCATTTGCATGCAAATGTCTTCACAAAGTCACTTGCACAAGATAAATTTGAATCATTCAGATAATTTCTCTCATGTTCGCTTGAGATCATGCATAATTCAGGGGGAATGTTGGGAAAATTATTGTAATAAATATTCATTAGTTAATTTGTTTGTATTATTGATTGGGAATAGTATTCTTGTGTGTGTTTTTGTTTGTATTTGGTTTTTATGTTGTTGAACCCGTATATCATTTTTTGATTATTTATTTTTTTGTTATATGGTATGTATAAATATCACAACCCTCTCATTCTTTGTAATTTTATTTTCCATATTAATAAAATCCTACATGCAACCGTCCATGTTTCTACACTACGTAAGCCACCAAGAAAGAAGTAGAGTGGGGTGAAGAATCACGATAGTGCAGAAAGAAAGAGAAAAATAACCACAACTACACCTCTTGAGGTACCGATACAAGTTCAGCAGAGGAAGGGGACAATGCGTAAAAGGTAGGAAGTTCTACTTCATAACTTTTCGTAACGCAATCCCATGAAGACATTGAAGGAGGGGAGTACGTAGACATTTTGGTAGTCTAGGAAAATAAGCTGTATAAACAAGGCAATGGAAGTTCTTCTTCACATGTGCACATATCGGTACTATTATCCATATTTCACTACGGGCTAAATATTGGATCAAATCACAACCCTGCATAGGAGAAACCCGAGAAAACACATTCAATCCTACAAAATGGAAGCAAAAAAGGATCCAACAATGAAGTGACAGGGATAAAGAAAGAGAAAAGGATCCTGCACAAAAAGAAACAAATCTGTCGGGCCGTTTCTACATCTTAAATCTATTCTCCAAGTCCGGGAAAGGTAAAGCTATGAAATTGTAGGGTCAGACAATGAGGATCAATGCTACAAGGAGCCAGAAGTAAGAAAGATGAAGAACAAAGCAAAGATTCGAAGTCCCTAGGCTCAAAATGATTCAGGAAAAGGAACAAAATTGACTAAGTATGAAGGAGGCAACGGAAGAGGCCACATGTCCCAATTACTCTTCTCCAAAGATGGATCCAAATAGAAGAGACTCAAACACGCGCCACATCTCCACATGTCCCAGGGTGGAATGGAGGTAGGGTTGAATGGTCAAACAGAGTCAAAGGTGGATAGGGCGGGCCTCAAAATTGACCAAGTATAAAAGTGTAAGCGGAGAGTGCCAAGTGTCATCTTGGCACATTTCCAAGAGTTGGCCCAAAGGCGGAGACCCAAACAAGCACAAGCTTGCCACATAGCCCAAAGTCTAAAAGTAAGAAAGACTATTGAAAATTCCACAGATTAGTGGAGGCCGACAAGTGTCAACTCGGCATTCCTCCAAAGGTAAACTTTGGGTCGAGGTTTGTAAACAAGCGCGGTGCCTCCACATGTTCTATCAACGGAGGTAGAGTTAGTTGAATAGTCAATGCACAAACAGCCGACGGAGGCTGCCAAGTGTCTCAATGGTGCTGATTCAAGGGTCAAACAGAGAAAGGATTTCCAAACAAGTGCCAAAGTGATGCATGTCCCAGAGGAAAGTGGGGCGTCGGGGAAAAAATTGATTTTTCGCCTTTGCCTCAAAAGGGAGTAAAAGTTACAAAATGGCCCGCAACTCCACCTAGGGGAAAAGTTAGCATTTAGACCTAAGTCAAAGCCAAGGTGGGGAGTCAGGGAAAAAGGTGAAAATTCTCCTTTCACCCAAAAGGCATAAAGGTAAAAATGGGAGCGCATTTCCCATCCAACCAAAAGGAGCCATGTGTTCGTGCGGAGCTTCAGGGGCTGCGGGAATTTTTTAAGTTTTGCGTTTTTTTGCACAAAAGGATAAAAGGTGAATTACGAGACCCATGGGCCTGAATTTTCTCCCAATCTAGCTGCCATGTTTCCCAATCTGAAAGGGGGACCCATTTTCCAAAAAAAAATTCGGGCCCATTTGTATGGAATCGATTCAAACTTCAAAGGGGCATATCTTTCGACCCAGGGCTCGAAATATTGCAAATTTGACACCGTTGGAAAGATCTCGATCTCTTCTATGCCATGGGAGTCTGAAACTTTAATTTTTGGGAATTTAGGTGGAGATAAAATGGAGAAACATCTTTGAGATTTCAATGCAAGATCATCAGTCTCAACAACTAGATCGGATTCAATCTATTTCCGTTGTTTCCTCTTCCTTCAAGGCGTCGAACCAAGGATCGATGCAATAAAGATGGATTTAGGGAAAATTTTAGCAGAGGCATTAACAACGGTGGTTGAGCCTTGACCCAAATTTTCCCACTTCTCTCTCCCTCTCCTTCTTCTTTCAGGCTAAATCTATAAAGACAGGATGCAGGATCCATTGTAAAGGGTTGGATATTCTTAGTTTTATAGGCTCCCTTCTCCTTCTAGCAAAGGATTTGTGGGGTTCAGGCCTTCCATTAAAATTGTAACACATTTCTACCTTTCAGCTATTCTGTAATGAACTGTATCAATATATAGAGCAATAAAATACGTTTGTGATCGATTTTAGATCCTTCTTGTTTCTTTTGCTTCTATTTGGTCTCTCATTACAGATCTAGCTATCTGTGCTTGTTTATGGTATGCATTTTATTGGTTCATGTCGAAAGAAAACTAAGTGTTCATCATTCCTTTGGTGCATCACCTGGTAGTTTAGTTATTTCTCATTTCTGTATTCTTTTATCCCTATCCCCTTGGCAATTTTAGACTAGATATGAGAAATAGATCCTCGAAAATCCTCACATATGCACCTGAACAGAGGAATAAGGAACTAGCCTTTAATCTGGAGAGCTTTTCCAATTTGCAAGGTTCCACACCTTAGGAAAAGTTCCATGTTATGCAATCACACTAGATGAATCTGCCTTAGAGAAGCAGATCTTTTAGAGCTCATCTGGGGGTGTTGTGATTTTGTACTAATAGTTTTGGCATGCCGGTGGGACAAGAAGTCTCCATCTTATTACAGTAGGGATTGATGTACACTTGTTGTGAGTAAGAAGCTTTTAAAAATGTACATCTGGTGACTCCAAAAGGAACAAATCTACCGGTTTTAGCAGTCAAGTAAGTTCATGAGAAGGATACAAACATGGTCAAGAACCAGAGAAAAGGGACTATTTGTCTATTTAGACTTATCCCCAGACAGAGGGAGAGGAAGAAGAAGAGTCTAGAGGTCTCTATCCCCACCAAGCAGAGCTTTATCAACACCTCCTCCCTGGTAGACCATTCATTCAATCAAGAGGAGTGCTTAGGCCAATTAGAATGGCTCAGCCAAATCCTTATGTTAATTTCATTGGCAATAGTCCACTTTCCTTGAATGCACAAAATCCAGTTCCTATTGTAGCATTAAAGAGTATCCCATATTTCACTGGGGAGAACCAAACTTCTCGGGTGATCATGTCCAAGATATTGCAAATGTCTGCACAATCCATGAGATTCATGAAATGGACATAGCAGTCAAGTTTCTTGCCTCTTCACTCAAAGGGAAGGCTTCACAATGGTTCAAGAGTCTTGAGGTAGGCTCTATTCAAAATTGGAATCAACTATGCACCACTCTTCACAACCAGTTTGGAGAGAAAGGTGACAATTTGTCTTTGTTGGAGCAACTAACAACAATCAAGAGAGCCCCAAACAAACAGTTGACTGACTTCAACCTTAAATTCTAGCGAACCTGGGATAGGATTCCAATAGCAATGAAGCCCACAAATGAAGGTGCTTTCCTATACTTTCTTAGGGCTTTAAATTATGATATTTCTCTAATGATTTAGTCAATGGGAGGCACTACATTACCAGCAGCCTATAGCCTCTCTATAGGAAGTGAGAATTGTTTGATTCAAGAAAAATAGCTCCTAGGCCATCTATGCCCCTATACCCTAAGTTAGGAAGCCCAGATACTAACCAAGTGCCCACATTAGCTCCTATACCCATCCCCAGGAGTCAAAACTCAGCTGCAACTTCCACTTCATCATATAACACCTCTAAAGAGCTTCAAGAAGTAATGAAGCAACTGCAAAACCTAGGAAATTAATTAGTGATCATCAAAAGGCAGCAAACACAGAGCTCTAGGCCATATCAACCTCGGGATCAATATCAAACTAGACCCAAATACTAGTAGAATAGGCCACCACCTCAGACTATAAATCAAAATCAAAATCAAGGACAGCCTCAAGCTGCTAGACCTTTTAGGTCTTATGATCCTAGTACAGCCTCAACATCAAAGGTATTGGTCCCCACTTGCAGAACAATATGGCACGGGAATATGATTGGTGTTTTCATGCGATCAATACCACATAACCAATCCATGTGTTTTAATGGTGCTCTGAATCAATCTCTAATGGTGCAAACTAGTATGGTGTCACAAGAGCCTAGTCAGGAAGGAGATAAGCAGCAAGAAGCTCAACAAGGTGAACCTCAAGAGAAACCATGATTGTAAATTGGCAGTGAAGATTTCTATGGGGACGAATCGGTTCCTTCCTCAAAGTGTGGCTGCCAATACACAGTCCAAAAAGAGAAGCATTTGAGAGAGCCAACCACTGAACTCAGGTAATCCTCAACCTTCCATCACTCCACAAGGTCTTGGTGTTCAAATTACAACCCCCAACATGCAGAACCAGTCCAAGCCACCTTCCAAATCCAACCAGGCACCGGTTGTAACAGCCTATGTGCAAGAAAGAAATGTGTCTAGGAAAGGGCAGCAAAAAGATAGCTCATTCAATATTATTGAGCAAATGAAGAGGACAAGTGTGAACATTTCACTATGAGATTCATTGGCCATTCAGGGTAGAGGGATTTGTTACAAACTGCCATGTAGAATTGGTCAAGTTCAAATCAAACCCCTAATCAGCAAGAGAGAGTGCTTGCCAATGCAACTCAACCTAAGAAGAATCAAGGAGAACAACAAGGTAATAACTTGAGACCCCCTCCATTTTATGTCTCATTAATTATTGGAGACAAATTAGTGCACAATTGCATGATTGACTCTGGGGCTAGTAGTTTTGTGATGCCTAAACAAATAGTCGACTAGTTGGGTCTCCAATATGAGGTTATCTCTAGAGGATTAGTTCAATTACATGGGATAAAGCAATGACCCTTTGTGGGAATCATCAAAGATCTAAGCCTCACCCTACATGCCTTCCCCAATGTGACTGACTTATAAAACGTGTCCATCATAGATTTTCCACCACATTTTGTTTTTTGTCTATCTAGAGACTTCACGGCCAAGATTGGAGGCTACTGTCTGGCTGATTGACTGGTCACATATGCTTTTTAGGACAAGGTATGGGGCAAAGGCCACCATCAGATCTGAACCTATTGTTGACTATCATATTGAATCCTATGTACCTAGCCCAATCAATGCTAACTACTCATCTTTTGATCAAGAAGACCTCCTAGGCATTAATGAAGCAAATACCAAGTTGGAATGTATCCCAGACTTGACTCTAGATGAGTGGGCCAGCAAAAGACATGCTTTTGACCCCTACAAAGAAATGGAAAATTTGAGTTTGGTGTCTACCTTCTACATGAAGAAAAACACCCCCTTCCTACCTTAATCAAGCTAGAACATAAACATGACAATGAGGTATGGAAATTATTCTTTGATGGTTCAAGGAGTGGACAAGGAGCTGGAGGAGGAGCTATGATTATGTCTCACAAAGGTATGAAGTATTATTTAGCCTTTAGATTTTATTTTTCTTGCTCAAATAATGTTGTTGAATATGAGGCTTTAGTTTAAGGTCTTCATTGGGTGAGAAAGCTAGGAATCAAGAATTTATAGGTGTTTGGGGATAGTGAATTGGTCGCCAATCAAGTCAGAGGACTTAATGCTGTCAAGAATGGCCTACTCAAGAACTATAAGAATAGGGTATGGGACCTCATGGAGGATTTTGAATCCTTCAACATCGTTTCCATACCCAGAAAATAAAATGAAGTTGTTGATAGACTTGCTAGCAGTTAGAGCGGCCTTTGATGTGGTGGACAGACATCAAAAGAGACAAAGAACAACCACACATCCATGTGGTTGTGAGGTAAATAGTACCAGATAATAATACATGCTGGCAGTGTTTGAGAATAATCAACATATCATTAACTTTCTACAAGAAGAAGCTAAATTCTTAGCTAGAAACCAGAGCAAACTAGAGCAGCAGATACGAGAATCAGATAGTACAATTGCATACAAACAAGCTTCCTAAAGGCTTAGTGACACTGGAATCCATTTTTAATCCTGATGATCAGTTTAGAAAAGAGAAGGCTAACATGTAAATCAAAGGAGAGGATTCAGAGTCAATCCCAGTTGGAGAAGACAAAACACTTCAAATTGGCAAGGTGGCCACCGAGCAAGAAAGGTATGAATTCATACAACTTTTCCAAGAATTCCCTAATGTGTTTGCTTGGAGTTATGAAGACCCAAGAGGGTTCAATCCAAAGCTAGTAGAACACACAATAGAACTAGATCCGGTTTGCTCACCTATCGGGAAAAAGTAGAGAACAATCAACCCACATATTGAGCCTCTAATGAAAAGGGAGCTAAACAAGTTAATAGAGGCAAGAATCATATTTCCAATTAAGCACTCGAGTTGGGTTGCAAATCCGGTCCCAATCAGAAAGAAAAATGGATAAATCACGTTGTGTGTTGACTTTAGGGATTTGAATAGAGCCTCTCTTAAATATCACTACCCACTCCCTTAAATGGAATAGATCTTACAAGTAGTGTCTGGGTCAGAGAGATTCTCTCTCTTAGATGGATACTCAAGATAGAATCAGATCATGGTGAAAGAAGATGATCAGTTCAAAACTACCTTCACCGCCAAATGGGGCACCTATTCATACAAAAAAAATCCATTTGGACTGTCTAATGTTGGTGCTACTTTCTAGAGAGCCATGGATATGCCATTCAAAGGGCTAATCAACAAAATAGTGTTGATCTATCTGGATGATATCATTGTGTTCTCCAAGAATGCAATGAGACCACCTTTTTCATCTAAGGCAAGTGTTTCAAAGATGCAGAAGATTTGGGGTATCTTTGAACCCTAAAAATGCATATTCTTGGCCCATGAGGGCAAGCTTTTAGGCCACATTGTGTCTAAGGAGGGTCTAGCAATTGATCTAGAAAGAGTTGAAGCAATAAAATCACTGCCATTACCAAGCCACAAGAAGGCTCTTCAAAGCTTCTTGGGGAAGATCAACTTTGTTCGAAGGTTTGTCCCAAACTTTGTTGCTCTAGTTAAGCCAATAACACTGATGTTGAAGAAGAGCTTAGCATTCAGATGGATAGCTAAAGGAAAGGCAAGCTTTGAAGCTATCAAAGAGGCCATATCACAGGCCCCAACTCTTGTAAATCCATATTTTTCAAGGAATTCATATTGTATGCCTTTGGTGGCAGTGACACTATCTCTGCAATCCTGGTTCAACAGAACAAAGAAAACTCAAAATAACCAATTACTTTCTTCAGTCAGAGTCTAGAAGACTATGAGGTGAGGTATTCCTTCATTGAGAAGCAAGTCCTGGCAGTGATCAGGGGATTGAAGAAGTTTAGGTATTTAGTATCAAACAACAAAATCCAACTATTGGTCTCCCATGCAGGAGTCAAAGAATTCCTCCTCAGCAAGGACCTGAATGAGAAACATGCAGGGTGGATCACTCGTGTCATGGAATATGACATTGAGATTAAGGTCACCAAGTTGGTCCATGGGAGGGGCTTGTGTGAGCAATTAGCCTCTGCTCTACAAGATGAAACAAACAGTGATAAATAGGTCATTCTTATCTTACAAGATGATCAAGGAGAAGGGAGAGATGATATACCTGCTCCTTGTTGGACCCAAGATATGGTGCATTTCCTTCAGACAAGTCTTGTCCTCATGGGATGAGTAAAGCAAAAAGAAGACATTTCAGGCTATAGGCCATCCCATATGTCCTTATTGATGGTGTCTTGTTCAAAAGAGACATCAATGGTATTCTGTTGAGATGCATTGGGACAGATCAAGTGGAGAGAGTGCTACAAGAATTTCATGTTGAAGTAGTTGGAGGCCATTTTGCTCCAAGAGTGATAGCACTCAAAATCATGAAAGCAAGATATTATTGGCCCAGAGTGTTTAGTGATTGTTTCACATGGATCAAAAGGTGCAAGAGTTGTGCATTCTTCAAAGGCAAAGAGAAGCTAGCAGCACTTCCATTGCACCCAATCTCAGTAGACCAACCTTTCATGCAATGGGGATTGGACTTCATTGGAGTCATCAACCCAAACTCAAGCCAAGGTCACAAATGGATCCCTGACAGCAATTGATTATTTCACCAAGTGGACCGAGGCAGTGGCACTCAAAGAAGCAAATGAGTCTAGTATCCTAGATTTCTATGAAGGGATAGTGACCAGATTTAGAGTACCAGCCACCATCATCTCAGAAAATGCATTAGCATTTATAGGTTCCAAGATCATAGGATGGGTTGTTAAAAATGGAACTTATTTGAGCACTTCATCAAACTATTACCCTCAAGGTAATGGCCAAGTTGAGTCTACAAACAAAAACCTGTTAAAAATCATCATGAGAACTCTAGACGAGAATCAAAGGACCTGGCACACAAAGCTCAAAGCGGCCTTATGGGCTAATAGAATAATGCCCAAGAGATCTACAGGAAGCTCCCCATTCAAGCTTGTCTATGGGAAAGAGGCAGTGTTGCCTATATCACTTGAGTTACAGCTTTGGAGCTTGTGAAGCAACAAGAAATGTTTGAATTTGGACCAATGGAGGCTAGGTACGCAGAGCTGATAGAATTAGAAGAAGCCAGAGAGAATGCTCTCCAAGCATTGGAAAAGAACCAGGCCTCAATTAAAAGATGCTTTGACAAGAAGGCTAGAGCAAGGACCTTCCAGGAAGGGGACTTGGTTTTGAAATGGGATGCAGATCGAGCAAAACCAAGGAGACATTCTAAGTTTGATGCCATCTGGAGTGGCCCCTATATGATAACAAGATGTAAAAGTAGTAATGCTTTCCAATTGTCCACATTGGAGGGTGAGGAGTTGCAGATTCCAGTGAATGGGATCTATCTTAAACACTACTACTAAAAGGGAAGTCTCACCCTGTACATATTAGCTTAGTTTCTTTTCCTCCAAGTGCTTCTGCACATTGTCTTGTTGTAGTATAGATTGCTTTTCTCCTAAGTGCTTTTGCACGCTCTGCATGTTCCATTTGGAGCATGTATGATTTTCAATTTTGTACATAGTCATGGTGTTGTTTTGTTGCTCTTATGATAGTTCATTCAGAGAGACAGACGAAGCCCTGGATTTGAAACAATTTCCTACTCTCGAAATCTTCATTTCGAGATTTTCTTATAAAATCTAAGAATGCAAAGCGATCGGGCTCCGAACCGAGGCGAAATTAGTATCGACAATTATTCTTGACTCCATGCCTAGCAGATACAACAAGGCAATGATTTCCTCATCTAGCAGACGCAGATGTCCCCGAGAGCCGCCAAATTGATATCTATATTTTGCCCGGGCTAAATATTGGATCGAATCACAACCCCGCATAGGAGAAACCCAAGAAAACACACTCAATCCTACAAATTGGAAGCAAAAAGGATCCAACAATGAAGTGGCGGGGATAAAGAAAGAGCAAAGGATCTGCGCATAAAAAGCGACTCGACTCGGGGCCGTTTCTACATCTTAAATCCATTCTCCAAGTCCAAGCAAGGTAAAACTATGAAATTGCAGGGTTAGACAATGAGGATCAATGCTACAAGGAGCTAGAAGCAAGAAAGAGGAAGAACAAAAAAGATTTGAAGTCCCGGGCTTGAAATGATTCAGGAAAAGGAACAAAATTGACTAAGTATGAAGGAGGCAATGGAAGAGGCCACGTGTCCCAACGATGCTTCTCCAAAGATGGATCCAAATAGAACAGACTCAAACACGCGCCGCATCTCCATATGCCCGAGGGGCGGAACGGAGGTAGGGTCGAATGGTCAAACAGAGTCAAAGGCAGTGCAGGCGGGCCTCAAAATCGACTAAGTATAAAAGTGTAAGCGGAGAGTGCCAAGTGTCAGCTTGGCGCATTTCAAGAGTTGGCCCAAAGGCGGAGACCCAAACAAGCACAAGCTCGCCATGTAGCCCAAAGTCTAAAAGTAAGAAAGACTATTGAAAAGTCCACAGATCAGTGGAGGCCGACAAGTGTCAACTCGGCACTCCTCCAAAGGCAAACTTTGGGTCGAGGTTTGCAAACAAGCACGTGGTGTCTCCACGTGTTCTATCAATGGAGGCAGAGTTAGTTGAATAGTCAATGCACAAACAGGCCGACGAATGCTGCCAAGTGTCTCAATGGTGTTGATTCAAGGGTCAAATAGAGAAAGGATTTCCAAACAAGTGCCAAAGTTATACATGTCCCAGAGGAAAGCGGGGTGTTAGGGAAAAACTTGATTTTTTGCCCTTTGCCTCAAAAGGGAGTAAAAGTTACAAAATGGCCCGCAACTCCACCGGGGAAAAGTCAAGCATTTAGACCCAAGTCAAAGCCAAGGTGGGGAGTCGGGGAAAAGGTGAAAATTCTCCTTTCACCCAAAAGGCATAAAGGTAAAAATGGGAGCGCATTTCCCATCCAACCAAAAGGAGCCATATGTCCTGTGCGGAGCTTCGGGGCTGCGGGAATTTTTTAAGTTTTGCGTTTTTTTTGCGCAAAAGGATAAAAGGTGAATGCGGACCCGAATTTTCTCCCAATCTCGTTGCCATGTGTCCCAATCCAAAAGGGGGACCCATTTTTCAAATTGTTTTCCCCCATTTGTACGAAATCGATTCAAACTTCAAAGGGCATATCTTTCGACCCAGGGCTCGAAATATTGCAAATATGACACCGTTGGAAAGATCTCGATCTCTTCTACGCCATGGGAGTCTGAAAATTTAATTTTTGGGAAGTTAGGTGGAGGTAAAATGGAGAAATGTCTTCAAGCTTTCAATGCAAGATCATCAGTCTCAACAACCAGATTGGATTCAATCTATTTCCGTCGTTTCCCCTTCCTTCAAGGTGCCGAACCAAGGATCGATGCAGTAAAGATGGATTTAGGGAAAATTTTAGCAGAGGCATTAACAGCGGTGGTTGAGCCTCGACCCGCATTTTACCGCTTCTCTCTCCTCTCCTTCTTCTCTTAGGTTGAATCTATAAAGACGGATGCAGGGTTCATTGTAAAGGGTTGGATATTCTTAGTTTCGCAGGCTCCCTTCTCCTTCTAAAAAGGATTTGTGGGCTTCAGGCCTTCCATTAAAATTGTAACACATTTCTACCTTTCAACTATTCTCAGTAATGAACTCGTATCAATATATAGAGCAATAAAATATGTTTGTGATCGATTTTAGATCCTTCTTGTCTCTTTTGTTCCTTCTTGTCTCTTTTGCTTCTATCTGGTCTCTCATTACAGATCTAGCTATTTGTGCTTGTTTATGGTATGCATTTTATTGGTTCGTGTCGAAAGCAAACTAAGTGTTCATCATTCCTTTGGTGCATCACCTAGTAGTTTAGTTATTTCTCATTTCTGTATTCTTTTGTCCCTATCCCCTCGCAAGTTTAGACTAGATATGAGAAATAGATCCTTTCAAATCCTCACATATGCACCTAAACAGAGGAATAAGGAACTAACCTTTAATCTGGAGAGCTTTTCCAATTTGCAAGGTCCCACACCTTAGGAAAAGTTCCATGTTATGCAATCACACCGAGATGAATCGCCTTAGAGAAGCGAGATCTTTTAGAGCTCATCCTGGGGGTGTTGTGATTCTCGCACTAACAGTACCTTTGTGCAAGTTCCAACAAAAGTGCCAATAGTGCAAGTAATCACTAGCATAGTTGAGATAGACATAGATCAACTACCACTATGGACATAGATAGAAGTCACAATCCTTCTTCACGTGAACATTAGTGGACCGTCCATAGAATCGCACAACAAAAGGCCACTCTCTACCAAGAATTAGAAAAAATAAAAAAATGAAATTGAGGAGAAATGTAACTTGTTACTTGAGCAAGCGCAAGCAAATAATGAGTGAACAAATGTAGCTAACCACCTTGGTTAGCAAGCTTGTAAATAATTGACACCAAAGATGAGATCGCAATAAATATAAGGGAACAAGTGGCCAAAGAAAAGGAGGAAGTTAAAGAGATGACCATAGTGTTGCATGAGTATAACAAGTTACTACAAGAGGATGTGAAGCTAATCAATAAAATCAATTATGAGTTACTTAACTTGTTATGTGTCAAAATCCCAATTGTAAATAATTGAGTTTCTTACCTTTTTTAGAGTATAAATAAGTAGGTGACCCTTGTTAAGGGAGTGCAATGTAATGGCCCTTATTAAAAGGGAATGAAATATTAATGTTGACCCAATTAGTGGGAATGTAATAAATTATTTAGTTATGAACGTGTGTTGGTTATCAACTATCCAGAAAAAAACTATAAAAAGGTGAACGATGACTTTGAATAGGATCATCACACTTTTAAAAACAAATTGAAAACAAATTTTGCACATGGGAAAGGTGAAGGTAGGTGGTGGGCTTTTGGAAAAAGGGCATACATAGTGTCTCCTAACGAGGGGTATAGATACAACCTCGGATGGTTCTTGGCCAGGGAAAGGTATGATTTATGTGATATTTTCCCTTCATGAATAAGCCAATTATAGCCCAATGTGTCCGATCTTGTACACGCAAAAGAGATAGAGACGGAATTTGATTAATACAAAACAAAAGATAAATATTTCAATCTTATAAATAATTATAACTTGATCTCGTAATTTAAAGGATTTCAATAATAACACAAATATATGTTATCATTCAATTATAACTCTTACTATTACTTGTGTTTATCCCACATTCTAAATCTCATTAAAAATATTGATTGAATACAACTTATATTATTTATTGATGATTCCAATATGATCTTGTTGCTTATTGTCACAATTAACTCGTTCACAAATCACTCCTAGATTGTTAAAAGAGTTGTGCTCTGCTCTTTCTAAATGCAATTGTGTGCAACCTATTTTGGTCGGTCCATGTGGCGATTTTCTAATCCCCCTAAAAGTTTGTGTACCAAGCATTTATAAAGCTAAAATGCACAACTAAATTGCTAATTCTTATTGATCCACTTGTATGATGTGACCGAGGTGAATCCCATGTATGTAGAGTCCACGTGTCTCTAGATAATCAAGTCTAAGGGATCACGTCACGTGGTAGAATCCTAGACTCTCGTGCATGGGAACAATACCGACCTCCTATCCTAGAACTCGCCACATGTCGTGAATCTTGCGATTAAACTCTAGAAATGTGGACACATGTCAATACTGCCTGATTTGTCTCCCCTCTAGAAGTCGTCCTTGCAACCCAAGCTCATATTCACTTTCCCGATAGCCCAATAACACGAAAGCGGTGCCACGTGTTTGCATCTTTCATTTCGTAGTCAAACAATCTTATAGCACGAGATTATGCCATGTGTCCGAATCTTAGTATTGAAATCCATTCGAATCAAGTGACGAAATCCGCCACATATAGGGTAAACTTCAACTTTTTTAATGAGAGACACCTCTTTTTAAAACTAATATATATAATTGTAAACCACCACGACCGATTCGGATTTTGCAAGGTGTTTAGATGTTTTTAAGTCATTTTAGATCTCAAAATACAGCCACTTTTGAAATATGACCGTGTGATTGACAAGGAAATATAAACGTCAAAATGACATGTATATAATTTATAATTTATAATATATAATAGTTAAAAAAATTAATAAATTAAATATTACTCATACACTACATATTATAATTTTGTAATATAACATGAAAGAAAATTAAAATTTTAGAGTATAAATAAAAATAATAGAAATTATCTCATTATCTTACTAATGAAATATAAACATCTTTCATAAAATAGAAACATCTATTAATTTTGATTTTTAATTAGTTTTGTTTAGTTTCTTTTTTAGCTTTATTTGGTTTTTTGTTTAGCTTTATTTTATTGATTTTGATTTTTAATTTTGGATTTTTTTAATTATTATTTCTTACAAATAAAAATTGAATAGTGGAATAGATGCATTAGATTTGGGATTTTTCAAGAAAAAATAAATTTGAAGATTGAACTTGCAAAGTTGGAAGTTGGAAGCTAGAACTCATTTTATGAGTTTGCACCAGTGATTCTAAGTGAGTCATTTCTATCATTTTCTTCAACAATTTTTTAAAATTATAATTTGAAATTATGTTTTTATATTCTCATAAAATTTAATAATGTTTATGGATCTTCAAATTAATTAGTGCAACATTAATTTTTATAGAAAAAAATAAATTTGTGAAAAACTATGAGAATTTATTAGTCGAATATATTATCCAGAATTAAATAAAAGTCACAGAACTATGGGAGAATATTACAAATAACAAAATCCATATAAAATTTAACTCAATTTATGTATTTTGTAATAGTTATCATAAAAACAAATTTGACATGCATATTAAATTTTGAACACCAAATGACATCCATATGAATTTCTAAACCGTCAAATAATTTTAGTGTGACATGTAACATTGAACATCAAAATCCGACACACTGATGCGACCATTTCTCTCCATCTCATCTATACATGGTTGTGTTTTGAGTTGTAAAGTTTGTGTTCGCTTAACCTAGTTAATGTAGAATTAAACCCTTGAAAGTGTGTCCTTTGCCAAACTTTCTTCACTCTTTGAATTACAAATTCAACGTGCTCTCAAATACTAACTTATTTCACTAATGTTTCTAAGCAAATACAATGTTAGAGACCTCATTGTGATTATTATTGCTCAAAAAAATTGAACCTACTATTTAGGGGGAATTATGTTCTGTAACCGGGATATATAGTTGTAGGATGCAATGCAAGATTGTCGAGAAGGAAGCACAAAAACAAAGTTTGCACACGCACCGATGACCACCACACAAGATGACAAGGAAGTGGAGATGGTGTTGAACACATTGTATACACATAATTTTTCACTTTACTAACTTTTGTTCTTCACAGACATCATTGGTGCATTAGCTTCCTTAGAGCGATGTCCTCGCAAATTTGTTGGGAGTGGGCGGTAAGAACTGACATGGTTGCGTGCATCATTTGGGTCACATTAGGCTACTCAACAATGGTACTTATGAGAGAGCTTTGATGTGTAATCCAATTATATCATATATTTCACATGTTGTCACACCCTTACAATGTCTTTTACATCCCTTATGACCATCCTTTATAACTTCCTTGCAATATTACCTTGCTATCCTCCCGTGATCACTCTCATACCTAATTTCAACACACTCACCGCCATCATTTTCTCTTAGCACCTTTAAGTTCCCTCGATCGAGTTTGACTCGCTTCTTTGACATCTCCATGCTTGTATTTCTCTTTCCGACTACATCAAATGTGGTCAATGTCATTTGTTGAGTAGATTACATTCGCTAACAATATCGACCACGGCTGATGGCATTGGGTTAGAAGTTTGTCACAACCGACGGCATCAACCATGGTCGATGTCGTCGACTAGCATAAATTGTTAATGCTATCATTTGGCTATTTATACTTCGATAGATGAGTGTGCATTCCACATCATCATTCATCACTCATTTAATCGATAGCACTAACTAATTTGCCCCTAAATCTTAGAAGGTCTTGAATTTGGTCTTATTTGTCTTCTTTGGAGTTCACACTTGGAGCATTGGGTACTTAGGATCTACAAGCATAGGAGTTGCACTTGTCATGGTCTACCAAGCCTTTGGAGTCATTAAAGTCTTAAAGTAGAGTTGTTTCTAGGTCTTCTTTTATTCAATTTATGTCCCCCACATCAACTCTCTCATAATGTGATGTCGACCTTGGAGAAGTCAATGTGTCAATATTGTCTTCATGCAGGTAAGTATTTCTAACCTCTCTTATTTGTTATTTCATTTCAAATTTAGATGCTTGTGGATGTGGTCAAGCATAGATTAGGATAAGGTACGTATGTTCTTTTCTATTGTACCATTTATTTGGTGGTCCTTACCTTATTACCTTGCACAACTCTTAATCATTGCAACTCTTACCTAGCAACCTCTTGGATCTCTTACCTTGTTATTACCTTGATTACAACTTGATTTTAAACCTTATTATCATCATTTTACGATCGGGGGCTAACTATATGTCATTGCCCTATTTTAGTTAGAACCATATACCTCCTATCAAGTGTGGTGTACCATCTTCCTAGTTTTGTATCTTGATCCACTTAAAGTGTAAGGTATGCATCTTTAATATCCTAGTATGAATTACCCCTTATAGAGAGATCTTTTATTAGGTCATTCTTTATTTGCATGGAAATCTCTCAAATCTAGAGACAATGTGGTGGACCATTTGCATAAGTGGGAGAGAAACACACAACACAATACCTTTGTGGACATACAAGTATAGAGACTACGGGAGCAGATTGAAACACTTATTAGCTTAGCGTCAATGACATTTCCTTGCATGGACTAGTCAAGAAAAGCTGCAGTGATTGCGCACTCCTTGAGGCTATGCACGCTATAGCTCGGCTCCAAGCTTTCTTGGGGTGAATTGACAAGGCAATTGTTGACTAATACAGCTACAAGAAAGACCTAGAAATATTCCCACCATTAGCAAAGAGCACGAAGAGCACCCTATAGCGCATAACTCCCGGGTAATGTTGCACAAGATTCAAATAACAGCCAAGACGCAACCGGCTCCACCTCCACAACAAGAAGAGAAGTAGGTCTAGAAGGGATCAAATTATATATGAGACAATTTTTGAGACATTTGCCCAATGCTGTCATGTCATTTGCAAGCAAGCCCGCATAGGTTGAAAACCCGAAAGGGCAGTCTGTTATAAAGACTACTTAATTGAAAACCCATAATGGCGGTTAAGTAGTGTGCAGGGGACAAAACCAATAAATGGCATTCTTTGTGCAAACTACAAACAGATACCATAATGCACAATTCAAGTAGAACATCAGGAGGCTCGAAAATCTAGAAGACCACCTACCAAACTTCGATAGCTTCTTTTGCTCGAGAAAACATTTGTTAAAGTCTAGAAAAAGAGCTATATAGGCCAAAAACCGACTCGTGTATTTTTTGTAATTATTATATTTTTGCACAATGCCTAGATGCATATGTATGTAATAGATAGGACAAAAGAGGAATATGTAAAAATCCTCGAGCATAGAAAAAGGAAAAAATGATTGGAAAGTCGACAAGCGCCTCTAAATTGTATAAGATATACAAAAACATGCACAAAATGTTTGTTCGAAACTATACTAGATTTTTAAGGAATATATTAAGTTGTTTAATTCTTCTTTCTAACTTGTATAATTACATTTCGGAGTTTTCTCATTGTGTAACTTAGTGTGCAGCTCCTAATATGCAATAATAGTTAGAATTTAACCTCTACTTGCACAACTATTATTAGACTTGTAAACGAATCAAACTTGCAAAATCCTTAAGACTACAACTCTAACATGCCTTGTTGAAATATTTCAAGGACCACTACTAACAATCGCAATTAAATATAATAATACTTTATATTCAAAAGAAAATCCTTCTTATATAAAAAAATCACATTAAAAAGAATCATATTCCATATAACGTACTTCACATTTTTACGACAATTGTTAGTATAGCATACGTTGAATAGAATTTAATATATTTAATTTCATCTGCAAAATCTTCAACGAGAATAAGCCACTATGTGGTGCTGCTTGTTAAAGTCCTCTGTAAGAATATAAATTTCATGAAAATGAATTTCAAAACATAGTATAAGCAAACAAATTTTTCTACAAAATGATGAATCCATTGTAAGATTAAAAAAGTGGGGGCAATTGTCAAATATACTATTATACAAAAACATGAAGAACATTCTGCAGCTTTATAAATACAAACAGTCCTCAACTCTCCTGAATTAAAAATGTAAAATTATTCAAAGCATCCATACACAAGTTGTAACACATTTACACTTGTCTTGAAACCTCAAAATATTTTACAAAACAAAAGGCGTCATTTGGGCTGGAAACTATTGAGATCACATGGGGAGGCTAAAATAGATGGGAGGAGGAATGCACATAGTAGGTTGTTTGTCTATCTCATTGCATCGATCTCCTCACTTTCCTTCCCATGTTAATCTGCTTTTCTAAGCAATGACTCTCCTTGCAATAAGCGAGCTCTAGTCATTTAAGATTTACTTATGTTAAAGCTGAAAATATTACACCAAAAAGATGTTTGTCTTTCGTAGCTTGAAAGGAAAGATGGCCTTGCCACACTTCAACCTCTTTCAGTCCCTTTGGGTGGTTGAGACAGCTGTAACATTTGTGCTGTAATTAAGATGATTTGATTTCGTTTCCAAAAAAAAATTGGTTCATGTCAATACAATTTAAGACGCATGGGTAAAAGTAAAAACTATAGAATTGCATTTTGGGAATCACCGCATAGGGATGTTTATCATGGAAGGGCAGTGGTTCTTCATTCCCTCTTCAGCACTGCAAGTTGGAAAGATATAAACCCTAACAAGAGAACTATTAACACACATTGGCAAAGCCATAAATGAATAACTTGACATAATGAATATCTGCCATTTTGTATGGGTGCATTTTACATGGATTGGTCAAAAGAAGCAAATCCAATTCACTCCATCACTCGCTTGCTTGGCCCCCGCTATCCAGGTGGTATAAATTCAGTTTTACTTCAACAGTATAAATCCAAGGTCCTTCAAATTATTTTATGATGAATGATATAGGAAAGATGCCACCAGACAGATTTAATGAGTCAGGTCATATCATATTGCATGCAATATGGCCTTTAGCCTGTATACATTCATAAATTAATTATATTTACATCACTAACAGTGGATTCTGTTGATTATGATCACTTATACATAGCTAACAATGCCAATGTCATGTGAACAATTAATCGAACAAGTGCCAAGTCATGGGAGCTTTAACATATCAACCGTGTAACATTTTGTAGATTGTCATACAAGTTAATAAATCAAATCGAGATGCCAACACCATACTACAATGTACTTGCTCAGTGTCATTTTTATCTTCTTGGTATACCGAGCTGCCAAAAGCAAGATGTAATATATACCAAATTAATTTTGATCACTTTATTAATTAACAATAACATATCTATGAATCTATAATCCTCTTTCCAGACCCACTACAGTTTTCCTCAACTCATTTGAAGAAAATAAAAACCTCCAAAACTTTCTCTGAAGGCATACTAAAAGCATCCTATATTCAACCTGCTCGACAAATTATAGACAAGGCTCAACTGCTATGAAACATGCATGTCACTAACTCATGCACAAGCCCAACCCAATCAGAGAAATAAGACAAAACAATCTAAGGGTTTCCTCAACAACCCAAATATACACAGCCAATGACAAAGTAGGGGCAAGCTAAGAAACATAAATCCTTCAACATGCCATATGAAGTCGACGCAACTCAGTTTGGAAAATAGGGCTAGAAACAAGTGTCCTATAGGCAAGATTACGAATGTCCTCTCTTGAGCAATCCCTTGAAATGCGAACAAGCTCCAATAATGCTCCTCCAGCAATTAAATCCTTGGCATTAATTTCTGCCAAAATATTAGAGGATGCAATATATTAGGGAATGTAAAATGGTACAAAATATGAATATCATTTATATGCCATTAATCAAAATAAGCAAAAGAAACAATAGAAGAACATCTACTTATCAGCCATTTACCATGTTGTGCCAAGTGGCAGAGTGCAAGCTCTATATGGCGTCTAATAGGAGAGGCTTCATTGTTTGCATTTTGTACAATCCAAGGTAGTGTCCCATCATCAATTAAAAGAGACCTTCCAGTCTTCATTCCTGTCCAATCAAGTGGCCAAAAAAATTCCAGAAACTATTATTTTGATGCTGCAATAAAGGAACCACTACTTATTGGAATCGATTTAGAAGCTTCATCCAGTCTAGAAATACAATTATATATCCATCCATCTGATTTTGAGCATCCTATTTTGATGAATTGTCAAACAATGCTATTGCTCACCTTGTGTAGATGCTCGAGACTCGCACTTGGCAAAGTTTGCAATGCCACGAGCAACTTGTGCAAGAACGTCTGGATGACCGCATCTGACCATTCCCAGCAATGCCCTTATCCCGCCTTCGTCTCTTAGCTTTAGTTGCAACTTATCTATGCCAGCAACAAAAAAAGTGGTGAGTACAAATAACACATGGAGACAAACATCTTGATTTTATGAACATAAAATCAATTTTGACAAATTTCAAAAGCATTGTATCTTGATGTGACACTTGGGCATGACTCTTTATTATGGCCCTGCGGACAGAGCCAAGGATTATGCACTAACATCTGCCACAGTCCAACTCGCCAAACATTATCCATATGGATTGCCAAAACAATATTAAAGGCGATGACTATGTATGTGATTTTACATTATATTATTGTCACCTAGGAGAAAGACTAAATGTATGTAACGTGGAACAGAAATGTGATATTGGTAAAGTTAGTGGGAATGTTTAATTCCGAACTTATGTACACAATCATGAAAAGAACGTAATGTATGGATATGATTTAATCATTTTAGTATACAAATATGGTTATGTTGTAGTTATTGCAACTAACCCCACAAAGTATGGTATAAAACGATGACAATTCATGTTATCAGGCTGCTTTCCTCCACTCATTTCATTTGGCTTACAATTTTACTGTCTATGATTACTGCTTTCTTCCTCCCATTTCATTTGGCTTACAATTTTATCATCTATGATTGATTTGGGTGTTATCTTTTTATTTTTGGCAAATGATTTATAATTGCATAGCAATGTTCTTTTAGGTGAAAGAAGCAATAAACTTGTGCATGCTAAATCTCTCTTGATCAGCTGTATGACTTAAGAGGTTTTACTAACCATAGATTTTTATAAATGGAATTCTCTTGAGATCATCACTGCTACTCAAGAAAACGCATATAAAGTGTTTTAGGACTCAGCCCACCTATTCTAAGATACTCCGTTAAATGATTGCTTTCACAATCATGTGGTAACTACTCCCAGTTTTACTGTTGGAGTGGAGCTTCATGTTACTCGGGTTGATGGGGAGAAGAGGGCGGTGAAAAAGAAGTCTCTTCTTCAAAGACTCATGGACAACAAACCATCCAACCGTAGGACTCAAATGCAAATTTGAAATCATAAATGATGATATCATTTTGCCTCTTTTATAATCAACCTCACTCAAATCTTTGGCTTGTCGTGGGAAAATACACCTGGTTTCTCTGAGCATTTCTCAGTAGTGAAGTATTTTCTGAAGGTTACCGTTATCACAATTTTACTTTTCTATTTATGTCACATTTTATTGCTTTCTCATTTTCTGGTGAAAAATGAACCACGAAATTCAAAAGCATTTTATCTTATAGAGATCAACTCCTCGAATACGAATGGAACCCCTGTTCTGACTTGCTACCTTACAAAGGGAACTCCTGTGCTGATTTCCTATGTATGTTGTTTTGGGCCATTATCATCCTAGGATCTAAATTGTGCATAGCCAATTCCATTGTTACGATTGTGGACTTGGAGGGTACATCCCCTGTTCTTTTAAATTTTTCAAAAGTTTTCTGACATTTTTACTTGAAAAAACTGTTATTTTTACCAAAAACATTGAATTATAACCTCGAAAATGCCTAAAATACAATAAATACAGTTTAAATCCCTAAATTTCATTGAATAAAATTAGAATATTTAAATATTAATCTTTATCTATTATTTTAGTAGCCGTCCCCTTCCAGTCCCCAAAATTTGGGAATTGTTTTGCTGTCTTGGAAACCCCATCCCTCCGTCCCCAAGACTTAAGTAACTAAGGTCAATTCTCATTAAAGTTTTAAAGACAGCATCGACAAGATACCAGACAAAAATATGCACATGTAAGATAAAATATTGAATAGAAAAGTAATGCAAATAAATACCGTTGCCACACAAATTCGCAATCGCCCCGCTACCATGCGAAGAGTTTGAGGATCTTCCGCCTCATCTGCTGTCCTTGATAACAAACTAATGCCACCTTGAGTCATTATAAGTTCCTGGTTGGTCTCTGCAAGATAGTTGACTTAAATTAACTAGATGTAAGATTAAAAAAGAGAACTAATTTTAACATTATTTCATAAAAGCCACCAGCTAATAAGAAGAGTAGCAAATCACTCTTCAAAACTAAAATTCACTTTAAATCTCACTTCCAGTTCTAAATCAGAAAAAAACTAGACCCCAGGAGCATACCATTCATAGCAAGATTCGCAATGGCACCAGCAGCTACCCTTCGGATGGTCTCATCCTCTGAGCTTCTCAAAAGCATCAACAAGGAATGAAGTCCACCTGCCTCAACAATCTTCTCCTGATTTGCTTCTGTCAAAATCAGAAAAATGTTATTTAACAAATAGAACGATTTATCTGAAGCATATAACATTATGCATGATTTCTGGTGTTCAATACAATTGTACATGAGCAGACAATTATAAATGAAATAACAATGCATGCATCAACAAGAAGAAATTTACGCATTTAGAATTAAATAAGGATCCAATAGCCTCTAGAAAGTTCATACAGATGTACTCTTCCTATGTATTAAGTTCAGAATATCTTTTAAATCGAAGTTCAGAATATCTTTTAAATCGAAGTTCGAGTTTGCCTTACATATGCAAAGGGATTGGTCACTTTTCTTCATGAAAAGACTTATATCTTGTTCAAAGAAATAAGCACTTAAATAATGGTTAAAACCAACCCTACTGATGATGAATGGATTGTGAAGACCAGAACAGACATCCTAAATCACAGGAAAGGCAGCATTTTAGACATCATTTACATTTAATCATTTTTCAAAACAAATATGTTCTTAAACAGCAAGGGTTTCAGAAGATTCAACCATTCAGAAAGAAATAAAATCTTAGATTAAATATAGTTATTAATAAAATTTTCATTATTATATAACACAGTTTACTGTTGCAAACACCCAATTCCCTAGCCACTCTCTCTGAGAAAATTAGGCATATTTTTTCCACAGGTTTAGAGGGATTTCTCTGAGAATAATATTTGACAGGTTTCAGAAGCAAAAGGATGGTTAGGCATGCTTTGGCTTTCTTGGAACTGAAAGAGCATTTTTAATTTTTTACCGAATTTAAAAGTTCTTCCCTGCGGATTTAACCATTGCTTGTTTCACACGCACCTTAAATATAGAGAGACAAACTTCCGTTTCCTTTATTTTTGAACATCTGACAAAAAATGAAGAACCTATATGGCTCTTTCAAATAAAACAGGAGCTCACATATCTGCAAATTCTGGCTTCCATGATTTCTAGATGCCTTAGTATATTGCTGAAAGAAGTATTAATGGCTACACATACAAAATCAGGCCTTGGTTATCTGCAAAGATGTCCACAGATCTTGGAGATGAAAGCACAAGCAGGAATCTTAAGCTTTTGGGATATTTTTCTTAGAACAAGTAGAAAACTAGAGGATGCTCATGCAAGCTCAAACATCTAAAGTGTTAACATAGTAATCAGGTGACAATAACCACGTTGCCATAAACCAGTAGATGGATTGAAGGGATCAGGAGGGAGCCTAGTTACTGGAACAGAGAATGCAAGAGTGCCGAAACAGATATAAACCCACTATATCCACGCAAAATTAAATCCATATTTACATAGAATTTGCTTCCAATTGCAACAATTAAACACATTAAGCATCTTCTAAGGAACTACCAGAGAAATAACTATTCCATTGACAACCTGTCTAGCTTTGACGAATCAAGCCTAAGGATCTGAAATAGTTTGCCTTTGGTTGTAATCTATACACACTGATTTTGGTGATGTTCTAGAAGGGTGATACGAAGGGGTATTGGATGAAACCATGAAACTGATCTAACACCATACAGGATTTCTTAATATATGAAGGCCTGAGATGAGAGAAAAGCTCGATTGCAGACTGATTTAGATGACCAGCACCAAGAACATTAAAAATAGAGGAACAACAGGAACCAAAGATGGAAAAGAAGGGGATCCAAATGGTTTCCAAGGTTCCTTTTCACCACAGATGCTCAAGTGTGAAATTAAGAAGCTTCAGAGAGTTTGGAGTTGGTGTATATCATAGATGCAAGAGTGCAAACTCTACATTAGAAACTTATCTACAGTGCATAACAAACAACTTTACTTTCATCCCAAGGAAGATATATGTTCCTAAACACAGATTATCATGACATATAATATCGGATACCCGGAAACGCCAACCAGGGCAGGGAACCAGCATACGGACATGCCAGGTCCTGGTACTCACCTGAAACGTTTCCGAAACTCCAAAACAGTCCTGAATACGGCTCTGCCATACCTGGGATGTTTCTGTACTGTTTCAGGCTTTCAGCAGTGCTTGAACCGTACGCATGACTTTTCAGTAGTGCTTCTCTTTTTAAACTCCAAAAATAAAAATAAAAAATAAAAACACTAGATACTTCTGTTTCAGCGGTACTTGAGGAAAATCTAGATGATATATTCTAGAATCTAGATTATAATCATGTACATATGAAAATTTAAGCATGTTGAATGTTTTGAACTTTCATGAATACAAAGTATTTTAAGTGTTTTATCTTTTATGGACAAAAATGAGTTAAGACAATTTTTATATTTATATTTATATTTTTTTAATAATATATTGTATGGACATTTCCGTGTCGTTTCGTCCCCAAGAGTTTTTGAAATTAGCGTTGCCCAGTGTAGCCGTACCCATTTCCTAGCAACCTAGCACATAATGTTAATTAGATATTTTGTTATAACTCTCATATTTGGTAACATAATGTTATTTAAGTGGTAGTGTTCGGTAGGTAGGCCATAGTTAATAAGAGAAGGTCGCTTACTGGAGAAGCTACTTGTAAATTCATTGTATCTAGTCAAATGTGGTAATGTAAGGAGCTCATGTGAAAAGCTACTTACCTTGTTATAAATAAGGATTAACCCCTTGGAGAAGCATTTTCACAATACATACTTTGGATTTGCAAGTGCAATCCATATTTTGATTTGCAAGTGCAATCCATATTTTGGATTCAACGCAAATTCAATTTCTGCACATGCTGCAGTAAAGATGTCAAAGCGACAAAAGATCCAGCCACTATATGTGACCAGAAAGGAGGTACAAGAAACCCTTGCAAACTTAAAGGAAGATTTGCTGCAGAGTTTGAGAAAAATATTGATGGACAACAAAGAATATCCTCCTCCCCACCAACTTGATGAAGAGGAATCAACCGCAATAATATGGGATGAATATCCCAATGAAGCAGTACCACCAACTCTAGAATGGGATGAAGATCTATATGCAGCAGAGAAAGATCTTGTGCCAAGAGAAAAAGTATCAAGGGAAAAACAATACATAACAGAAAAAGAACTTGGATGTAAGACAAAAACCCAAGCCACTAGATTTCAAAATATATAGATCTGGCTGTATCAGAGTACAAGGCAAGTGACAGTGTTGCATGAAGACTCGTCTCCCACCACCAGAGACGTGTATTGGAGACTAGTGCTCGTCTCAGACACTTGCATTTCAGTATTTTTTTCTTTGAATATATTTTTCTATGTTGCCAGGAAACAGAAACGGTATGGTACAGGTACAGGTATGGTAACGAAACGCGGAAACACCAAATTTCAAAAACCTCGGATACGAAACGTTACGGGAAACGTCCATACAATATATTATAAATATATATATATATATATATATATATATATATATTTCATTTTATAATTGTACTCCATGGACCATAAGAAATAATTGATACTTTAGACATTAAACTCTAAATTTAAAAAGTAGCCTATCTTAATTACTTTTTAAATAACACTAACTTTTTTATATACATAGAACTCCTAAACTAAGACTTAAATTACATGATATTTAAATAATATAAGCATATAGAAAGTTTATGAATTCTAATAATAATACCATTATTGACACAAAATGTCAGAATCTATCAAAAACATAAGAAATAAACGTATATAAGTACTAAACACTCGACTCACTAAATGCCTCGCCAATTTCAGGGCTCCGCCGAAAATGAGGGCATGGGAGCTCTACAAATTCACTTCCGACAAAACCTCGACTGCTCTCTACGGCTTCAACACTCCCAGAAAGATTCGACGGGCACAAAGAAAGTCAAGACATGGCAATAGCAGACGTTTCCGCAGTGTTTCGTGCACGTTTCGAACACGCTTCCCTTTTTGAAAACGTTTCCAAGCTGAAACGTTGGCCCCTTAGGCGTTTCCTGGCTTCACAAATATTTTGTAATCTTGACCCTAGATATGATGAGATATCAAAGACAAATATCAAAAAAATTACTCATCTTCTGTCGACATCTAATATCTTTACTTTTAAAAAGTTATTAGTGTTGTTGCTAGGCTATATTAGACTGTAATATGTATAATATTGTTTTCTCTATATGTTTTCTCATACATACATACATACATACATACATATGTATGTATATATATATATATTGCCTTCTCCAAGTACCCGTCTCCTACTTTTCTAATAAATGCTGTACAGTGTACCCATATCTGTGTCTTTATAACTATGGTAAGTGATAGAGTACAAATAGAAAAATCTGTGAATTCTTGTAAGATATGGCTGGGAGAAAACCTTTATCTACATGTAACATGTAGTAGGAAAAAAAGGGATGAAAACCCTTGTTCAAATTCCAAATCTGGTAGAAAATTTGGACTGTTGTTTTGAATGAATTTTATAATAAGAGCTGTTGGTTTGGAAGAAATCGTGGAATAAAAAGAGGAAAATGGCAGGAAGAGCCACAGTTGGAGCATTCTGGGCTATTCAAACCCCATTGCACTAGTTGTATGAGATATAGGGCTGGAAGGGTTAAAAAACACAGGTCCGAGACATGCAGACAGTTTCCTGAAACTCCTACATCAAAATCCTCATAAATAAACTACATATCTGAAATGAAAATCTAAAAGAAAGAAAGATAGATTAAACACGCCACTGAAATCGGAGGTCAGGCGGCCAAAATATTGAAGGTTCAAAATATGTTGTTTTGAAGGAATTTCTTGACACAGTCGTGGATATAAATTAGAGTTTCTCAACATCTTAATATAAGAATGTTTCTATTTTCTTTTACCCATTGGTGAATTCCATAGATACCAAATCCAGTCGGATCCGCACAAAATCTGGCCAGATCCGGATTTTTAGTAGGCCCAAATAAATTCGGTCCAGGTCATCCCTAATTTGGAAAAAAAAAATTTTTTTTTGTAGTTTTTCAGGAAAAACAGTCACCCAACAACTTAATATATTAAATAATATAACATTTTACATTACATTATTAAAGTTTTTCATTGTGTTTTTCAGCTTTACATATTTGTAATATTAAGCTCATATATAATATGCATGTATTTCGGACAGGATTTTTCTTTACTTTTTCAATAATTCTGGATTTTTGTTATTTTTGCGCTCCCTAATGGAACCCAATTTCCATACTTGGTAACTATGGTAAATTCATAGTCAATTTGGTCCTCAGGTTTTTGGGACAAAGCTTCCCAAGGGGGCATTTTGTGTTCCTAAACACATTTCGTTATGCAATGTTAATGAGTTATTTTAGTGTAGTAGGGGACGCGTGTCTCACCCTTGGAAATGCATTATGGAGAAGCGGACGCATTTAGGAGACAGGAAACACGTACTAGGACATCTCCCGTCACCGAGAGCGGTCATATGAGACGTTCAACGTCTCCTTCCCATCTCTAAAACCCTAAGCAGTGTCTCCTTCAACAAAATATTAAAATAGTGTATCCTTCAATAAAAGATTAAAAATGAAGAGTAAACCCAGGAAGCCAGGAAGCGGCTAGGGGTGACGTTTCACCCTAGAAAGCGTTTGGAATCGGAATCGGACACGAATGGGGAAACGCCACCGAAACATGCCAAATGTTTCGAAGCGTCACGTTTCCACCAGATTTTTGATTTTAAAGCATCTTAACTTTTTTAAAAATAAAAAATAGCTTCGTTTAATGAACCCAAACCTAATCTACCTACCTAGACTTGCTAAAGACACTTCCTAAAAAGCTATACAATGACATTTTGGGTTCATTCTAAATCACACTCTCATTTTTCTCTTGCTAAATTCAATTTTCACTAACAAACATTTAGCATTGTGAAGAGCAAAGAGACATCAAGGAGCAACTTAAAGGAAGAGTTTAGGAGGTGTTGCTAAGAGCTAAGAGCATCAACGAGGAATTTCAAAGCGCGTTTAGGAGAGAACAACTTCAAAGAGGAAAAACCAGGTATTTTTCAAGTTTTTTTAAAGAAAATGTTAATGTGATCAATGATCACGAATGATGTGTGCATAATGCACACATCATTCATGATCATTGATCATGATATCAATATGTAGTTTTAATTTAGTAATTTTTAAACTCTATGCTAAAAAAATAAAAAATGTAACATTTCCTTTGCATTTTTAAATAAAAATCATATGTTGTTTTTTTAAAATTATAAATATCATCCAAACTCTGTGTATGCTCTCACCTCGCACCTATACGGTGAACTTGGTGATCAAAAGCAGAATAGGATGCGTAGGGTTTTTTTTTTTTTGCTATTTTAAGAGTTTTTTTGTATTTTTTAAATTAAAAAATCCGAACTCTATGTATGCTCTCACCTCGCGCCTATACGGTGAACTTGGTGATCAAAAGCAGAATAGGATACATAGGGTTTAATAATTTAATTATTTTTCCTATTTTTTAAAACTAAAAATCTGAAATCTGTGTATGCTCTCACCTCGCGCCTAAACGGTGAACTTGGTGATCAAAAGCAGAATAGGATATGTAGGGTGTAGTTATATTTATTGTTATCTAAGTTTATGTTTTTATTTTTCAATGTAGGTTTGATTCTTTGAGATATAAAATTTAAAAACATAAATGGCATCCAGTTCAGCTTCAGTGGGAGGGCATGGGGAAGGAAGCCAAGGTGGGGGTGTGCAATCTGTGGATCCTAGAGCTCCTCTTTGGAGACATGTGCAAGTGTTGGAGAACCTTGTTGGCGGTGGCTCTCGAGTTTGGATATGCAATCATTGCAATATTGAATTCAAAGCCTCATATACCCGACTCAAAGCTCATTTAATGGGGCAATCAGGAACGGGGATTAGAAAATGTGCCAAGGTTGAAAGGAAACATATTTTGGCATATATGAAAGAGCAAGAGGAGGCTGATTTGCAAGCTTCAAAAGCTAGATTTAAAACCGCTCCTTTGCAAAATAGGGGTTCACAAAAACCACCCACCCCATCAAACCATCATTTTATTCAAATTGAAGTTGAAACTCCCATAGAGGAAGAGAGCTTGTCACGAAAGAGAACCTCCAAAGGTCCATTAGAGCAAGCATTTGCAAATGAGAAGAGGGAAATAGCTGATGAGTTGGTTGCTCGATGTGTTTATGCATGTGGGTTGCCTTTCAATGTGTTGCGGTCACCATATTGGCAACAAATGGTGAGAGGAATTAATGATGCACCACAAGGGTATAAAAGCCCTAGTTATGAGAAGGTGAGAACATCATTGTTGGCGAAAGAAGTGGCCCATGTACATACTTCTTTGCAGCCAATTAGGGATTCATGGAAGGAATCAAGGGTATCTATCATTTCAGATGGATGGAAAGATGCCCAAAATAGACCCCTAATCAACATTGTTGCAGTGTGCCCTAAAGGGGCAATGTTCTTAAGGGTTGTTGATTGTGAGGGTGAAGTGAAAGATGCTCAATTTATTGCTAATATTTTGATTGAGGCTATTGAGTCAGTGGGCCCTCAAAACGTTGTCCAAGTCATCACGGACAATGCCAAAAATTGTAGAGCGGCAGGGCTGATTGTTGAGGGAGATATGAGCACATTTTTTGGACACCTTGTGCAGTACACTCCTTGAATTTGATGTTGCAGAAGATTGGCAAAATACCATGGATAGAGGAAGTGTATACAGAGGCAAATGAGATTCAAATGTTTGTCACAAATCATCATATGTCCCAGGCTATCTTTAGGAGGTTCTCAAAGTTGGAGTTGCTGAAGGTAACAAAAAAATTTACTAGTTTCTAATTTTTATTTGCTAACTTTCTATGAAATATCAAATTATCATTTGAATTTCTTTTAAATTTAATTTTATATTTTATTAACTTGTTTTAATTTATTTTAATAGGTTGTTGAAACAAGATTTGCCTCTCACACGCTCGTCTTGAGCAGTGTTTTAAAAACCGGTCAAACCGGAACCGGAACCGGCCGGTTTGACCGGTTTGACATTTGAAATCACGAACCGGCCTGCAACTCGGATCGGCCGGCCGGTTTGGGCTAAAACCGGTCAAACCGGTCCGGTTTTATCCTGAACCGGCCGAGTCAGCATTTCTTTCCTTTTTTGGCATTTCTTTCCTTTTTTGGATTTTTGGTGAAAAAAACACAAGTATAGAATAAAATTTGCCATTTTTGGAAAGGGTCCGGGAAGATGTAGCAACAAAAACTTGCATGTGCCATAACTTTCATTTTGTGGCTCTGTTTCAGGTGTCGTTTTCTCTAAAAGTGCATATTTTCTCGAGCTCTACGCATTGATGGCAATATTTTTCTTATTTTCATAAAATCTATTTTTGCACCTTTTTGGACCAAGCAACTTCTTGCAATCTTCTGAAAGAATCATGAGCTTTGATTGCTTGTACTGTAGACAGATTAGTAATTAAAATTACTGGATAGCTTTCCAAAACTCGGCGAGTATTCTCTTGTGCTCGGACTAATCGTCCCACCTACCAACTTGGTCGCGACCTGCTTATTCAAATGTTGACTTCACATATCAAGTTATCAACAGATGCATAGGTTTTTTTTTTGCTATTTTAAGAGTCTTTTTTGTGTTTAAACTCCAATTTGCGCATCCTCAGACACAAGACTGAAGACTATCGTAAAGGTCCCAACAAAAAGAAAGCATTAATAGCAATGAAAGAAAATGCTGCAAATACATGGTTTTGGCTGCAAATTTATGTTTTTTTAAAGAAATTTGAGTATTTTTTAAGTTGCTGAGTATTCCCGAGTATTGGCCGAATATTGCGGAGTTTTGTTTTTTTGGGGTCTGCCGAGTATTTGCCGAGTGCGAGTATTCCAACTATCACTATATACATGAGCAAACTTTGCGTATTTTGTGTGTAATTGTTGGCATCATGGTTTCTAATTTTTCAAATATATTTCTTTCTTTAAAAATGTAATTTTTATGTGTTTTTTAGTAAACCGGTTCATAGAGTTTGAACCGGTCCGGTTCCGGTCCGGTTCCGGTTCCGGTCCGGTCCAACCCTCGACCGGTTCCGAGTCCGGTTCCGATTTTTAAAACATTGGTCTTGAGACGACTTGTGAAGGTAAGACAAGCTTTAAGACTTATGGTGATTGATGATGTTTGGTCCATGTGGAGGCAAGCAAACACAAAACGAGCCATCAAAATAAAATCATTGATACTTGATGATGATTGGTGGGAAAAGGTTGCATACTTGCTCAGTTTTACTGAGCCTATTTTATCTATGATTAGATATGCAGACACAGATGATGCTTGCATAGGGGAGATCTATGATGGCATTGACTCTATGCTTGAAAAAATTAGAGACATCATACAAAAAAAGAGCAGGATCCTGAAGAAAACTTCTACATTGAAGTTAAGATTGTGATCATGAGAAGGTGGAATAAAATGACCACCCCATTGCATCTCCTTGCCTATGCCCTGAATCCCAAATATTATAGCAGTGAAATACTTGGGCTACCTGGTAGGCAAGCACCATACAATGACCATGAAGTTGCAACTGGAACTAAGACAAAGCATTCCAAAGGCTTTTTCTGATCCAGCTATAACTACGAAATGGCATGCTTTGTCTCTTCATCTAATGGTAGCATGGGTGAATTAGATGCATTAAGTGACAAGTACAACCTGAAGCCATTCATGTGGTGGTATGTACATGGCCATGATGCCAAGTACCTACGACTGTTGCCATTAAAGTCCTCTCACAGGTATAAAATATTAAAATGAAATCAAAAGTTTGTTTATTAATTAAAAATTTAAAATGTATGTTCTTACTTCTTAGTAAATTAATTTTATTACTAATTGAAAATTTCTAACTTCTTTTTGTAACAGGTGGCTAGCAATTCTTCAGCAGAGCGGAATTGGAGTACATATAGCTTCATCCACTCAGCCAAATGGAACAAGTTAGGATCCAAGAAGGTTGAGGATTTAGTGTATGTACATTCCAATTTGCGCATCCTCTCACACAAGACTGAAGGCTATATTAGAGGTCCCAACAAACTTTGGGATATTGATCCTGAGAGTAGTGACTTTGATGTTTTTTCTTGCTACTCTTAGCCAACTTTCACTGCTTGGTATTGATGAAGAAGAATCGGGATCTTTTGCACAAGGGATGGAGAGTGGAGCTAGTGGGAGTGGAGCTGTCAATGGTGTTCATGGAGATGATTATGAGGAAAATCTGGATGATATATTCTAGAATCTAGATTATTATCATGTATATGTGAATCATTGAAATTGTAACCATGTTGAATGATAACTCTTTAGAATTCAAATTTCAATGAATATAAAATATTTTGGGTGCTTTATCAATTATCTCTTATGGTCTACAATTATAAAATGAGTACTATGCATATATGCATATATGCATGGCGTATATGCATATATATATTGTACGGACATTTCCGGTAGCGTTTCGTATCCAAGGTTTTTTGAAAATTGTTGCTTCCGTGTTTCGTACCCGAATATGTTTCCGTTTCTGGCAACATAGAGTAAACCCTAAAAATCACGAGTTTTCTATGAAATGTGCCTCCCTCATATTTTGAGAGCACCATCTAATCGGAGCAAAGGCGTTTTGGAATTCGACTAGGTATTTCTCATATCTGCCTAGATTTTCTATTTCTTCTACATGCATCTCTCATTTCTAACCCTATTCAAATTGGTTGTATGCACATTCGAGTTGTATATGTTCATTTTCCATGCTCTTCGCTAGGGTTTTTCTTCTCATTTTCCCTACTCGTCGCTTTGGTTTTCCTCCTTCGTGCTAGTTTTCCTTTGGTTTGGATTGGTTTCCTTGTTTGTCGCTTTGATTTGCATTGGCATGGCTTTTATTGATATTGAAACTCAAAGCGGGCCCGAGGCCTTGCGCCCCGGGCGGGAACATTGTGACCAATGTTGTTACTTGGGTCAACAAGGCCTCGAACCTGCTTTGAGTTTCAATTCATTTTTTTAACCATTAATATGTATGGAATGTAGTTTAGGTTAAAAAGTTAAAACTTACATGTTAAAAAATAGAACATAGATGTTATAAAATTAAAACCTTTGGGTTTTAATTTTAATTTTAAAATCTACGTTATTTATTTTTATTTTTAAGAGTTATTTAGATTTTTTCTTTTTAGTTTTTTTAATTTAGGTTTTAAATTTTATTACTTATAGTCTATAGTAATTTAAAATTTTATACTTTCTTATTAAGTTTGTAACTTTGTAATTACTTAAATATATATTTTTATTAAATAATAAATTGAATTTACATTTTATTTTTAAATATATAACTTACGTGTTTCATGTAAAATTTAATAAATTAAATTATTATTTTTATTAGTTATTGTTTAATTATATTTTTATTACTATATTATTTTTAATTTTATTTATTTATTACTTTGTTTAATTTTCAATGTTATTTTCTTATTTTTAATATTCAATTATTCATTATTCTTAATTTGAATTTTTTAATTTTTGGCGGGGGCTCGGGAATATCAGGATTGAAAGGTGGTCTCTTTCCATTGTGCAAATATTGTGATCGGGTTATGACGGGAAATGAGAGTGATGGCACATCGATTATCGCATGCTGTTGTGTGGGAAGTCATTTTAGGGTACTTTCATGAGGGTGCGAACCCATTTTTTCGCACAAGAGGGAAAGGGATTCAAGGGTGTTCAAAAGAGGATGAGAGGTATGAAGTTATGAGGGAACACGAGGGGATGAAGGCAGAGGGCCTAATTTAAACTCTCACACTTTAGGGACAATGGCACCTCAAACACAACATAAAAAGAGGCTCGAGGCCATAACATCAAAAGTTGATGTCTTCTAGAAGTGTTGAATGTAGAACAAGGTCTGGATTCTTCTCATAAGGGACCGAACATTGGTGGTTCAAACCCCATCGGGGACATGTTTGATGCACGTGGTAAAGATGTAGTTGATGCAGCAATTGCATGTTTCTTTTATGTGAATGGAATACCATTCAATGTTGCACACTCTCCTTATTATGAGGAGATGGTTTGTGCGATTAACAATGGGTCGGTGGGGTATAAGCCCCTAGATATGAAAAACTTTGCATGACTTTAATTGACAAAGAAATCAAGGATAGAGGAACAAACTACACCAATCAAAAGAGTGTGGTCTACAGAAGGATGCAGCATTGTGATGGACGGTTGGACTGATACTAGAAACTGTCCACTTCTAAACGTTATGGTGACTTCTTCCAAAGGCCCTTATTTTTTGAAGGCAATAGATTGTTCAGGGCAAGAAAAATGTGAACTTCTGAAAGAACAACTACGTGATGCAATTGAGGTGGGGGCATCACATGTTGTCCAAGTTGTTATAGATGTTGCACCAGTTTGCAAAGCAGTTGGCTTGCTAATACAAAACAAATACAAACATGTTTTGGACACAATGTTGTGTGCATGCATTTTTTATGTAGTGCAATGTGTGCTTTGATATTCTAATCAAGAGGAGCATGGAATGCTCATACCAATTGGTGGGTGTGGAGCTTGATACGCCAAGAGGCGAGCCACCACAACCTAATGTGAAATTGTGGAGTTTGAACCTGGGTGGAGATTTGTGAATGCTCTACTCCCAATTGGACTACTAACTCACCTAGGCCCCTTCACATTATGTGCATGCATTGAATAATGCACTGAAAGATATTGGCAGGTTTGAGTGGATCTCTATGCTCATTGAAAAAGGCAAGAAAATACAGATGTTCATATGCAATCATCACCACACACGCTATTTATTGGAGATTCGCCAAGATGGAACTCCTCAAAAGCAAGTTTGAGTGGATCTCTATACCCATTGAAAAAGGCAAGAAAATACAAATGTTCATATGCAATCATCACCACACACAAGCTATTTATCGAAGATTTGCCAAGGTGGAACTCCTCAAACCCGTTGATACACGGTTTGCTTCTTTCTTCATTCTTCTTGATTGTCTATGCAATCAAAGGGGCCTTATGTTCCACTGTAGTCAATGATACATGGGCAAGCTAGAGGCAATCTACAACAGAGATTGCAGTTGAGGTGAGACAGATGATCCTCAATGATCATTTTTGGGTTGATGTGAAATTTGTTGTCAATTTCATCCAACCCATCGTGAGGTGATCCATTTTGCAAACTCAGACAAGCCATGTTTAGGGGAAGTTTATGAAGAAATTGATTCCATGTGTGAAAGAATAAGAAAAGTCACTAGACTTAAGGGATCATTCTTTGTATCCTTTGATTGAAGAAAAATACATGGAAGATGGAACAAACTTAACACACCTCTTCATTGTGTTGCCTACGCTTTAAATCCAAAGTGGTATGATACAGATGTCACCCAGAAGAGGGCTCCATATGAGGATAGAGAGGTGATGAAGGGATTTTGGGCTGCAGTAAAAAAATCATGGTCGAGGAGAAGAGGCTTCCAATATCATGTCTCAATGGAATAGGTTTTCACATGGGCGCGGTGAGTTTTCTATGGTGGAGGCCTTGTATGATATGCGTGCCAAGAAGGACCCAATAGAGTGGTGGTGGAACCATGGTAGTGAAGCACCTGAATTGCAATCATTTGCAATAAGATTACTCTCACAAGTTGTCAATTCTTCATCTTGTGAGAGGAATTGGAGTACTTATGGTTTCATTCATTCATTGAAGAGGAACCGATTAGGGTCAAAGAAGGAAGAGAACTTGGTCTACATTCATAGCACACTCCGTCTTCTTTCTCGTAGAGACCCAAGGTACAAAGAGGGTCCTTCAGCAAAATGGGACCAAATTCCATTTGATGGAGCAACAAACAACCTTGGAAGATGAGAGATTTGAAACAAAAGGCCTCAATGATTTACCTCCTATTCGATTGCCTACAAAGGATTCAGTACTTGAGAGTGACATGTATCTAGAGAAAATCTTGGCAAAGGACCTAGAGGGTGATGACAGAGTTGATGCAGCAGCAGCAAATACATGATTGAGATTCTCATTTCATATTTTTGTTTTCAATTTTCATATGCTTGTTAGTCGGCATTCCAATGAGTTCCAATGAAGTAATGTACTCTTGATCCTAAATATGATATATGAATGTCAATATCAATATAATTCGTAAATCCAAATCATAATTACTCATCACTTGTGCTATTGGCTATTTCTTATCCTTTGTTGACATCTTGATCGGATTCAATAGTTACCAATTTCTTGAATCTAAAAATTCATTATACTCTAAAATACATATAATATAAGTAATTATTATTATATTATATGTGTGTGTATCGTCTCGAAGTATCTGTCTCTTATTTTTCAAAAAATGTGGATACCGGTACACATCCACCTCTTGGTAACTGTGGCTATTTTGTTATAAGGCTCATTTTAGGCAATTATATAGGGAAGCGTACCCTACAATTTGGTAACGTCCCAAACGTTTTGAGGATTTGGGGACTTAAGAGGAAACATCCCCATTTTTTAATCTTATGAAAAAAATATACTTTTCCTCTATAAAAGTTATTTTTACTAAAAACATTGAATTTTTATCTCGAAAGTACCCTAGAAAACATTAAATACAGTTTAAACCCTGAAATTTCATTGAATAAAATTAAAATATTTAAATATTAGTTTTTATGTATTATTTTAATAGTCGCCCCTGCCATCCCCCAAATATGGGAACTCTTTTGCTGTGCCCATCCCGAGACTTAGGTAATTGTGCATGATATTATTTTTAGTGGTGTTAGATAGGTACTTAATAAGAGGTGGTGGCTTGCTTGAGAAGCTACTTGTAGATTCATTGTAAGTTGTAACTAGTCAGTATAGTAATGTAAGTGGCTTATGTGAAAAGCTACTTACCTTGTTATAAATAAGGGTTTATCCCTCTGGATATATTTTCATATCAATACAATATTATGTGTTTATAACATCTTTTGGAGAAGAATTTTTCTACCAGGTTTGGATTTGCAGATGCAAGCATATTTTGGGTCTGAAGGTGTCCCCTAATATTTATTTTGCGTAGTCATGCCTCTTGTGTTCGTAGGTATGCTACAAAGGAATTTGTATCCTTTTTCTCGAAACTCGAGAGATGAGCTGGAGTGGTGTGTTAAATGTTTCATAGGAATCAATATTATATACACAAAATACATCTTGTTCAATATCTCTTCAGAATCTAAACTAATGGGATTCCTCAACCATAGCCTACAAATCCTTTCCTATTATATATTGTGTAAGACACTTTGAAAAAATGATCCCAAAATCCATCTGGTAGGAACCTTGTCAATGCAAAGAGAGATAAATGACTCTTAAAATCGGGCTCTGTTATTGGTGCAACGAGATGCTGATATTTCTTACATCATGGTTTGAATGTTTTAAAGAAAGGTCTCTAAAGATTCTACCCAATCCACAAGCACAGGTAGCTCTGCTAAAATATTATGAGAGTAATGCATTAACTCTTTACATATTTCAGTAGTGTCAACTATGCTCCCACCTGAAAGACTCAGCCAAGTAATATGATTGATAGCTCATCTATAAATTGCAGATTTATGAAAAAATATGTCACTATCTCCCCTTGAATCCAAATTATACACCATTTAGCCATCAATAATTCTCCTCTTTATGAAGTGCATCATCCAGTTTGGCAGTTAATGCCCTTTCTTCTGCTTATAGAGATAGTGTGATGCTACCTTGTAAGATTTCAGCTTGGACTAAAACTAGCATAGTTTGTATATCCGCTTTCTCCTGAAAAATATTGCCAAAGTTCTATTCATTCCACCACTTCACATTATGCTTGAAAAAATTATTCTCTACAAATTAGTACATAATTCTCCTCTTTATGAAGTACATTACCCAGTTTGGCAGTTAATGATCTTTCTTCCGCTTAGAGAAATAGCAGGATACTATTTTGTAAGACTTCGGCGTGGACTAAAACCAGCATAGTTTGAATATCCACTTTCTCATGAGAATGTTGTGGAAGTTCCTGTGCATTCCACTACTTCAGCTTATGCTTCAGAAAATTTAATCTCTGTACAAATTGGTTCACTTGATATCATGAAATAACTTTTTCACCATTGCTCAATTAACTTGGATATATTCTAGTGTTGCAGCCACATGTTTGTAACTGAAAGGGATCTTAGCAAGAAGAGTACCAAATTAATTGCTCGCAATAAGGGCCAAAAATCTATAATCCAATACACCATAACAAGATAACAACATAATTCATCTGCAAAAAAAATAGTTTGTCTGGAACTGCACCAGATAATTTTTCCCACACTAGAGTATATAATAATCTATGTTACCAGGGTTCGCCCCCACCCTCCCGTACCCCCTGGATATGTATCCAGGTACAACTGGATACATCCCGGGTAAGTCGGGATATATTTTTGACATATCCGGACGTAACCAGACATGCCCAGACGTACCGGGACGTATCAGTACTGTTGGGAGGTAGGGGGCTCTAAATTTATTTTATTTTATTTTATTTTGACTCAAACAAACTTCAGTTTTATTGAGGACTCGACTAGGAGGGCATGGCAACCACGAGGAAACCTGAAGATTGTTTAAAATCCCTCTAGTTAATTGAAGAGAAAATATTCAAAGGATATCAAGAATGTTTGAGGTAATTATTTGGGATCATCGCAATTGGCCAAGGAAAGAAGCTATTCATAGAAATTTGGACATATATCTAAGCCTCCGTACAAGTTATTTATGAGATCAAATCTCAGGTGATCTTCAATACTAATAGAAAAATTTGGAACCACAAATTGCATAGCTTAAAGTTTCAAAGAGCATCCTTTCCTAGAAACTATTAAGGCACAGCATTGACTCCTTCCCACATCCTTAAGGAGGATTAGAAGGTGATTTTGGATAATATGAATGCAAGAACCAACCATTGGACTGACCTCTTTAGTTATCATTGGCAGGTTAGAGTCAACCTAATTAAATAGGTCCTTCAGGAGCTCCCTATATACATCTTTTATGGCCACCATCACAACACAAAAATAATCTCAAAGGAAATGGATGAAACACAAAGGAATATAATATTCATATATCATAGAAAATGTAAAATCTTAAGTATATTGAATGTTTTGAACATTGATTGTACTATATTTTTCAAGTTTTGTATTTCTTATGGACTAAAAAATGAGTAAAATGAGTATATGAATAATATATATATATATATATATATATATATTTTTATTATTTTTTAATATATATGTACGGACGTATCCAAGACATATCGTACCCAAGGGTTTTTAAAAATTGACATATCCGCGTATCAAACCCGTACCTGTACTTGTATCCTGGTAACATAGATAACAATGTATCCATGTTACCCCAGGTTTCACGAACAGCATCGGCAAACAAGGATAGGTATCAAGGAGATTTAGAGAGGCTCATTAAAATTTCAAAGGAAGTCAAGGAAGAGCAGGGGCCCTGCCCTTAACATGTAAATAAATAAAGGAAAATCTTTGTAATATTAACTGCCTTGATGTCATTTTACCTCTACGGCTCCAACACAGGTTTAATTTCATGGTAGGGGCAATGTTATAGCTTGCAGGGATTTCGAATAGATTGCATGATTGGCACACACCTTTGGGCCTAAAACAGGGTGTAGGAATTCAGCAAACAACAAAGAAAATCCAACTTTTAATTTGCAGAGAGGAGTCCTGGTTATCCCTCAGCCATGAGGATGTCCAGAGGCATCCTCTGTAGCAAGAAACATCCCACATGCCATCTGATTTCCCAAGACCTCCCTCTAAGTTGCAGGAAAGTGTTTTCCACCACTATAGGCACATAAAAAGGGGTAACCCTGCCACATATAAAGACGATGTAAGAAATGAAACATCAAAATAACACATGCATCCAAACAAGTGAGTTCCACCTTTCGTTTCATGAAAAAATACAATGTTTAAATTTTTAAATCAGCCCACATTACTAAGACATGACCTACAGTGTGTTTCCAACGAGCAAGTGCCTTCCAACAAGCAGGTTTCACTTCCAAATTGGCAGAATGTAAAGCTCTGGATTACATTTATTAGCGATTCCTCAAATTGTGACAGTAGATGAAGTATAGTATCATTTCAAAACATAAACTGACACCTATCATTCCTCTAGAGCTAATTGCTAAGCAATTCGAGGATGTATCTGTTTAATGAGTCCATACATTTGAGTTGAGCCCAACCATATGCGTAGCAAAAATATAATATCGAAGTTAAGGCCCTTTGTTTAAGTTTAAAATTTAAACCGCAAATGATGCATGACAGGAGACACGTTATTTCGAGCACTGCTTGAGAGAACTACAAGATGCCTAGTGTACCAGAAAACTTTCTTGATAAGCAGAATTTTCCAGTACCCAATTTGTTTTTCTCGCTTGTGTTATGTTGTACACCTAGACTTTGATCCTCATGTTTTTAAACTCTTGGCTTTCCTAAAAGAATTGGATTTATAAAACACAACTTTCAGCACATGTTACCCATTAGCACTAATATGCATAAAGAGATATAATGTAACACATTGGTTAAAAATCATTAAAAATTACATAAAAGCTTAAGAGAGTATAACAGCTATTCAAAGTAAAGCATACTCAAAATCATTTTACCCCCAATATCAAAATCCTCCTAAGAAAATTCACTATCATGAGATAGGAATGTTTCTTTTCTCATTACAAAATCCAAGCCTTAGTGCTACTCAGATAATTCTTGGAAAATCTGCTCCAACATAAAAACTAAAACAATCTTTCTTCATATTAACTGAAATCAGTGACACAATAAACTGCTTACTAAAGAAAACAATGGAAAGAGCCAATATCATGCACCATTGATCATTACATAGAGTGCTCAGATAATATGAATCGGAGAATCAAGATTTGCCGAGTTGTGGTGAGGACTCTCCAATCTGAGTTCAAGACAGCCCTTGTGAAACTTCGCCAAAATTTTGGCAGACTCACCAAGTCCAGGGGTGACTCCCACGTCTGGAATTGGCAAGTCTGCAGATTTTTTATTTCCTTTTAATGCCAGACAAACACGCTAAAGTAAAAGAAAACAAAGACATAAACCTAAAGGCTAAACCTAAAAGCTACCCTAACGCACTCACTCAAACCCTGTTTTCATGAGCCCATTCAATATTTCACTTTCCTCACTCTCACACACTCATTCTGATTATCCATTTTTCCTTGAAATGAGCTGATTGTTCGTGTGCAAGGATTGGATAAGAGGTGATTAGTTGGACCTGTGTGCATTGGTGGAGCTGATTATATTATGTTTTTGATAATGCCAACCCCATGGATTTTTAAATCCATATTTTGTGTAAAAGGAAACAATTTTATGAATATAAAAGAAACTCTTATTTAATATCAGCTCTCAAGTTTCAAGTTTCAAGTTTAAAATTTTCAATTGTTCAACTTAAAATATTCAATATCGTATTATTTACTTACTTCTTTGTGCATACATCTGTGTTAATGTAATTGATTAGTTTGAGTGTATTTTAAGTTGATTTGATATGGAATGCATTTTAAAAGTTTTGTTTCCCTAAAATTCTCTATTTTTTAATGATAGTTTTCCCTTGGCAAGTCTCAACTGAATTTTGTTGCGAAGTTTGAATCCAAGTCAGCTATCAATTTAACAATTTTTCGCCAAGTCTGAGTCTTGTTACTATGATATGAATTTAAAGTCATTGTCATGTACCATTGGTCATTATATAATTAAAAAATACAGACCAATTACCTATATTAGGTGATGATTAACGAGAGTGGATCCCATCAGGTGTTTGGATGCTCAGAGGAATGGTATTTGTCAGTTGCAAATACTTCAGCTGTTTACATGAAAATAAATCATATAAAAAGCTATTAATATATTTGTGATAGCCTAGAAATGTAAACAGTGCATGTGAGAGGCACTCTACCTATCACCGCAGCTTGTAAGGTTGTAATCAATGATATACCTAAAGTAAAGATACTAGTAAAGATAACCGGTAGACCTATGTCTTGACTGAAAACAGGTCCCCCTTTTTTTTAAATAAAATATTAATATATTAGTTTAGAAAGGATACGAGTGTCACAACCAGACCCTCCAGGGTCAGGGAACTGTTTTGAGGAGGGGTCAGAGTAAAGAGTTTTACGTACTAAGATTGGTTCACAAAACAGAAAAAAAAACACCTGGAAATTAGCAACCGTGAAAGTACCTGCAGCAGTAGGAGAAAGGATGTATGACAAGGAAGAAACTACCAAGACAATGCATATAAGAGGATTTGGGCATTTTTGGTTGTACATTTATTTATGTGGCAAGCCCAGTACATATTAGAGGAGTTAACAAAAACCGAGATGGCAAACATAGACATCTTCAGATGTGCATGGTGCTTGATCTCGTGTTTCACAACAGCAATCATCAGTAGGCAATGGAGAAAGCTTCCCCATAAGTGGCAGCAAAAACGCCCTTATCCTCTCCACTTTTAAGGTTAGCAGAAGGCCATTTGGGAGAAGCTTGGCAAGGCAGAGGTTTGTACATTAGTATTTGACCACTGCCACTCCCTAAGTATTCCTCATGGAAGGCATGACACTTGGTGATGGGCTGAAAGTTTTACCGTGCTTCCATGTCCCTGTGCACAGTTTTCTCAAGCATCTCGATCCTTTTGTTTTGTTGCTGGAAGACAATGCTAATAAAAGCAATACATCTTTCCGTGGAGGCAAGCTGCTTTTTACATATTACCATTCAGAAATTCCAAACTACCATCAATGGTGTGCAGGCGAGCCACAATGTCACTTTCATCGAGAGATTTTCACTGGGATTATTCAATTCAGGCCATTTTCATTGGGCAGGGTGACTGCTGGTTTTGGAGATTTTGAAGAGGGAGAAGACCAAGAACCCAGAAAACAGAGGGACTGTCATAGCTAGAATGAGGGAAATCAGGGTTGAGCCTAAGGGGCTGTAATATCCCTGAAAAATACTTAAGATAAATCTGAATATTTCTGTCAAAACCCTAGGACAGCAGTATATAAAATTAACTTTTATGACAGCAGCGACAATCTGATTTTTAAATTAAAAAACAGCAAACCACAATGCGTCAAAACAGACTTTTATTTATTGATTTCAAACCAGCTACACTAAAAAATACCAGAGTGTCTGAATACAATTATTTTTGGAGCTGAACTGGATGAACACCTGTACCCTGAATGGCCACTGCAACCCCTGAATGGAATTGCCAAGCTGAGATGTGAGGGATTCCGTCCTCAAACCTGTATGCAAATGAGGGATTTCATCCTCTATTGCTGATGCAGAAGCAGAAGCTACTTGCAAACAAAGATGTAGTTGATAAATTTCCAAGATGCCTCAATAATAAACCCCAAATCTGCTTTTATAACTTCCAATCCCTCTCTAAAGTGGGTGCCCCTTTTGGAAATACATGCATGCTCCATAAACAAATAAAATAATAACTTTATTCTCTTCCCAAGTTGGCCCCCATCCTAAAAATAGGAATATACAATATTAAAAAGCTTTATCCTCACTTTATCCTAAAAATAGGATCTGATTACTCATGCAGCCCACTCTATCCTTGGCGCCCCCATTCTTATTTAATTATTATTCTAATTTTGGCGCCCAATAATAGAAGTTCATCATTCTATTATTATTTTATTCTATTTCTGCTTTTTGGATTAAAAATATAATTCAAGTGTCCTTTTTCCAAATAAAATATAAAAATACTCTTGGACCACTTAAATTAATTTATTTTCCTCTTTTAATCTCCCCTTAGCCTATGGAAAATAATAAAAATAGGCTGGGGTATCCAGAATTAATCAATTCTGAAAAGGGGACGTTATAGATTGTTTGCCTGGTAAGTAAAAGGCTTGGTATGAAAACACTGAGGGGAGATAGGTTGTCCTGGGAGAAGGATTTTTCAGATTCCTTTGATGAACGAACTTTGATGTGTAGCTATTTGGGATATAAACAGGGCTTGCTGCTTTGCTGTCCAACAGGCTGGTTGATCATGGTGTTTTTGGGAACTTTCTATTGGTTTCCTCTCTATTAGCCTTTAGGGCTATTATGGAAAGCTTGGACTGTGTTGGAAAATGAGTTGGATGGGGGTTGGAAATCTGGACGGGTTGGTGAATCCTTTCAAAACTGACAGCTAATTGATTACAGTGAGGAGACATCTGCTAAGTCATACTGTGCCTCTAACCCTAGTCATCATCCAAGTGATTGGTCGGTGGGGACGGCTCCAAAGAAGTCAATTATTTGTCTACGAGGAAAATCTGAATGGCAGTTGTAGCATGTATGGCATTGAGGAGTTTTTGTGCCCCTTTTCTGGCCAGCAAATGTGGACAGGTGTCTTTCAGAGGAGTGTTGAATAACTAGGTCACGGCCAGTACAAATGGATACAATCCTTCAAGCATTGTGACTGCCAAAGTAGAAACATTGCAGATGGAGGTCGCAGATTGGGGAGAATGCGGAGGAGTGAAGTGTTGTAGAGTGATCCGTCTTGTACAACCTTTGTGAAGGCATGAAAGGAAGGAGTCCATACCGGCATGAATAATGGAGGAGCAATAGTGGGGTAAAGGAAAAGGGATAAATTGACATGCGAGAAGCAATTAGGACACGTGGAGTGGGAAGTAGTTCTGAGATGCAAAAGGCCCAACCTAAGGCCTATCTTAAAAAGGTGAAAGAAAGGTGGGTGGCAAAAACTTAAACTTAGGGAGGGGTGGATTAGAAGGGGCCATGATTGCTAGAGCTAGGGGATTAAACCAAATGGATACAATCCTTCAAGCATGGTGACTGCCAGAGTTACGCATTGTGGATGTAGCTTGATGACAAGGGGACAACACAGAAGAGTTAAGTGTTGTAGAGAGTTTTGTCTTGTACAACCATCACGAAGGCATGAAAGGAAGGAGTCCACGCCAGCATGAATAATGGAGGAGCAATAGTGGAGTAAAGGAAAAGGGATAAATAATTGTGGAGGAAGGGATGGGAAACGTGGAGTGGGAAGCAGTTCTAAGAGGCAAAAGGCTCTACCTAAGGCCTATGTTAAAAGGTGAAAGAAAGGAGGGTGGGAAACGGACAAACTTGGGAAGAGGGACAAGGGTTAGAAGGGGACATTGATTGTAGGGGCCTAGGGGTATTAAAACGAAAAAAAAATCTAAGTATAAACATTGACTATAATTAGTTGATTGAAAAAATAAAAGACGAGCCTAGAGTTTAAAAAATTCTGTGGTCAGAAAATTAACCCTTAGTTTCGAGCCGCAAAGGTTTGTTAGTGCTTATATAGATATATATATATATATATCATGGTTTATAAGGTTGTGACTTAGTCTCACCTGCCATTGAATTTTAGGGGCATGCTCCACGGTTCCAGCCAAGTACTCAAGTCAAAGTTCCAAGTCTCATCGGCCAGGTCCTTGACAATGAAACCGGTGACATTATTGTGGCGGTGTCTTCGATGTTGGAGATGATAGTCTTGGAGATCTCCACATGTCCTTGAAAAATTGATGAATCATCTGCTCTATAGACGAGTTTAGAGAATTAATCGGGGCTCCATTGCTCTATCTTGAAGACACGTGATTGTGCGAGGAGTAGAGAGTCCCCTTAAATGACAACCTTTTCTTTTTGAACATGTGGCTAAGCTGCAAACCTATGAATTGGAACCTCAGTTATAGTTTGCTGTTGGACTGAATTCCTATAAGCTGCCTGTAGCAAATGATTGGAGTGCCTTCGCGGTTGTGTAGTATACCTTTGATATTGGCTTGCCCCACATTCGTCCTTGAATAGTCATCAAAATTGAGCTTAAGAGTACCTTCTCGGGGTGAATCCCAGATTTGCTGGCATTGAACATGCATCCATGTAAACTTTTAATGATGTGGTATTTTCCATGAGGTAGTCATTCATATCAGCAGAGGCAGAGATATAAGGCTTTTTGAAAGAGTGAGCCAGAGTCGTACTCTTTATTTTTGATAAAATTATCTGGACTACGAATTGTCCTTTCTTTTCACAATTTACAAAAAAATGTTCTGAAATATCCCTTGTGGGATATCACTTAAAAATGCACAAAATATAAAAATTGCAGCAAAGTAAAATACTGATTTTTACTGAAAATGTCCAGCTAGGACAGCGAATGGTATTAAATTGATATCACACAAAATATTTGCCCACAGTGCATGAAAATTTGAGGGACGCTTGCAACAGTAATAATAAACACTATGAAAACATTTTTTGGAATAATATATTGCTGCCAGAAAAAGTACAGAATGCCCTAGGCAGCTGGAAAACTTCAGAGGTTCATGACCCTCTAAATACAAGAGCAAAAATAAGGGTCTTTGGAAATAACATTAATAGATACAGGCAATAACATTTCCACCTTCAGATCTGACAACGACCGACTGGAAAACCCCAAATAAAGGCTGCAAGTCGCCATGCTTGGAAGAGGGTCGGTAAATGATGGAGGCGCCTTCAACGAGCTGCCACGCCCTGCCCAAATGGCTGCCGTGAATCTGATCCGGAAGCCCACTGATTATCTTCCTCAAATGCCCCGAAAAATCCTCAAAACCCTTCCTCTGAACCCTCTGGAAATATCTCTGTAGCACGGCCCAGAAAGCGGCTCCAAAATGACAAACTAGGGTAGATCTCTCACTACCGAAGAATGCCCTGCTAGCTAGGGACAGTCTCTCACCACCGAAGCTAGGGTCCCTGTGGGATTTGACTCCACAAGCTGTAGAAACGCAACAACAACAGCTGCACGAGGAGGCTAAAAGTATGCGACAAAAAGTGCCTTTTCTTCCTTCCCCGTCTCCTTATATACTTTTCCTTGGCAAACAAGCCCCCATAACCCTAGCGCATTTCATTCCATGGAGGGGCCACTAACATAAAAGTAACTATAGTTACTTTTTTCCTTTTGAGTCGCCATGTCCAAAAGTGACCCCCAAATGCAAAACTAGGATATTAAAACCACGGGGCCCCTTCCCAAAAGCTTCCAAAGCATCCACACCCCCCAGGTCGACCACGTTTTGGACCCAACTTGGCCCTTGGGCCATTTGGCATAGGAAAAAGGGGACATTACAAAAGGGGACATTACATGTTCTCTCTCATATATTCCAAATGACAGATCCCGTAACCGAGGATTGAGCTATCTCATGTGCTTGACTTGAACCATCGAAGAGAAGGCTGCAGAGACTTCTACGTAAGGTCATAACGTCAAACTGTAGATTCATGTGGACCCAAATGGTTTGGGCATATATGCGAGTGGACAAAGAGGTGATCAATAGTTTTGCATCTTTTTACTGACTTGGGAATATTGTGGAGCACATAGTAGCATTCCATTTAAACCGCATTGGCACGAGAATGGCAAAAATGTAAGTGTTATTCAAGTACTCGGGTTTAAAACAGAAAGACTTGGCAAAAACTTGGGAAACTAGATTGTGATGTAATATTCATAAAAATAGAGGGAAAAAACTGATTTTGTATTTTCATGTCAAATGTAGCATGTAGAGATATAAATAACATTATATATAAAAATGCTAATCACAAACATAGTGCAAAGAGATATAAATAAACATAATACAATAAAAAAGTTTAAAATGGCTATTACCAAAAACTACATTCAGGTACTTCTACCCAAGGAGCGATCCCAGTATGATACATTTCGGGTACCATTACTAATCTGGTCTGCCCATGGGTGGCTATAAACTCGAGCGTGCACAGTTCTCATTGGGCGGTGGTCGAGCGACACATAGAAGGTACCCCACAGGTAAAAATGTTTTTTAAGTTTTTTTGTACATTGTTTTAAAAAGTCAAACTTAGACTCAAAAATAAATAAATTATCATTACAAACCCTAAAAGACACTCACACTCTTTTTAACAACAAACACATTTACCTCACATTGCATACTTACCTCTCATTGCACATTTGTTCTCTCACCTTCATATTTTCAATTGCTCATTGTTGAGGGTACTTTTTGCACAACCTATGTGGTGAGCTAATGGGAGTGGCATTTCTATTGCTTGTGGTTCTAATGAACCACATGATGGTGTTGATGCTCTCGATGACATTGAAGAGCAATATGATTATGAATATAATGAATATGCTGATTTATCTTGATTTTTGTGTATACATTGTAACATTTGCACAATGTACTTGTTCTAAGTTTGACCAATGAATATCATGACATTTGACATTGAATTATCAAGTATGTTTTGTGGTTATTAACTTATTTTGTTTACTCTGTGCATATTATATGGTTAATTTTTCTTAGACTATATTTTTTTCTATTTTATAAAAAAATTGTATGGCCATACACGGCAGAAAAAAATGTCATACCAGTGTTAGCATGACCCCGTACACATACCCTTATCAATACTAGGATCAGCTACTTTGACCCAAAAAAATGAGTAAGGTTACAAAAAAATATTTTACTTTTACTTTAGAGGGTTTATGAAAACAACAAAGGGCTGGCCATAAAATACTATGTCGTATCGTAGTGGAGCACATCCTACTATTTTAGAGGAAGCCGTGTTTTTTACCTAAACACTCATTGGGATAATCAATTATTAAAAAAAAACTCATCAAGATTTAAAATTTAACTTGTAAGATAAATCCAGTCAAAGTAAAACCTTTTGGAAAAAGCTGCAATGCCTAACCCTACCAATAAAACTAAATATTTTCAGTCTGATCATGTTCAGTATTTTTCTGCCTCTTTAAGTGTAAAAATGAGCCCACACGGATTTTTCAAGAGTATAACTTACTATGGTGGGGCCAATAACACCTTTTTTCGCAGATTGTCAGAGGTGAGGATCTTGTTTTGCATAACCAACCAAGGGAACGTTTTGATATTAGGCCAGCTATGTAAATTCCGTAGCTTCTTTTTATTTGTTGGAACTATGAATTGCTGGATAGAGGTGTGGACCATTGAAACAGTGACTCTACCTGAACTCGTGCTGGGCCAGACGAGCCTATCCTCAATAACAGGGTTAACCATGCAGCTGTGCTGTATGATTTGAACCAGGGATTTACTTTGCTCAGGGAACCTGCTGCCCAAGTGGTGAGTCATATCAATGTTCCAAGTAATTTCCTGTTGTCTGTTCTTAGTCCAGTAATTCTGCAAGAAAACGTAGTCAGCTGATTGTAAAGTGGTTTGATGTTTTGAAAATCTGAGTTGGAAAGGTGAGGCTTCCCTCACCGTTTTCCCAGAATCTGGCTCTTGCACCATTTCCCACCTGCCAGGTGGTGAGAGGTTATTGAGAGTTTTGGATATGTTTTATTGTTGTCAAAATTTGTGAATTCCAATTGACTTTAAATACATAAATACCACCAGCAGCATAATTAATTTGCAGAATGGATTTACAGACTGAAGGGGATCCAGTAGTTATATCCCAAGCCAATTTCATAGCCATGGATTCTTGAACAGTTTGACGTTCTTGATATTTATAACTACATCATGCTTTGTCTGGGTAGTTAAATCCCATGAAACCAGCAGATATTTGAATATTTTTCCCACCCCTTTCCATATGAAATCTCAGCGGTGGCAAAATAAAGACAGGTCTCTAAGGTACAAGGAGGTGAGCAAAAATGAAGATGTTTCATTGACCAATGTTTCAATTTTGTGTCTTATACAATGATGGGCAGAGTGCTCCTTGACAGAATGTTGTTAATGTTAAACCATCTTCTAGACAAACTAAGTCATAATAAATACAGAATTAAAAACAATATAGGTAGAAAGCTTCTCCATGTGTAGCAATGTATGTTAAACTGTTTAATTTGAATCAAGGCAGAATAAAAACAGCAATAAACAACAAAAATATCACTAACAAAGTTGTTCGACTTTGATATCAACAAACCTTCAGCTGCCAAGTTTGCAACAACCTTCACTGCATGCACTCGGACATCAACATCATCCGACTCTAGTAGTGACAAGATCTTTGCAACCCAACTGTAAAGAATAAAATAAAATTTTGGAAAATTATCAATTATTATTTATACCTTGCCAATAATTGGGACAACATTTTACAGTTACTTATATGTAAAACTTACAAACTGGAAATAAAGAATCTGAAACACCAGCAATGCCACCTTGTTCAAAAAGCTTAGCAATTGTAGCTTTCTGTCCATTTGCTGAATCTCTTACTTGAAGTGTCTTCAGAGTGTTAATGGGAGTATCTGACCCAGCTGAATTCCTTCCAGAACTTCCTCTGTCGAGAACCCTCCTTGTCTGGTAGAACAAAAAATGAAATTACGCACATCACAGAAAATGCGTCAAGTTCCAGTGACAAATAATCAAATACAAAAGCAAGCATCAGATGCTTCATTAGTAGATGTAAACTCCAAAACATATTAAAATTGGTTGCTGACATTGAATACCTCATCAGCTTCAAAACTTAATTGTAATAACTGATGTTTCAGACTTTTTATTTCGTCTTCCAGTTTACTCCTCTGCTTGACTTCATCCCCCAACATCTTGCCAAGCTTAAGAATCTCACCATTTTCCACCATCTATCCATGCATACCCAACAGTGCATAAGATAAATATGCCAACATAATAACTTCAAGCAAATATTTAAATCGCATCCTTCAAAAAATTGGACAAGAATGATAGTCCATCATTATATTGAAGATATTGCTGATACAAAGAGGTAAAAGCATAACGTTGAGTGTCACCACACCTCTGCGCTACAGTTTGGAATGTTTTGTTGTTTCAAACTATTAAGCTCTTCTTCAGCACATTCCCTTATCTGGATTTCTTTCTGAAGCAGCCATTTCACTTGCGCAAGTTCTTCACTAGCTTCATTAACTGGACCCTAAAGAAGCAGAAGCAGCAAAATCAATCACAAATTCCACTCATAAATCACGCAATTCAAATTAGTGTCCAAAAGGCACGACAAATGAAAAGTAGATTTCCAAAGCTGACAAAAACCCAATATTTATACTGCTGGTTACATGATAAACAAGTGCACAAAATTTTGGCAATCCTAACAAAGAGGTACAACGTAAGTTTCAGTAAATGTCAAGTTGCCATAACTTCGTGAAGATGCATATAGGTAAGAGCTTTAATAATTCTCATACATGTAACAAAATTTACAATTCTTATATGGCTTTGGATGGAGCAAGATGGTGAAAACGGGAAAAGAAATCCGCAGTTCTCTGATAACTTGTCCAAACAGACTGACAGCATCTGCTGATGCCAAAGAAACATAAAATATAGGATAGTATTTGTGAGAAAGGACAAGGCCCTTATTGAGGCATGTCTGCAGTATGTCCTATCTTAACCTGCTGCAAGATTTACAGAACTAAAAGGGAACTAATTCCAAGTGCATACAAAACTCAAATGCAACAAATTTAACTACACACTAAATGATACATGAACTTTATGTACAATAACATATAGAACAGACAGGAAGAATGAAAGAATTTAAATTAATGTCCAAAAATGACCAAAGTATGTCAATGGGACTCGAAAGTATAACCAGTTACAGTAATGAACTAGAGTAAGAAAATGCTGGGCTATGAAACACAAAAGTGAAAGTAAATATCCAAAGCCTATCTTATCCTGCTGCAAGCTTAAAAAAACTAAAAGGGATCTAATGCCAAGTGCATACAAAAATCAAGTGCAACAAACTTAACTACACACTGTATACACCATATTTTTTACACTTGCTAACCATTTCTTTTGTGCAGGGGCTGCTGATGCATTTTCCTCCTGAGCGGGTGCCTTAAGCGGCCTGTCAGGATTGGGGTGTGATTGGTTGGTCATGTGGGCTAGACCACAACATTTGAGATGTTGCTATTAGCCCTAGTCTATGTCACAGGGTTCGCCGAACTTCAAGTAAAAAGTTTGAAATCCGGCGAACTAAATGAAAACCCAAAAAAATCGTTGCAGTTTCCCTAAAATTCGTACAGAAAAGGGCTTAGTTTTTTTATTAAAATGTATTTTAAAAATGTTTTTTCGATTAGGGTTTTTGGATTTTTCCTTTGAAATCAACACTTGCAGCATCAAACATTATTATTTTGCTTTGTTTCGCGAATTTGTGCCCTACGACAATCGGATTTTCATTGTAGAGTGTCTTCCTGGGTTGATTGGCTCTTCGTGGGCGTGGCTCCGTTTCGTGGCTGTGTTGTGTACATCGGCGTGGCGTGGCAATTGTGTGAGCAGCGCCGAGGAGGAGAAAACAAGATCATTGTTTGCAGTTGCACCTATCGTGAACTTTCATTTAGAAATTAATTGACCTGAGATTCAATATAATTGATTGACCCGAGATTCAATATAATTGATTGACCCAAGCTTTCAAGTTGCTTTGTAATAATTTTTTTTTTTTTTTCATTTCATATTTTTTTAAAATGCTTTATAACATTTCTACAGTGTTGCACGGAGACTCGTCTCCTACCAAAAAATGCATCTCGGAGACTGGTACTTGTTGGCACTCGTCTCGGAGACTTACTTTTCAGTGTTTTCAAAATAATATATATTTTGTACTCTCGACCTTAAGATATGATGAGATATCAAAGATAAATATCAATATATTTACTTTTATCCTTTGTCAACATCTAATATTTTAATTTTGAAAAGGTAGTACTGTTTTTCTTAGGCTGTATATTATTGTTTTTTCTAAAATTTACATATATATTGTTTTACCATCTCCGAGTACCCGTCTCCTATTTTTCTAAAAATGGCATGCCCATCCCCATCTCCTCGTACGGTAACCGTACCCATCTCCTGGTAACTATGTGTTTCTATATTTATTTATTTTTATAATTAAAATTTACATATTTAAAATTAATTTTTAAAACTTAGTTATATTTTTAAATTTATTATAATGTATTTAAATTTGTTATAATATTATTGTATTTATTAATTATATTTAAATATTTAATAATTCTAATTTAATTATATTTAAAAGTTGCAAATTATAGCAGTCGAATTTAATCACATTTTTTTTGAATTTTATTCTTGCCAAATTTAATCCGAATTTTATCGTCGCCAAAGTAGGCCCTAGTGACCCTATACTTGCCTCGTTTCTTCCCTTTGTTCACACATTGCACTCATTATGTCTACTTCTCCCACCATGTCTACTTACTTCTTGTTGCATGTTATTATCCTTGCTTTTAATCACTCTGGACCTTCGTCATGCATTCCCATTTATTCCCTAGCCTCCATTCCTCATGTTTTCATCCTTTGACTTTAGGGTATATATGCCCCTTCATTTTCTTAGTAGTACCACCACAACATCACTTTTTGCTATCACTTGTTTACATTACTATTTGCGCATAATTACTCTTGCTTGCACTATTTCGCACTTGTAAACTAGCTTTGGAGTTTTGGAGCTTGCCTCTTTTGCATTTGGGTCACCATAGTGAGTTAGGACTGGAGATCTCCACCCATAGCCATTCTCTCTCGATGTTGTCTCTGGGGAGGATTATGCATCAACGATCATACACACGCTACAAGTAAGTATTTCTAACTCTCTTTAGTCTCTTATTTTGTATGTATGTACATGTTTATTGTTGTTGTTGGTCATTCATTGCTATAAATTAGAGTAGATGTAGGTTTGCTTTGATCTATTGCATTGTCTTATTGTTATTATGCCCCTTGGCTTTATCCACCCCTTGGTTATCTCTCTTCTATTTCAGAATCCTAGTAGGATACCTATCTTTATCTTGGTTGTAGGCCTTGGAAACCTATAGCTATCCTAGGGTTAGGACTACTATCCTCTAGATTTATGACATTAACGCTCCTTGAGCACCTTTGTATCTGCACGGTGTGGCCAGTCTTAGATTGGATCCCTACATTTGAGAACCTAACTGGGAACCTCTCTTTTACCCATCATACACACACTAAATGATACATGAAATTTAAGTACAATAACATATAGTACAAAAAGGAAGAATTAAAGAATTTTAAATTAAGTTGAAAAATGACAAAAGTACATCAAGGGGACTCAAAAGTATAACCAGTTACAATAAAGAACTAGAGTGAGAAAATGCTGGGCTATGAAACACAAAAGTGAAAGCAAACATATAAGCCAAAGGGGGTAACAGTTAAGATACAAACATAAAATGGTCATCATTACATCTGTGCTTGGTAAGAAAAGCCCCAAATTTCTGCTTTAGATGGGGAAACTACTCCTGAAATATGGATTGCACATATCTATCTAATGAAATACTCCAGGCAGTGGAATGTGCCATGAAGCACCTAACACATTACAGGAATGAAACAAATCCTAACAAAGAAGGCATGCCACTTGAAATATAGTAAACAATTGTATCCTGCCTTAGATTAGAGGAGCAACACTTTTCCTGGACAAGGCAACGCAATGATAAGAAAGTGTCATGCCTACAGTGACATGCAAATATCACTTTATTTGCAGATATCAACTCTAGTGATCCAGCCAAAGCACATTGCACCCTTGTCTGAAACCTATAGTGGTTAAAAAGGTCTATGCCCATCTACTTCCACATCAGTTAATCTTCTTGACATTCAAATTCATTTTTCAACTAACCAATAGAATACTGACAGACAGATTTGGAAAAGAGCCATTGAGCCACCCACATGACTAATTTTTCAAGTTCATACATTTAGTCATGCAACCTGCTAATCAGAAATGTCAGCACAATGGAAGCACCCAACCTATAGCACAAGTCAAGGGAAAACAGAATGCTATATTGCTGACCTCTCTCAGACAATCTTCCTTTTTAGATTCAATTTCCATCCCTATCCTTTGTTGTTGTTGCTGCTGCTGTCGATCTTCAAGCTCTTGCAGCAACTCCATGTACTCTTTCTGATAGCTTAACTTTTCTGCAGCCATACTCTGCAGCCATAAATACAGCAAGACATATTTTGTCGAATTCGTCTTAAACAAATACCAGTCTGATGCTTATACATTTGACCTAATTCTATAAACCATTATAATAAGAATTAATAAGTTAATAAATTACAATTTAAAATATAGAGAGAGAGATAGAGACAACAGAGATTGCATATTAAAACAAATCCTTTCTCATATTACATATTAAAAAAGATGCAATAATATTAATATTCAAAACACAAAATTGCAAGTTGCAGTTAACTCTATAATAGATTGCATGTGCGAAGGTAAGCTGTTTGAAAATTGAACTGTCCTTTCCTGACACTGCTAAATGATCAACTACAACACTAGTTTAAAAAGTTGAGAGAGTTTATCCGTTTGCTTGGAAAGCTGAAAAAGACTTGGAATGTACTATGTTTTGAAAATATTTAAGTGCTATTTAAAAACCAAAATGGACTTGATATTAGACATAAATGCATTGAAGGACATTTGACGGGTAAAAATAGCATTGCCAAATTAGTCTACTCTCCAGAAAACAAAACTTAAGACCAAACCGCTAGGAAAATTGATGAATTTTGTTAGTAGTCAGTGACGGGAGTAATGTTACTGGCACATTCCATATCGTATGTGCTAATATAATGGCATGGTTGTCACCTATGCAATTCACATAGTTTTTTTCTTTTGTGGTGTTGTCTATATCTTCAAATGTTTCCCATAAGATTCAAACATTGAATGAGAGTGTTGTAAGCACAATGGAAAGTCAACGGCTGTCGTATACTGGATATATAATTAATCTATATTCTGGCAAATATAGAAATTAAATAAGTTTTGGAATATGAAATTGAGAATATTGACACAATACTTTCACATACAAAGTTATTGCCCATTTAAATCCTGACATAGACACAGGTGTTAAAATCAGAAAGATCAAAACTAATGTTGTATATGGATCTAAACTGGAGACCTGGACCATAGGACTGAAAGCTTATCTGATTCAAGTGTCATGGGTTTAGGTTCCAATCTCAAAATCCTTTTGAAAATAACTTAAAAGAGGGAGGGCAAACATATGATACCTGCAAAAAATTGTGCAATGCAAAATATAAAAACATCAACAGCCCAAAAATGATCTTAAAAGCATATCCAACATACAACCAAAGATTTTTCGGATTTCCTTTATCAAGTTTCTTCAAATGCAGATTTTAATAAATATTCTTGGACCAAAGTAGAAATCACACAAAATTTAGAAATGATACCTCCAAAGCACTTGCAAGTTTGTTTTCTGCCTTGGTAGCACGATCTTCTGCTTCCTGACCTCTCTCTCCCGTCCTTCTTCAGAATCCAGTAACGCCTTAGCCTGCCTTTCGTTCTCAGCAACCAAAGTTTCAACCTGTACTTCTAACCTTCTACAAAGGCTTTTGTAATCGAACTCCTCTTTAAGCTTCATCACATTCTCCACTTTCATAGCCTGTAACATTACAATTAAAATATAACTAATAATGGACTACTGTATATGACTTGATAAAAGCTCTTCCACTTAGCCTGTTCAATGTTAAGATAGAGAGAAAACATAATATATTTGACATGGGCTCCCATGTTTTATGTTTTTATTGAAACCTATCGGATTGATTGATATTGCTACCGTTTAACAGAAGACTGCCCTCGTGATAGCTTATAGCTTTGAAACCCAAAACCATGTTAACTTGCATTAAATACAAAGCTAGAAGCAGAACGTAGATGTCTTAATATAGCCTGTCTGAAATATTGAACTAGTTTTCTACTCTTGTACTGATAAATTTCCTTCAATTTTTTCATAATCGTTTCCCCCAAGTTCAGTTCAATGTAACTATGTATTCACTATTCCTTCAAAATCATAGTGTAACTGCTACAGAGTTCTGAACTAAGAAAATGTACCCATATTGAGAGTTATGTTGGTGACCCCATAGTCTAAGCACTCTTGATAGCTTGGCGATTCCATACTCAAGGCTTATACCTTTGCAAACATCATCAAGTTGTGGACCTCTTTGACCTCTTCATCAGATCTGCAACTTTTGGTTTGCCAGATTCTAATCCCAAAGTAATATTGTAGTGCACAGTTAAAACTTGAAGTCTAACAAAAATAAGAATATCCAGATAATCTTGACCATGGAAGCTCCAATTACTTTTAAAATTGTCTTGCTTTTATAGCTTTTTTCTCAAGTTTTCTAGAGCTAGCTTCTTTTGAAGCATTCATTTAATTTAGAGACGTTTTATTCCTTCTTTTTTTACTTCTGGTCAGTCAAATACTTCTCTGCCAATGGCCCAAATTTTGGGTTGTTTTAGTCCTTTTTGGCTAATATTTTCATTTCTGCTCTTAGTTTCTGATTAAAACACTGCATTGTGTTCAAAACACCAAAAACTCCAACTGTACAGTTCAAACATTGTTTGTGTGGGTGCATTTTCCGCTTGTGAACCTATTAGCATATGGATTTGCACGCATGCAAATGACATGCAACAGTAAGGGAACGAAGTCCCTCCTCAATGAAGGTGAGGCTGCCTTTATTGAAAACCAAAACAGTATTTACATCTGTACATTCAAAATTGTATGTGGGGGTGTTTTGGAACATCAAATGGAAAGAAATGTGAATGAGGGAGATGGAATGGAATGAAGGAAAGAAATGGAAAGGAATGAATGGAAGGAACATGCAATAGTTAGGTAAAAGCAGAGCCTAATATTGCATAGAGGAAGAACAATGAATAACTAACTCAAATAAAGCAGAGTTCGAATCAGCTAAACAAGAATAAGTAAAAGGGAACACACATGAGCAAGTAAATATTAGAGCTTGATCACTGTGAACAAGAACAACATATTAATAGCATTGACAATAAGATCCAAGACAATATTCGCATGCAAGATTTAAACACTAACATCTAATGAACATAAGAACATCAAATGCTACAAGAGATAATGAATGGGACACAAAGTTCATATTTCATTAACTCCAAAATGTCTTCACAAAAGAACACAAAGTTTCTTTCTTGAAACAAAGCTTGCACACAAAAGTATTTTCTTCTCCTCTCAAAGTCACCCTTACAAATGAGCCCCTAACTTCTTTTTATAACCCAAAAGTTGGTTACAAAGTAGTTAGGATTTACATGCACATTAAATAGGGCACCTTAAGTGACTTTGACTTTTTCAACCAACTTTATGAAAAGCAACTAAAAATAGAAACCACTTAAGTTATCCAAAGTTTGCCAAAAGTGAGTTTAACAATAACCTCACTTTATAACAATTTTAAAGTCATTTTAGGAAAAGTACATAAATAAAAGCAATGGGTACATGTGGACCCCACTTAAATGACTTGGACACACACATAGACATCCTAGTCAAAGAAAGTGCCACCTAGATCAAGACACCTAGGATCAATGCCTTATCCATTGGGCCAAGAGTCCGCCTATCCCGGTCGTACGGGAATGAACTCATTGACCGTGCTCCGCAATCCTCCGGATGACGAGATAGCCAAGCTTGAAACTTGAGTAATTCACCCACCTCTTCGTTTGAGCAACATCCTGGTGTGAGCAATCTTGTCTTTATTCGCATTCGCATCCACAATTACACACAATTCTCCACATACTCTGAATAACTTCCCATGGTGAATTCTTCATTTGTCGTGAGACCATAGTCATTACATCACCCTGGGTTGTCAGAATCCATCTCCTGATCTTTTGCCATTTAAAAGATCTTCTCGAGAGTCGAAATTGCAATTCACTCCCTGGAGTTATGTCTTTTGTCTTTGTCACCATCCCGAAGTGTTGCCATTCTAATCCGCTCACGATCATCCAATTCGAGAATGCTCCAACTTTAAGACTGGTCGATGAAGTATCGCGCCCATTGCTAACTGAGAGTTGACAGGACATGCTTGAATGATGTGGCCTTGCTTAATGATCCGCACAACTGCACTTGTCATTGGTCTTGGTATGTCGATGAATAGATCTATACAACGATTAAGTGAAGACAATTGATGTAGACAAGTTTCTCCCATTATCGATCTTTGTCGATAACAATGGCTTTTGACTCGAAGAGACCTCTGCCAATAAGCTACGACCTATACCGCATAATGAGGAAGTCAGAGGTGACCCATTGGTGCCATTGAGAAGCGCCTGCACCGCAGAGACGAGACTGAGAACTCACAAGTCGAGGTCGCTTCCACTTCGGAGCCGTTGGAGTTGAATCGCCACACTATGTAGGTGTCGTAGTGCATCCATGCAAGTGATGACCAATTCGGAACAAGCGTCGGAAAATTGTGACTCGCCTTCGGTTGATATGCAATCGCAGAACCGACTTACGTCGACGTGTCCCAAGTTGGTATCGGCGATGTTCTCATACTCTGAATGGAGCGTCGAGGTGGGTAAAATGCCCTAGAACCCATACCGCAACATCGTTTTGTTTGAAGATGACATGATTGTGATGAAGTGTGATTTCAAGCTATTACTTCCTTACTTCAAAACTGCACAAATCGCTCTCGAAAGCCCTAGGAAAAATAGCAAATCTTGTTCTAAGAAACTCTCACTGGATGAGGGAGTCTATTAAGGTACCACAAGTTTGTGGATCGAGAGTTTTTTCCCAAATCAAATTCTTCAGTGAAATATTAAAGGTCAAAGTTGACTCTTCTGAAACTGCTAGGAAAATGCAAGTGTAAAACTGTGAAAATCCTGTTTGGTTTTAGCCTGGGAAAATATCAAATGTCACCCTAGAATCTGAATCCAGGAAGAATCCAAAGAAAAATCCTTCTCTTGACGATCATCCAAGTTCAAAATATCGACTCTCAAAGTCAGTCTCCTTGACAGGTTGAAAACTGCGTGCGCAAGCAAAATCAAACAAACTGCATTTTATTTGGCTCCGTGAAAAATATCAAACGAGGTGTTGTGCATTTGAAATTTGGCAAAGAAGTACATTAATGTGGGGAGAATTCAAACGAACAAACTATTCTTCTTGACAATCACTCAAGCCCGAAATATGGATTCTCAAAGTAGGCCTTCCGACCAAGCTGAAAAAATGCGTATGTGGCGAAATTCAAACGAACCGTGTGTTTTTTTGGATTCGTGAAAAATACCAAATGAGGTGTTGTGCATTTGCAAATGAGTATGGAAGCACCTTAACATGAGTAAAATCACGGGCAATGATTGGTTTTTCACGAAAATCATTCAACTTCGAGATATCGAGCTCCAAAGTTGATTACTTCGACAGATACAAACCGCGGCAGCCTTCGTTCCGCATCTATTTTCTTTATTAATTTCATTTTTTTGTGTTGATATATATCTTGTTTGATATTTTTTCAAACGGTTAAGGTGATTTATCTTCACGCACAATCCTCTTCATGCAATGCGCGGCTTGACTACACCGGGTAAACGCGTTGAACTTCGCTACTTTTGGTTAGCATTTTTTTCTTTTAATTGCTTATGCCTGAATGCGTGGGAGTTTGTCTAATTGCGTGACTGTTATTTCCTTGCATGCGTGGAACTTTAGATCTTAAACCTGCGTGGAAACTTCCTCTGGCCTTCTTCCTTCCACACGTGGAGTGCAAAAATGTGTGGGAACTTGATTTTGGAATCTTATTTGTTGTTATGGCGTTGAAAACTTGTTTTATTTGTGCATGAATTCTGCTGGCGTTGAATTATGACCTGCACTTTGATGTATGCGTGGGAAGTTATCTTACTTGCTACCAAAGAAAACCTGCGTGAGATTTTAATCTTTGGATGGTATGTTTTTCTTGGGCTGCGTTGGAAACTTGTCTTTCTTCCTTTTCCACACCAATGCGTTGAAATTTCTTTTTATTACCTTTTGCTGCCTTTTCTCTTCACGTGGTTATTGTTGCATATGTTAAAACTATTCTCCTTCAATGTGTTTTTACCTTTGTTTGTGTGTAAACTCTCTTATTCCTTTCCCGCGTGGCCACTCCTCCTTGCTGGTGTGTTGCGTGGACATGCAATCTTTCTCTGGTTTTTCTTTTATTTGAGCAGCGTGGGTTGTGTGAGCTTCCCTTGATTGGCACGTGATGGAATATTTGCTTCACGTGAAGCTTCCTCTCAAACCAATGCATTGAAACCTTATTTACTTCTGGTGTATTGCCTTTAGCCAGTGCGTGGAAATGCAGAGGAAAAATGTCTGGGATAAGCTTTGTGAGGAACGTGATAAAAATATTTCTCGGAAACGCTTCTACAGAGGAAATAAGAAGAAGTTGAAAACAAAAATCTTGAATGCTTAGAGGATTAAAGAAGCTTCCCCGTAACCGTTTCTTTGTTTCCGTTGAAATAACCAATTTCCCTTTCTTCGGGTAGTGGGCATTAATTGCCAAGGAGTATGGAAAATCTTAATCATTTGCCCATGGCAATGGCAAAGCAGGTTGGTAATTCCCATTTATTTCCCCATGTGGGAAATTGGGAGATCTTTTGTCATTTTGTCATCCCGCCTGAGAAGATTTCCCTGGGAAAGGGAAATTTTCCAGAAAGTGGAAAGCCAGCCAATTTGGCATCCCTAGCAATTGGAGGCGGAATTTTTATTTCCCACGACAATGACAAAAACTTGTCGATTGATTTTTCATGAATATTAAATTAATATTTATTTAATTAAAAACCCCAAAAATTAATAAAATTAATTTTATTAAATAAAAGGGTAAGAAATTAATTAAATATTAATTAATTAATTATTAACGAAGTTTACTGACATGGCGGGAGGAGTTCTCACTCGAAATGGACGAAACGAAGACCAAAACGATCACGATGAGGGTGATAAATCATGTGAAAGAACACTTTTGAAAAAAATTAAATTTTCATGCCTAATAATTTTGTGAAGTCAAAATTGGTTGATAACAGAACCCAAAATGGAACACCGTGACAGTTTGGGCATATCTTTAAACCGCTCCAAACTTCAAAAGCCGTCGCACCAATGGATTCCACATAAAATTTGGTAGGCGCCTCTCTTTTGCATTTTTCCTTATTCAAGTGTTTAGCCCCTTAAAAATGCCCAAGAAAGTTTTCTTATATTTTCCAAAACCACTATCAAGGTGTAGCATCACACAAAATCGGTACATTTCAACCCTTTTCTCGTACTTTTAGAAATCATTAATCATAAACAAAATCAATTTTTTCTGTATGCAAAAAGTCTTATTTGGAAATGTAATTTGTTTTCCAAGTGTTAAATAGGTCTCCAAACCCCTATCGAGAATCCACCACGCCAGCCACATCCATCGGTGTTTTGCCGCAACAACACATTCGGATAGTATTTTTCCACATCACGCCCAATAGAACTGTGAGATCCACTTGCAATATCATCACCTACATAGTTGGCATAAGATAATTTTTCATGCACGATTTTGAGCAAGAATGTCTTAGCAAAAGTATAGCATGTTAATACTTGTTGGAAAGCTCTTGAAAACCCTACATCATAAGTGCATTCAATTTTTTCATATATTTTTATTTGGAACTCACTAATTGTGTGTACCACGTCACCATATTTCAGCAGCTATTCTTTGTTCATAGGATATCATGTTTATACCCGAGACTCGAAATGAAAATTCAAAAAAACCATTTCATCCCCACTATTCATTTTACAGATCCGAATGGGAGCAATTTTGACCCACAAGCCCTCCCGATAACGAGTGTCTGGGTCATTCCTCTATTTTCTATGAAACATCAATCATTTTTATTGGGAAGGCCTCGTGAATCTAATTGACGAGTTATTTTTTCAAATCTACCATTTTGAGGTACATAACTTTTGGACCATCAGCTATTACTTCTCTTTTTGGAAAAATCTTCAAATTGGCATAAATCTTTCACACGATCATATTTGGGATATCCGTTTCTACATTTTGCTTATTTTTAAAAGCTGCAATATTCTTGTAGGCTCTAGCTATGCAGATTAGAAAATCATATCGAAAGATATGTTAGACGTTGTATCATTATATGAGACATGTGCCCAATATCTAGTTGCATGTTGCTTGTTGGACGTGAGATTGTTACACCTACTTCCACCTAACTCCACCATTATTACATTCTTGGTAGGTCCACCCACTTGCTCTAAGTGCCAAGATTAAAAAGAAATGAATGGGCCCAAATGTTTTAGGAAAACATTGGAGCATTCGAGAAACCCTTGGGCATACATCCTTCTTCGTATAAATGGACATAATGCGCTTATTTTGTATCTATCAATCAAGCAAGTCGCCTAGCATGGTTATGTCATTGGAGAGATAAGGGTGGAATACCTTTTGTTTTATTAAAATATAAAACATTTCATGGTGGAGCATTCTTCCCCTTAAAGGGTTTCTCCACGTCAAAACCGGTGTTCTCATCTCTTGTGGTTTGGCTATTATTCGAGACAGAGGTGATGGGTGAGAGCGTGGAAGAAGCTCGGTGATAAAAATAGCAATACACGCAAATGGTGTGAGCATGGACAAAAAGGAAAAAAAAGGCAGAATGTGATGTGCAAGTAATTGAGAAAATTTTATTTCATGTTGCAGACTTCAGTTTTTATTTTTCCTCTTTTGTTTGAAGACGAAAAGTTAGTTTGTTATTTTTCCTCTTTTGTTTGAAGAGGAAAAGAGGGTGATTCGAGGAGATTGCCATAGCATGCAAAAACATTAAACATAGTGGACGGGGACAAAACGGACGTTACTCCCAAATATTTAGAAACGAATTTGGTTGATTTTGGAATCATTCTCACATTCACTTTCCTCTTTACGTTGTAGGAATCATTTAAAATTTTAATATTTTTTGTACAATTTAGCCAAAGCATGCATAAATGTTAAACATGGTGGAAGGGGACAAAAGGTACATTACTCCAAAATATTTAGAAACAAATTTGGTTTATTTTGGAATCATTCTCGCATGCACTTTCCTCTTTACCTTGTAGGTATCATTTAAAATTTTATTGCTTTTTAAAACTGGGTACATGTTATTCATAATTATTTAATAATAAGATTAAAATTATCTTCATATTAATATAATTTTGAGAAAACAACATTACTCTTAATATAGATTTCGTAGGAAAATGTTGGAGCACTTTTGAAACCACTAGCCTACATCCTTCAAAATATAATGGGCTGTGGTGCACTCATTTTGTTAAAGCAATCAACAAAATAATCTATAGGGGCTATGCTATTGGAATGATAAAGGAGAAATGCCATTCTATTATACATAGAATTCATTTCATGGCGGATTTTTCTTTCCCTTTAGGATTTATCCACATTAAACATCAGTGTTCTCATCTCTTGTAGTCTGGCAATTATTCTTTGGTCGCAAGTGTTTTTGCTCACAATCCTTGTACAAGCAATCGTGCAACCGAAAAACAAATTCAAACCAAAAAATGAGAAACCAGTGTTTTACACACAAACAATCCTTGAGGGTAAATAAACTCCTCTATGAAATAATCTCTTTATTCGATAGAAAGGTATCACAGCCTTATCATCCACTAGCATAATCCTACTAATGACTTTGTTGATATTATACAAAATAAAACCTAGACTGTTTTGGTACGGGTACAGTACGCTGATATGGCAATTTTTTAAAAACTTCAGGTATGGTATGCTGTTGGGTGTACAATATATTTTTAAAAAGTAAAAATATAAACATATATAAAAATTTAAAGAAAACAACAAGCTTATAGTCTCGGCAACCTATAAAATATTAGAAGTCAACAACAAGCTTATTATGAGTCAAAAGCCATCTAAAGCAAGATTTCTTTAACTGAATACAAGAAGACCACAAAACATTAAATCTACGAGTCCATCTACTATTTGGGCTCACAAACATTCCACTTATTGTTAAGGCCTAGGGAAAGGTTTGGGGAAATATTTTATCATTCTGATCATTCTGTGCTTACTCAAACCAGTCATGAGCTATCCACTTCCCAAATCTGTACAAGTCATGAAATATTTTAATTCCTTTCTCAAACCAAAGGAGGGCAGAGCAGCCTCTTGTCAAGGCAAGGATCTTGTCATTATATTTCAGATTCGACAAAATCGATTTGTAGGCTTGGCACCTAGTGTCAAAGGAAGAGAAGATAGGCTGCCCAACCACCAAGTGCTTCACTTGTTCCCATGCCTTCCAAATTGACTGAAGAATAAAGGACCCATGAGGAGCAACAACCAAGCACCCAAAGCCAAATGAAGTCCTTTTCATCTCTCTTGACCCTTCAGAGCCTATTGGCAATATTGAATCTCACACAAACTTTCCAAGGTTCAATTCCAGTCAAAGCCCTCAAGTTTTATTTATTTTTTTGCACTTAAAAAAACCATGTGGATACGCTTATGGGTACGTGCCCGCAGGCCCTAGGTACGTCCTGGGTACAGAAATCCGTACCTAGGGCCTGTGGGTACATACCCACAGCGTACTGCACTCGCATACCGGTACGTATCAGGTCTGGTACGAGGGGATGCCTGCGTTTCCAGGCAGTCTAGAATAAAATTATTAAACCCCTTTACATGGTGAAAGGTGCAACCTAAAGGTTTCTAGAATGCTCCACTCGATGCTTTTTGATATTCAAAACAACTTAAAGTAACCTTCAAAAGAGTTTTTTTGAGCATGCAGAAACAAATAAACAAATTGTATTTTTCTTGTCATCTCTATGAAAAGAAAGAAAGAAATTATATTAATGTCCATGAACGACCGAAAGTATCTCAATGGGACTCGAGAATACAAGCAATTGAGTGTTAGGATAAAAGGACCCTAGGATGAATGTCTAACTAAATAAAAGAAAAAGGAAAAAGGCTACAAAAATAAACAAGGGGTAAATGAAATTGTTTTGTCCCCCTTCATTCCCTTCTTTGCTTCCCTCGTTTTTCTCCCCCACTTGCTCCATTGCCCCCGCCTGTGGGGGTATTTGGCTTCGGGTTTCCTTTCTGCTGTATTTTCTCTTCTTTTCTGTTCTTGGGAACTCGTTTTGAGTTGTCCCCGCTCGCACTTTGTATATTGTTTGGGCTGCAGTCCCATTGACCTACTTTTGTGGTCATTCGTTGGACATTAATATATTTATCATATCTTATCTAAATCATCTTGGAAACTCGAGGAGGAATCGATCTAGAATTTTGAGATTTCCCATATTTACAATTTGATTGTGACATTATTTCTCTTTTTGTGATTCTTGATACTTCTTGAATTAGTTGTATATCAACAAGTAATGGGAAAATATGGTTTGCTTCAAAGGGCCAAAACCCCAAGCTCAAAAACCAGTATAGGCTCTACAACCAAATTTTGGACCTATAGAAGGTGTGCAATGATGTGCATAATGCATGCCATTATATCTAGTGCCCAAGTAAATATATTAGAATTATCTTCACAACTTTGCACTGGGATTCTCAAGGATCCTACATCGATTAATTACCCAATCCAATTGCAAAGGAAATGTTTGGGCAAGTGTGTATCAAATATATAAGAACAACCAACTACCAATACAATGTACCACCAACTATAGGAGAATCATCATGAACAATTAACATTGGAGTGAAGTAGAGTATGAGAAAGTTTGCATTTCTCCAACCTGAATTTGTTTAACTAGTCTTAACTATCCTTGGGCTAAGAAATGAAAATTCCATCATCCAAGTTTGAAATTAAATACCTAGACAATAATGAAACAAGCCCAAGCCTTTCATCTCAAAAGTGTGCATTAGCTAATCCTTAAAGTGCGGATAGAAGAAGAAGAAAATGAACTTATAATAGTGACATCGTCTATATAATGTCGAGTTCTTGATAAAGTGGTGTGATCTTACTTCATGCCTTCCTCATTGAAGAAGTCCAACTTCCAAGGCCAACGCAAACGCCTATTCCCAACCCAAAAGTTCCAACATAAATACACAACACTTGTATGTTTTTGGGGTGATTTCTCTATTTGAGACAACCCCGCAATTTGTCACTTTTAAAAGCAAAGGCAACTGTCGAATTTTGAAGCGCCAACACCTTTCAATACTCAAGTCAACCTTTGAAAGGGTATTATAAGCATGTAAAACAAAATTACAAAATTACAAAATTACAAAGAAAGAATGGAACGTCTCATTTTAGGAGATTTGTTTTGACATGTATTATTTATCTTCCTTTGTATTGTTAGTCAATCATCGACAATGGATGTTAGAGAATTTCCGGGAAATCTTCTTTGCACCCTCAAAGCATTTTTGAACCAAGTCCACTTGGTTTAGACAATTTTTTTATGAATATCATCAGATCTTGTATTGGTTCTTTAATGGAGGTTGATGGGGTTGTCGTCCTTCCTTTGATGTATATAAGGACCCGCCTTTTGACTCCTATTTGGATCTCTATCAATCCTATCTTCTTTTTAGCAATGGTTCTTGCTTTCTCATGGTTAAATGTAATGTTTGGAATACATGGCATTATATGTATCAACATGTTTGGGGTTAAAACCATTTTGGGTTACCAACCTTAGTTGATTATAATCTTATCTTGTGCTTTGAGCTTGAAGCTTGTAGTCTTTTGTCTCATTTAAGGTTTATCAACCCTAATTGGTTGGAATCTATTAGGCGTACTATAGAGTCCCATTAATGTACTTTGCTCATTTGTGGACATTTATTTAGTCATATAATTTCTTTCATTCGTTCTACCACAAGTTCACTTTTCCTAAATAACATAAAATGGTAGATTATTAGAAACAGGAAATATACATATATACTAGGGCATAACATAAATATAAAGCACAACATCACAACCTATGTTGCAGGAACGGGTAAGTGTACGGGTCCGAAACACGGAAACACCAATTTTCAAAAAACCTTGAATACAAAACGTTATGTAAAACGTCTGTACAATACATATATATTTTCATTTTCAAATTTTAGTCCATGGACCATAAGAGATAAATCGATAAAGCACTCAATATATTTTGTACTCATTGAAGTTCTAAAGATTCATCATTCAACATGGTTACACTTTCAATGTTTCATGTATACATGATTAGTTTAATGATTAGTTGCTCATTGATGTCTCTTTGCTCTTCACAATGCTAAATGTTAGTTTAATGAAAACTGAATTTAGCAAGAGAAAAAAAGAGTGTGATTTAGAATGGACCAAAGATGTCATTATATAGCTTTTAGGAAGTGTCTTTAGGAAGTTTGGGTGGGTAGATTAGGTTTAGGAGCAATAAATGTTAAAAATTAGTTTGTTTTTTTATGTTTTTAGCTTTTAAAACTGAAAAACCGGCCAAAACATACCAGAAACGTCCCGACGTTTCGGAACATTTCATACTCGTTTCCGTCTCGGAAACATTTCAAACAAGGTATGGGGGCTAGGGATGTTTCTCGAAACACAGATCACAACAATTACACTCAAAGACCACTCATAGATATTTTTACAAAACATGCCACACAAGTAAAAACCACTCCTACACAAAACACTTAAAGCACCTAAACTATAAAAGTATGTATGCATGCCTTTTCATTCTTCATGCAATCTTTATTTTCCTTTTCACAATGCATGCCACCTACACTTTTACCTACATATTTTCTCATTTTAGATCGTACACACTCACAAGTTTGCAACGAATGACCAAATCAACAAGAATAAAAAATAAAACTAAAGCCTAAATACTAAAGTGTATGGCCAACAATTGCAAAACAGTAATTTATGACAAAAAAACAGACCTTAGCAATAGATGACAAAAAGATCAAACATCGGTAATAAACAAAAAAATTGTAATAAATGACCAAAACTTTAATTATTAAACAGAAAACTGCTTTACCGCTACACCAACATGAAGGTAAATTGTAGATTACTTCTGTTGTATTTTATGTGCCTCCGCAATTCTATTGTAACCCAATTTTTGTTTTACCCTCCTCGATTAAGACATACGAGCCTTACCGATGTCGGCATTCCAAAATTCTCTCATTCACGCCACTTGGAGGCTATAGGAAACAATTGTCGAGCAATTTCGTACTTCTCGCGGTATTTTCGCTTTGTGAATAGGACCATTGGGGTCAAGCAAGGATGCTCTCTCTCACCGACCCTCTTCAGCTAGAAAACTTTAAATATCAACGAGAAAACCGCTTTATTGCTACACCAACATGAAGGTAAAATGCAGATTACTTCTGTTGTATTTTATGTGCCTCCACAATTCAATTGAACCCAATTTTTTTGTTTTACCCGTCCTCAATCAAGACATAAGAAACCTTTTTTATGTCGGCATTCAAGATTCTCTCATTGCCACCACTTGGAGCTCCGTAGGAAACAATTGTCAAGCAATTTCATACTTCTCACGTATTTCTAGCTTTGTGAAGAGTACCATTGGGGTCAAGCAAGGATGCCCTCTCTCACTGACCCTCTTCAACATTTACATCAATGAGCTAGAGAGTTTTCATCAAAAGCATACCCATGTAGATGACAAATGCATTTTACATGATGTGGTGATGGCCATACTTCTTTCTACTAATGGCGTTCTCCTTTGTCACTTTGTCGATGTTTTATAGCGACAACTTGATGTCCTAGCTCGTTTTTGCAAGCTTCGTCAACTAGTGGTCAACCTTTGCAAAACTAAGGTCATGATATTCAATACCTTCAAACGTTCCCTTCCCCAATTCTTGTTCCTCTACAATGGTGAGCCTTTGGACATCGCATCATCCCCACTGGGGTCCATTATTCCTAACTATCTTTTATAATGAAGTTTGCCTCTGGTCACACCTTTGCAAGGGATATGCCTCCCTTCTGTCTTGGAGCACCAATGTTTTCAAATCCACTTCTAGGATATCCCTTTGAATATGCTCCTCTCAATATAGTCATCAAGCCTACGGTTTTATACGGGTCCTAGGTCTACATTCCCGTTGGTGAGCTCGCGTATTAAGAGGGTCCATACTCATGATTCAATGTATTATCCGTTGCACATAGATTGTTCCTCAATGCATCATCCAAGCTGAGTTTTCCGGTGTGCCTCTACACCTTAAGTTGTCTTCAAGTTTACTTTCTACATTCACGGACTCGCAACAAGGGAAAATTCCTCTATCCTTCCCTAGAGAAAGGGAGGGGGAGGGGCGATGGTAACGTGATTCCTCTATCCTTCCTTCTATCAATTACATCTTATGGGGGATGGTATTTAATAACACGTGCACTTTTGAATAGTTTTAAGATGCACTTTGTAATGTTAATTGTAAATATGGGTAGGCACAAATTGATGCATACTTATATATCCCCTTTAACTAAGAAGATTATTAATTAAGTAGTTATTTAATTAATGCCGCTACTAAATAGCTAAGTCACCAAGGTCGTGTTCGTGTTCGGCAAGTATAAAATTCGACCAAAAAAACGCCAACAGTGATAAAGTTCGAAAAAAAAATCATCAATAAGTTGAATCATATAAATCTGCATTTTTATTATTTTATTTTTAAAATAAATTAAAATATACAAGAATGGTCGAAATATACAAATATTATTAAATACCTTCAATATGAAATGATGTCAAAACATATTCATAACTTATAAGCTGATCAAAATACTAAATAGAACATTACGCATGTGAAATCACAAATTTAAAGAGGGTTTCTTGTTTCAAAAAGAGTCTAGATTCTAAAGCATCTAAGTTCTACCACTATTCTCAAACTTTTGGATTTCTCTAAACTTTTTACATCAAAAAAGCTCAAAATCATCAAGAGCACTTGGATGAGATGGTTCAATATCATCATCTTCAAATTCACCACTGAATTCATCTTGTGAAAGCAAGTTAGGATCATCTGCATCTACCATGTCTTTTGAAATGGGTTGGAGTTGTGAAGACAAAGTAGATGAGTCTTTTATTGCTTTCTTCATACACAATTGCAGATTGCTGCAAATATAAACAAGATCTCCCAAACAACAACTTGTTCCGCTTCTTTGATTGAATGTGGTCAAAGCAACTCTAATTCCTTTCACACACTGATGAACTTGCTCCCTAACTCAATATTCTAACAGCAAAGCATTGTAGCTCACAAGTATCTACTCCAAAGTTACTCCACCACCTATATCCTTCAACATTTGGGCGTGACATGTCATACTTGGTTGCTGGTATTCCAAACATCTTTTCTTCTAACCTGTATGTCCAACACTGATCCCTGATTTTACTTGCAACTTGTGGATCTAGTTCAAACCTCCCTATGGCTTCATAAAGGCCACTCATGATTTCACTATCACTTTGTCTGTCTATATGGAAGAGTTTTGGCTCCAAATAGCAAGCTGCATGCAAGGGGGTGTGCATCATTTTCCACCTTGAATCAATTGTTTCCCATATCTCAATATAGTCTGCTTCCACATGATTGAATGTTTTTTGAATGCTTTCCTTGCAACGGTCCATGCTTTCATAAAGCATACCAAGACAAGGTTTATCGCCATCAACCATACGAAGCACTTCAACAATTGGTTCACTAAAACCTTTGTTGCATTTTCCCAAAAATTGTTGTTTAGAATTATTTGCTCTATGTTCTTTCCTTTTGCACCTTTAGAAAGAACTGAATTTTCCCAATCAATAGAACAAATAACTGATCTTAGCGCTGCTTTCTCTTCAACCACTCTTTTCAAAGTGATATAAAATGAGGCAAATCTTGTTTCACAAGGCCTCAACAACTCTCTGGATGCATGTTGCTGTAAATATTCAATGTGAGGCGGTGGTTTTGATGAAATTTGCAATTGCTCTCCCTTTGTGAATTGCTTCATGCACCCATGGAAATTTAGCCAAGTCATGAAGCAACAAATCAAGGCAATGAGCTACATAAGGACTCCAAAATATATTCGGGTACTTTTCCATAGTCAACTTCCCAACACCCACACAATTTGCAGCACTATCAGTTACAACTTGAACCACATTCTCTATACCCACTTCAAGAATGGCTTCCTCTAAGATCTTGAAAATATAGTTTTTTTATGGTTCATGGCATCAACTACCTTCAAGAACACTACGCCTAGAGGGCAAGCAACCAAAACATTAATCAATGGCCTCTGACACATGTCGACCATCCATCACTCAATATGGTGCAACCTGTTACACCCCAAGAGGCTTTCACCGCTGCCAATTTTTTGGTCACCCTTTCTTTTGATTTCTTCAAAAGAGTTGTTCTAAGAGCCTCGAAATAGGAGGCATATACCCTTTTCCAAACTCTGCAATTTTCTGAATTGCATTCTTAAAATGTGGATTTCTAGCAACATTGAATGGAATTGCACTTGAATAGAACAAATCAGCCAATGTGTCGTCCACTTGTTTCTCCACTGGTTCCAAAGGTTGTTCAAGGTTCCACTGCCTAATCCCCTTGTTGCACCATCGGATGAGGGAATGTTTGAAGTGGAAGACACATAATTTGTGGTGAACCTAGATATTTTTGCTTGAATTCTCTGTTTTTTTGTGCTGATTTCTGCTTTCCTGCAAACAGAGGCTTGCTCTTTCTCTAACGCAGCTTTGATCTTTGGAGTTACATTTGGGCATGCACTAACACCCCCTCCTACACCAGCTAAGATGCCAAGTAGGTGGTCTATTACACGTGTCACACTCCCAACAAATGAGTGACCACACAAATCACATTTGATATTATTGTCGTCGCATGTTACATGTTTCCATCCCTCAGCATTCGATTTGGGTGCCATTGAATTTTGTTTATGAACCTACATGTTTTAGAGAAGATAAGATTATAATAATTGTATAACTTTAATACCATGTAAATATTCAAAAATTATAATCTAATTAAATTGTTAAAACTTAAAAGCCTTCTAAAAGTAATAATAATCTAATTAGAAGTCAATTGGAGAATAGTAATATTTATTGTTTAATTTTACGATAAAAATGTTGAAATTTATATTCATTGGCGTGGTTCAAAATCTTTAGATAGATGTATTTGTGATGTTTATATTGTGTGCTAGTTTATAATTTAAACTCACAATATTTAAAAACCTAAAATTAATTCATAAAAATTAAATAAAAACTATGTTTATAAATTTGTAATATCTTATCAATCTTCATTTAATTATTAAATTATTTCTAGCTATTAATAAATAATAATAAATATATTAACAAACTTAACATTAAATAAAGAAATTTTTTTAATTCTACGTTTTTAATTCTAATTTCTAACTTAATAACGTTTATGATTTAAAAGTACTAATGCATATATTTATATAAAACCTTAAAAATAGAACCTAAATAAATAAATAATTTTTAAAATATAAATTAAAATCCTAAAAAAAATTATTATGTAGTAACACTAAATACTAAACCTATTACCTAACTAATAAATTAAAATCCTACATGTAATAAATTAAAATCTTATTGATTTAGATAATTTATTTAATAAACATTAAACCTAATAAATTAATACGGTAATAATTTAAAAATACATAAAAAAATTAAAATCTTATTGACTTACATACTTTATTTAATAAACATAATATTTTAAACCTAATAAATTAATACGGTAATAATTTAAAAATACATAAAAAGTTTAAAAGACTAATAAAATTAGGTAATGTGATTCATTATACTCAAGCGTCTAAACCCTAAAATAATATTTTATAAATATGTAATGGCAATTATAAACTCAAAACTATTTTATTAAATTTAACTGCGCTTTTTTAATTTGTTATCATCACGACTAGAGATTTTTGAGAATTTGAAAGTCAAAACTATGATAATTTCTTATAGAGTTGGCTTTGAATTTGAACCAACCTATGTTCCAACAGCGGAAGCAGCAAGCAGCCTCTGCGAAATTACGACTCGAATGACTTTGAATTGCTCTGTGTGGCAGCGACAAAAGGATTGGGGCTTGGCTCTGTGGCGGCGGTGCAACAAGCTTTCAATGTCTTGAAGGCCAAAATCTGCAATTGCAACTACAAGCTTTCAATGTCTTCGGATTCGAGCTTCGAAATTGCAAACAAAGGCTTTGTAATTACAATGCAACCCAAGGCTCATTTAAATAGAAATGGAAAATCCTAACCCTAGCGTCGGACAAAGCAATAACAAAAATAAAGACTTTTCAATGCTTTTTAACTTATTAATTCGCCAAATCCACAATTTTTTAATCATTCGCATCAAAATCGATTAAAATTTTGAATATTCGATTTTGCAACGATTTTTCTTAGTTTTCTTTGAATTCGACGCATTTCGATTTTTTTGGCCAAAAATCGGCGATTTCGTAACTTAGAAAGACTTATCTTTAAGGAGACTTGCTCTACAATTATCTACTCTTTGAAACCATAACCCTAAGCCTCGCCTTCTCTTCTTATCTATATAAGAGCATAGAGGGCTAGTGGTGAAGGTATACTTTGTGGATGAGAATTACTCTTGTAATGCCGGTATTTTACTAGATATTTTTAATATAAAGTGGTAGTCATTCTACCAAGATAATTTTGGTTGTTGTCTTTAGTTAAGCTTTTGTTTATTTATATTATGCATGCATGTGGGTATTTGTCTTCAATATTGCTACGATCCTAAAACTTGTTCAAGAATTTTACATCATGGAGGTTAGTAGCATTAAGTGCATTTTGGATATCGGTACTTCACACACTCGAGGGAATAGGTCAATGAAGCAATGATTGTCTTTGCACAACACTACTACTAAGCAGCCCCAACACACTAGCTCTCGACAAAAGGGTTTCGCACTTGTTTAGTGGCATGGATCTACTCCTCAACATCGTGAATCCGCTCCTCAACATCGTGGATGTGCTACTTCACGATCGCTTTTCGGGCCGCAAGAGAAGCGCATATTATTAGTTTCTTAACCGGCATGGGTGTTTCTTAGACCTTCAATATTAAGAGGTTTTAGGGGGTGCTTTGCTTTCTCCTAGGATTACCCAGCCTAATCCCCTCAACCCTAGACACTCATTGTTGAGCATTATCAAATCGTGCATTGGTCCTTTCACAGCAATAGGCCATGACACGATGATTCCTCTGTCGCAAAGCACGATTAGAGATGTTTGATGGGACTACCATCTAGTATTTTTGACTTTCATCAACCCGTGCTCTTTGGGGGTTCTTGCTCCCCACATGACTATTAGTATTGGTAAGCTAACCACGTGGGTTGGAAACTTTATAGCATTGGATTCACCCCTCATTTATTTTCAGTGCTTTTGTTCTTTTATTTAGTTAGTCATTGATCCCAAGGTCCTTTTACCCTAGCACTTTCTATAGCAATTGGATGTATTCTCAAGTCCCTTCTTTTGGTTATTTGAGGACATTAATATAATTTCTTTCTTTCTCAAAATTTCTTCAAGACTCGTCTTATACGCAAAGATCACCTCTACCTTGGTTTCCTTTAGAATTTTATCATGATTTTTAATTCTAACCCGATTGAATATTTTGGGAATCTTTTCCTATCCTTGGATTGGTGTTTACTTTAGCCTCCAAATTTAACCTCCTAAGTTATGACAAGTTTTGTTGCCCTTATTCACCCTATGTGACATCTGCCAAGGTTTCCTCTTCTTCTTCATCGTCTTGGAGCCATTGTCCTCCACACCCTCTAGAGTTTTGGTAACTTTTGTTGCTCTTGCTGGCCCTCCATGACATCTACCATGGTCTTCTCTTCTTTATCGCCTTAGAGCCATTGTCCTCCATGCCCTCCTATTGATCACAAACAATCCAATCATTTCCATCTATGTATCATAAAGGGCATTCTTGTATGGTTCATGATGAATTTCTAGGACAAGTTCCCCCTCCTTTAACACCTGCAAACTCATTTTCTCCGTAATGTCCTAGTTGAGTGTTGTATCTTCCTTGTTAGCTAGCCTTTGTTTGATTTGGAGCTCCATTCCTTCCTTTTTGTGTCGGTAATAAAAAAATATTCAGCATTTAAAATCCTAATGTTCTGCTTACACAACCCACATCAAAATTTGAATTAATCTTTTGTTTTGGAGTCAACGGATAAACCCTCACAAGATAGCCATGTTCGTGACACACTCTATGACAAAACAAAATATACTCATCAAAGAGGAATATAGTGCTTTTTCAGGAGAGGGCTCTCTAGAGTCCAAACCCAGCACCACACATATCATCATATAATTTGCAAGGCTACAAACCAAAGTCAACTTAGAAGTGGATACAAATAGTCAATTAAAACTCCAACCTTCTCAAACACGTTTTCATTCAAGAGCTCATACGGCAAGGCATACAACCTGACCCACCCTAGGGCTATGGGGGCATATCTTTCCTTGGTCTGAATCCAAGATTCCATAACTTTCATAAAGAGACCTGCATTTCAATAAGTCAAGGACCACCTTCAAAGACCTTTTCTCTATCTATTTCATTCGCAAAACTGTAAATAATAGACCTAGGAACACAATCGAAGCTCATATTCTCCTTGGCTTTTCTAATTCTTTTCCGATTCATACAGATTATCTATGGACGGAGGAGAAGGCAATTGGGGATTATCTAGGACTGATTGGTTCCCAATGAATCTATAAATTAACCCTTGACAAGATAATATCGTTATGTTATCTTATGGTTTTCATGTCCAAATCCATGATTGCACTCTCCTCCATTGCCTCTAAGCACACATTTTGGATCCTTTGATCTGCAACAACCTTTTCCTTTTTGGCTGCCCCAAAAAGTTGTTTCCGTGACATTGTATGAAGAAAGTTTCCCCAATAACAACCATCCAAAAAAGAAAGACCTCTGGAGCCTCCCTGTGCCATTCCACATCTTGAATCACAACTAAAAATGATACAAAGAAACTTCAGATTTGGATCAGAGAATTTTTAAAGACGGATTTAGACACCTCAACTGCACATTAGCTAAACCATCACGGAGCAAAACCTCCATATGAACTTCAACCCATAACCCTTTTACCTCAAAATTTGTAATATATGCAAATAATACAACTTTCTTCTTTTGTCTTCATGTCTATCTACAAGGTAAAATGAATCTTGTTGATGGCATCAACTCACCCGTATAACGCATTAGCTATTATATCCAAAAATTGCACACAAACAGACATCATAAAGCAGAAATCTGATGAACATTGCAGATAGCCAATGAATAATTCAAGTAGCCAACATCTCCAGGAAAACCCACCCTTTGTCCAAACATAATTGTACTTGCTGTCTCCCCTCGATGGCGTGGTGAAGGTCCAATCGTCACAACTAAGGAAGTTCTTGCACTACCTGAAATGTAAAGCAATAGAGACAAGAAATGAATATGCAATCAATAACCTGTCAAAAACATTTTTCCCAAATCCGGCTCTGCTATACATGAGGAAACTTTAGTAGCATAGCAGAGTTAATTAAAATGTCTGAATTCAGTAGGAATGTGGAATGCAATTGCAACGGATAGATGACCAACCACCAAATGAATCACGAAGCAATCTTGTCAACTTAGAGTCTCGAATAGGCACATGTGAACTGTTCTGTGCAAGAGCATTAATGCACTTTCCAAGAGCACTCAATGAAAGGTTGATTGATTTAGCTTCCTCTAGCTGATGTCCTTCACTTCCTGGATCAAACACAACACCAACGTTCCACCTGTTAACTAAAAGATAATGCAAAGAGAAATTAAGTTATTAACTGAGGCTTCAACTGACAGATTCAATTAGAAATCTTAGAAATCAGGATGCCCGTCCGCAATATCCACGAGTAAAAAGACTATATGTTGAATGAATACAATTTACAACTAACAACATCATTTTGACACTAATGATATGTGAGATGCTTTCTTAAAATCCATATTGGCATGGAGGTCTGTTAATATTGAAAGCCCATTAGGATGTCAAAAATGGGAGTTTAGAGTGTAAATAACAATCTAGTAATAAATGTAAACAACCACGGGATGGTCTTTTTGCTGTCAATGTGGCATGTTAGAGTAAATATGCAAATGAATAGTACTTACACCAAATATTTACATTGAATGCAATGCTAAAAGTTTTAAAACTAGCATACCTATATTAGATAAATATATGTAAAAGATGCCGAGAGTTATCAAAGGTAAATAAATATAATACAAATGTAAGAAATCAAAGGTAAATAAATACCTTAAATTATAATAATGTACAAGGAATTATTTATATACACAATCAAAACAAATTCACCCATATGTATTTTATTGGAAAACCTAAAATAGTAAATTTAATATATTCATTAAAAAATGCAGCAAGAAAGAAAGCCCCTATTTAAATGCCATGGTTAAATTAAATTTACTATTTACACAAACCCTAAAATAACAAATCTTATATTTCAAACTTTTACAAATTAAAGTGTATATATAATATAATGTGGCTAAAATAACAAATCTTAAAGTTGAGTGGGCCCTAGTTTTTCTTTCATGGGCACGACATCAGACTCCTCCACTCCACTCCATGATACAATTGTAGGATGCCTATCGGCATCAACTAATTTTTCTTTCACGGTCACGACATCAAACTCCTCCACTCCACTCCGTGATACAATTGTAGGATGTCTATCAGCATCAACCAGTAACAGATAAAATTCAAATTCAAATGTCAACAGTGGGGATGTTTTAGCACAACTCAGCAACATATGCTCCAAACAAGTATACTCAAATTCACAGCCTGATTTTAAAGCAGCTTAAGTCCAATATAAAATACTCCAACCACTTAAATTTGAACTAACCACCTAAGATAATTTCAAAAGTAAATGAAATGTGAAAAACAATAGTGATACATCAGTGTAGTTAAACAGGACATAATTTTGATACTGGTACATTGGCAATACTTAAAATTTCCAGATATAAGTGTACCTATCTTTTGCACTTAATATCTGAATCTATGTCGAATTGCAAGCACACATCTACTAATAAAACATTTCCAAATTAGCCAACTTCCGTAGAAATGAAATCCTGCTGTTATTTTTAGTGTTCAGTGTTCACAAATAACTTAATAAGCAAGACAAATTTTCAGTGTACCTGACTTGTCTATCCGTTCAGAACCTGCCAAGTCAACCAGAACCAACTTGCTCTTCCGAACAATTGGAGCACGAAGACCCTTAAGAATATGAGCACCATTTCCATTTTCACTTAAATGATATACCTCTTTGTCAGGTTTTCCACGCACCGCTCTTCTTACATTTACCTGGAACAGCCAAATCCAAAGAGTGCATCACAAAGAATACCAGTTTTCTATATTTGACCTAACAAAACATATTGAACGATGTTACTCATTCAATTAACCAGTTCTATTAGGAACATTTTTTGTTAAAAAGCTATCACCAGATATGAAATTATATGCAGAAATAAACAGACCAAAACAAACAGAAATCTTCAGGAAGTTCTGCAAATATTCAAGCTTCCTCACCATCAAAATTGCATGACTTCGAGAAGATTCGGTATTTAATTTGGTATTGGCTGCAAACCGATGTGCTTCTCCTGTCCGCAGCAAGTCTAAATAACTCAGCTGATCTCTAATATCAACAACAGTGGCTCCGGGCAAAGATACATCCCCCGACTTTGGATCTTCCACAATAGGAATGTTGTCATTAGCAGGATCCAGGAGATCTTGAACAGTCTCCATATAGAGCTGTCATTGAAACAGATGCTAAACACTCAGTTCTAGAGATGGGCATTCACCTTTTCAGCATTAAGGTGAATACTACACCCACGAAAGAGTGAAAATTGGGTCAAGTTCATATTGTAATACTGTAGATTATTTACACCAATAAGAAATGTCCGTGGAGCATTTTAAAAGGGTGATGTGGCTATTTTATAATGCAATACCCATATCAGAATTTCAGGAAAAGAGGCAGTTCCTACTCTAGCAATTACCACATTGGGGAGAGAATATGCTCATTTTGCAAAGAAACAAAATCATAAGTAGCCTTTTTAAAAACTCTCAGAACTTATAGAGATGAATTAACATTGATTTCTACAGATCTATCCCAGTTTGAAATCATAAGTTGAGTGCAGACAAACTACTATTTGACATATAAGAGAAACATATATAATTAAAAGCTTGCCATGAGAATGGATGTAACTCTTTCTGCATGTGAGGGTTCATGATTTCCGGCCTCTTGTAAGTATTTAATAATGTCAACTGATAAATAGTAATATGAATACAAGTATCATGATTAGTGGAGTGGGCAGTGCTAAAAAGCTATTTTATGATTACAAGTTGAAAGATAGCATATTAGTGTCGGGAAAAAAAAAAAAATACATCTGGAAAAAAATGCTTTTGGAGTATACTTGCAAAAAGTGCCAAAATGCAGACAGCAATCAACCCTATCTCAACAAACAAATTGGCAATTCTCAGTTGCAGACAACCACGCAGCAGTGACAGACATTCAAAAAAAAAATTGACATTTACCAAAGAAAAGAAGAATTTCCTTGCTCACGATAAGGTGAAAGGATAACAGAACAAGCATGGCAACTATTACAATGGAAGGCATTAATAGAGATATTCGGACATGGTTTGCAACAGTGTACATGAATCAAAACAAATCATAAAAATTCAAGGCAATTTACCCACTGAAGCACAAAAATACATGATAGGCAAATCATTGCAGTAGTGTAATGGTACATTGATATGAAGACGTGGAGAATATACAAGAACTTCTGTACCATTATCCTCTTAGAAAAAAGCATTCTTTCTGATACATAACATACTCCAAAGGTTGTGTTTACCACAGTAACAGACAACCAAAATAATAGTTGGTTGCAACATACTAAAATAAAAGGAAACAAAGATCTTCGCCAGGGTGAAATTTGTGATAGAAGAATATTAGAAGGGTGCAGGGTAAAAGTAGATATACAATGGTTAGATCTTCGCCATTCAAATTAATTGGGCACAGCAAATCAATAAATTTTGTTGAAATACAGTCCAGCAGAATCGGAAAAAGAAACCAGCAGTGTGAAAAAGAGGACACAAAAAGGAAAGCATCATTTAGCAGTGTCAAAAATACAGGGAATAAAGATAACTTGCGCATCTTTCATTGGAATTTAAAACTTACAAAAGCATTGAAATGAGAGTTGAAGGAGAAACAATAGGATTCTACTTAATTGCACATTTCCATAAGCCCATTTGCATCTAGAATGATAAGTGATGTTGGAAGGAATGATTTTTGTTTGTATTGAAAGGATAATAGCATGATAAACTAGTATACCCAGTCTAGCAAAGGCACCAAGTTAAAAGATAAGAAACCATTCGAAATAAATATGGGCGTACTGATTTCAATTCCTGTTGGAAGGAAGGCTAAAGTCCAAAGAAGACATGAGACAGATATAGCAAATAAATTGACTTGTCACTTTTTTATATAGTTAGCTAGTGTTGAATCACAAATTAAAATTCTTATCGAACAAGACAAAAATGTGCATTTCAAAAAAATATCTAGCAGCAAAGGATTGTACAGTTAATATCGAAAAAAAAATTGCATCTCCATTATATAAATAAACATATCCCAAAATTCATGCCTTGACTTTTTACTCAGCCCATATTATGTCATGTCATGTCATGCTATGGCTTTGGGAGGCCGGGCCATATAGAGTCTAACCCTCGCGCCGACTGAATAGGGCCCTATAGATTGAAGGTCTCGGGAGGCCGAGCCATATCATTCCTTTGGATAGATAGGCCCTTGCGCCAAATAGATGGGATGGGCCGAGCCCCATTCTATTCTAGGCGCTCACGCCTTATCTAGGGGCTCTTCAAGCCTATGTCCGATCCGACGACCCGTAGAGGCTCGACAGAGCGGAGCCTATATTACTCACTCCCATCTCGAAGAGTAGAGCATAGACTCCTCTCGGAATAGAGAGGTGGGTCGCCAATGATATAGCTAGAGGGGCCCTCCATCTAGATTAGATTCTGGGGGGAGGGATATCTAGCTAATCGGGGGCGGGGCGCCGGTGCCTATCCGACAGCTATATATTGGGGAGGGGGGGACGGCCGGGACGAGAGGGGAGGCCCCCCCATCTAGAGAGAAGAGGGCACACGGGCGAGACGGTCGGACATCTATAGAGTAGAGGGGGACACGGCCCGCTTGATTGTTGGGACGCTATATAGATTCTATTTCAGATTCGGGGCTTCTGTTCTATAGATAGGGCCGTCGAGGGGACACGAGCCACTTTCCAGTCTATCCTACTAGATTGATCAAATTTGTAGCATATTTGCCTTCTTGCCCTGATTCCTCACAAGTAATGTGACCCCTCAATAGCTGTTTTATCATAGAGCAGATATTTTTTGGCATGTATTTCTGTTTCTATTGTTTCTTTTCTACATCATGCATCCAACAGATGCATTGGGTCCTAAACTATTTTCCTGCGGATTGGCCATTAATCTCTTTTATCTGGCATGCCATTGCACACATGAAACAGCATTGACTTTTATTAGACTCTTCAGGGTTGGAAGGTAAAACTAGATGTGAGAAACTCCGTGGTTAGAAGTTCAAAGTAGCCTCAAAAACATTGCCACAAGAAAATCCTAGTGTCACTTCCCAACCCTTGATGGTACAAGTTTTGCACTAGTATGACAAAAAAATCAAATGAACTTCTAAAAACAATGTTGTATAAATATACCTGCAAATATGAAACTGTCACAGAATCATGTTCAGGAGAAACATCTGCTAAAATGTCCTCCATGGCCCTCACCATAATCCCCGGTTCGCAGTATCTTCCTCCCCAAGTTGACCAAGAGTGAATGTTTTTCCTGTACCTGTCTGGCCATATGCCATCACAGTTCCATTGTACCCTGCCAATACACTCTGCAACAAAAAATTAACACTCTATTGATTGCGATTAAGAATATGGAAGCTAAACAAATGAAAATACGTGTGAAGCCAAAACACTCACAATACGTCCAAAACCTCAAAGAAATAGCTATTAATTCATTATTCCTCATACAATCAAAATGACAAGATCAAAAACTTCAAACATTATTGTATGTTTAAACTTAAGACCTTAGAAGGGGATTTGAGCCATCAGGGCATGAGTATGGTGACATGATAAAAGTATCCAAGATATACATGGCAAACAAATAATGCAGGGTTCAAATACCTCAACAACAGGCTTTGCCACAACTTCATAAACACGCTTCTGGGTATGGATTTCTGTAAGAACTTCATCAAACTGATATGTTTCTGAATCCCAGTTGTTCTTTCGCAACTTCAATCGTTTAAGCTGAAGGGAAAAAAAGTATAAATAAGATGCCCAAATATAAATGATAGATGGTTAGCAATCGAATTTGAATATGACAGCCACTCAGCAAACTTATATAAATACATCAATGTTAGCAAACCTCTGGTTGAAGTTCCACACAATCTGCAAAGTCTGCATCTGCAGCTTCCTCCTCTGCATTTCTAGGTCTCAATCTTACTGCTACCCTCACTCTTCCTGGCACTGTTTTCAATTTCAAATAGATAATCAATAAGTGCAAACAAGCTATGTTAGTTAAAGCCAAATTTAAGGTCATAAACTCATAACTCTTTCATAAGTTACCAAAACACACAATGGAAACATGAACCCACACATGTGAATAAGAAACATATGCATTCACAGATAACTAGGATAACATTGTAGATTCTGAATGCGGCACCTAAGAGATAAAATAATGAATTGCACATAATGATAAATGGCCAAGTAGCACAAAAGAATTTATAAATAAGTTTAAGATTCAATAAGGTTCACTTTTCCCACTCATTTTACTTTTAGTTATTCCATCATGCTTCAGACCACCTTTGAAATGTTACATTACAAATGAAGCTTTCCAGGATGGTGTGAAAACCAAAGTAAGTGCTACATAGATCAAGACAATCTCGCTGGCATGGGATACTGAATGATAAAACAAACCTTCAGGCTATAAGTTGGCAGTTGAGATTGCACTCAAAAATAAAGATAAACACATCATTAGCTATCTTCTAAATTTTTAAAAAGAGTCCCATTCATAACAAAATAGACGTCATGACCAACAGACATGTACCTTTGCACAGCTGAAAAGAACATTTGAGATTTTTCACATTTATAAAACTACAGTATCTCTGCACAAATGACATTGAAATTTTTATAAGTGTGAAATTACAGAAAGAAATTGTGAAATATTAGTTGTAAGCTACTTTAAGATAAGGAAAGAACACATGCTTTAGACAAACCTAGTTTGCAACAAGCTTTAGACAAATCTGATGTGACTTAGGTCTGCTTTGCACACATATATCTACAACAAAATTACATGTAGCATTCTTGAGATAGTGAAAATTACCCTAACACCTTACTCAGTTTATTATAAAGTGATTTTATTTCATTTATGTCAATAATATAGATTGGCAGGTCCAGCGGGCTTGACCGAGTGGCAAAGACAGAGCATTACCACAATTATGTCTCGGGTCCAAATCCCCCTGGAGCCACCAGGCATGCTGTGGGTGTTAATGCAGTGGAAAAGTGGATGTATTCCATGCCCGGGAAAGTGGCCTCCATTTGTATGGAAAAGGGCATCTTTTCCATGCCCTTGCCCGGGAAAGTGGACCTCCGTTTGTATCCCATTGGGCAAAAGAATCCCTCCAACCCTCACGTCACCAATCAAAAAAAAACAATATTGATTAGCAGAACAAGGACGCCAATGTGAGAGATGTTAATCCAGTAATACTGTGGGTTTTCTGTTCTGCCTCTACCTCCTTGGGTCTATGGAAATGCCAGAAAAACTGGTGGCTTTCAGTTCAGTTATGTACATATATCTCAACGCTGTTAATAAATAGCCTGTTAGTTTCTTCTGTGAATTACCCAGTCTGTTTTCGTCTTAGATCAGCTCTAAAATGGTAATACTTTATTAGTCAGAAGCTGAATTTTAGTACTGGCTGTTTATGTTCTCTTCCATTTTGGAGGTCAAGGATTACAGTTAGGGTAGAGAGACAGCCAAATGTACTATGAATAGTGTTTCAGAGGCAATATTTACTAATTTTCTGGCATAACCCATTTCCTATTGCAAGTCAAAATTTGTTTTCAAGGGACAGACATCTTCCTATATACATATTCAGTTTCTGAATTAATGGCCGGGAAACTTCAATAGAAACCCCAGTTTTATTGAACTAATAACAAAAATCATTACGTACATAGTCCAGTATGTAACCTGAACAAGCTATTGTGATTTTTATATTCATGAACAATAGAAAATTGGCCCTTTAAATGGTGAACAAAAATTTAGTTAATAAATGGCAGTTATTGTGTAATCCATTATAGCAAAGTGGAGAATTCCAAATGACTACAGAGTGATGAGAGGACAGTAATCAGATTGCTTCTAAGTTGTAACTAGACTGATCAAGGTGAAAGAGACAAACTTGAGTATTCCAAATGGTTTGATTTTAGAGTAACAACACGATATTTTTATAATCCCTTAATGGTTCTGTCTTGCAGCCAACTACATAATAGGCTGAATCATTTCTGGAGATCTTGTGCATGAAGTTTCTGCGATAGATCTCTTAATCACCATGATACAAACCACAGCCCAGGTAATGCCAGATAAGACCATCTGTAGTTTAGGCATGTCATCTTTGCATTTCTATTCCATAGTTGACTGAGACTCTATTGCTACCTGCTGGTTGGAATAGTTATTTAATGGGATTTCATCAACTACTGTCCTTGGTTCAGTCCCAATGAAAAGTGACCAATTCTGAAATGAACATAAGCCAAACTGTCACAAGTCGTATTTCAATTTCATTTACATATAATCTGCCAAGAAAAGCAGTACAGCAAAAGTATCCTAGACTATACATTTGTCAACACTAAAATTTGGCCACGCACATAATATTTCCTATTATTGCTAGAGGATCACCTAAAGGTTCTGTCTTACAATTAGACACAAGATGCTCCAAAATGTTTTAGGAGTTCCCGCATAAGTTCTGTTATGGAACTCTTAACCAGTATGAAAAGGAGCGTGATCCAACCAGGTAAGACCATCAGTACTTCAATTTCCAAGAAGCCATTAGCCCCGTGGCATGCATATTCATTGCTGAATTTATTCTAAAGATAGCTACTGGTTAGAAATTAGAATAGTTAGTTTATTGGATTTCATCAAACAATTTGGTTGCAGTGAAAGCGTCCAATCCTAAAATTGACAGAATCCAAATTATGAGTGGCATATTTCAATTTTATTTACAAATTTTTTGTTGAGTGAAATACAATCTTCAGAGGCATCCTAAGCACTAAATTTGTACAACAACAAAAATGTCCGTAGCATATACATAACATATGGTAAAAATTATTAATTTAGAAAAAAACAGATAAATATACTAAGATCTTCATAATCCAAGACTATAGAAAATGATGGACCTTGCCCCAGTCAAAATAAATGAGCGAATTTCATCAACTGGTGTTCTCAGTTCAGTCCAATGGAAAGTGACCAATTCTAAGATTGATATAGGCTAAAATGTCACAAGCACATTTCAATTTTATTTACAAATATGCTACTGCAAAAGACAGACCACAGAACCCTTGTAGGCAATAAATTTATATCGGGCCAAAACTTGCGCGCCAGTTGCATTTGCATATTGTATAATACAAGTTATTGATATACAGAAAAACACATTATAACCCCAGCCAAAGAAACCTGTAATGCATTCAATATTGTACATTGTGATAGATGCAAATTAAAGCAGTTATCTCCTAACCTTTGTACAAAGTTTCTTCCAGATGGTGTTTTTCCTCTATCATTATGTACGGCGAGAGTTTAAAGTCTCTAATTAAAACAATTAGCTCCAAATATGTAAATGACGTACATTAAACATAATACAAGTTGAAGAACATCTAAATAACATACCAGAAGAGATCAGATTTTTTAACTTTGAAGGCCGTTTGCCCCAAATTGTTGTGTAAGACCTACCATGTGTATGTATTTCTTGCGAAGAAGATTGTTTCCGTGGATGTCCAGTTTTAAAATAAGTTCTCCACGCATTATTTGATTAAATTGGTTTAAGATTTCATGTATTAGGTTATTTATGACTGCTAATATCGAGTGGAGTTGTCCCTAATATCATGGACATTTTGAAAGGAAAATTTATGACTACTAATATCAAATGTAATTGTGCCTAATATCCTAAACATTTTAATAAAATAATTTATGACTGCGAATATAAAATGTAATTGTATCTAATATCTTGGACATTTGAAAAGGAAATGTGTTCGCGTAACATGCACAAATGCGTTTGATCCTCTACTTCATTTAAGTTACAGGCTAATCACATACCTCCTCCACAGTCATCTCTGCCGTTACGAGGCGATCCAGTGCCGCTGCGCCTGCCGGTAGAAGGCGACGCCGACGGCAACGACTTAACCCGCTGCCCTCCCGCAGGAGAAATTACATTCGACTTAATCGTCGAATTCACGGACAGTGACTTGTCTGCCTTCGACGGCAACTTAGGTCCCGTGTTCGAACCCCCGTTGTTCTTGCACCCTCCACTATACGCCATGCTGCCCCTAGCAGACCATACTTGTTATGCCCCCAGATCCTACATTATGACTTTGTCCCCGGTCATTACTAACACTATCCTTTGTCAGGACGAGAGAAGAAAAATGCATCATTTGCGGAGGGTGAGAAGGATCAAACCCTAAGCAAAGCAAAAAAAAATCTTACGCTAGGGTTGCAAATTTGCAATTATATTCAAGCAAATTTTGTGTGACAGTAAAACAAATGGAGGCGAGCCATACACAATACACAGCAATATAGCAGGGGGAAACGCCTGCAGCGCAGTAAAATTATAAAAATGTTGGTCTTTCTTATTTATGTATTTATTCCGTTGAACTTGTTAGAAACGTGTGCGTGAGACAGAGCGCGTGTATCTCTCTGCAATCTTCACAATTTTCCAAAACCAGGCGACAACGACGATCACCAACACCAGGCAGAGACAAAACAGGCCTGCTACCCCGCAGCGAACTAAAAATATTTAAGCATATTCAAAATTAATCATTATTTTATACCATTGTGTTTTTCTATGCCCATGTAGATAACACATGCCATGTGTGTATGTATGCATGTTTTGCTAGCAGCTAAGCCGGTGGACACGTGATGATATGACCAAGTGAAGCGAATGTAAGCAAATCTTATGGGAGGTTTCGCCGTCAGAGCTTTCTGTCGCTGCGCGGAGGGGCCCGGAGAAGCCGGCAAATTGGCTACAAAAATATTAAACAATTGAGTAATCTCATAGTCAAAAGACCTTTCTTTGAAATTGCAGTTAGTTGCTTTCGGATCGCTTTACTTATTGTTGCGTTTTTGTAGCAATTTGCTTTATTATTAGCTTATCCTCTTTCTTTCATTTAGGCGGGGCTTTTGGATTGAAATCATTTGTTATATGTGTCCTTTAATTTTATTGTAAGTATCATGGGACGTGTCTGGACCTTCGAACGCTGACTACCCTACTTTGTTCTTTTATTAATGCCCTAACATGAGCTTTTGTAAAGTGATCCGGATATGATTGAAAAGAAAGTTCAAATTATTCGTAAGCGATATACTAACATCAGCATACTTTACTTATATGAGAAGCAAATATAAATGTGATATTGACGTTGTTTTTGTTCTAGGATTTAATCTAGTTTGCAGTGGATCGAGTTGGTTAGCGAAAAAGAGTATTTTTTTATCATAACAACAATTGAGTCATATAAAAGTATGATATCTTTGTTCTCAAGTGCTAGTTAGTTTATTATAAGTTGTACTTTATAGTATGTTAAGTGTATATTTTTTTATTTTTTTAAAATGGTTATATTGTTATAATTAAACATATATATACTCTACTAAAGTTATGGAAGGATAGAATCTAAATATTTCCAAAAAAAAAAATGTATCTTAATGTATGGCATAAGAAACCATCATCCTCACCAATTAAATTACAATTATTTAAATTTAAGAATACTTTTCAAAACAACTAATTGGAGGAAATTTAAAATTATTTTCTTTTGGATATCAATGTATTTAATGGTCTTGTCCTTTTAGTGCATCCCTTTTACTTGAGTGCACGTGTAATATATTAATTATAATCATTTATTTGAAGTTATGGCACTTATGAAACTATGATATCATGTTCTTTCTAATTACAACATCCACGGGGGAGCTAGCTATTATGTGTGTTCTTGTTATGGAGTAACGTCATTGAACTCGTCACTTGTACCCTCTTAATGCCAACTCTTTTATGTTGTCATTTTGATTATTTACACTTGAGAGCTCTAAAATTGAGAAATTATTTTAACTGATCCAAGTTGACATATAAATATAGTAAGATACAGTAATCGACCTTGAATTAGGGTAAATGGGAACGATTGATTGATTGAAACAAACAATAAAATGAGAGGAATAGTGCACTTAAATAGTAATGCACCGATCAGTATGGCAAGGAGACTAGTATGTGATCAAAACAAACGCATCAAGTGCTAACAAACAACTCTTCGAAGTGGCGGACTACTCAAAGCCTCCTGGAAACTATGTGGAAGAAGCTATTATCACCGGGCAATAATGATTTAACCTAAATGGCCAATTCTCTCTAGGGGGTGTGTGATGATTTGGATTGAATTGATGATGAAACAAGTTGGAAATGACCTTGTAGATACATAATTCTCTTCACCCTATTGATCAATTAACTCCTCACCCCATCAATTCCTATGAAAAATCATGAGTTATTAATCAATGTTAATCTTTTAATTAACCCCATTATCACTTAATAAAAACCTCCATACCACCTTTCCACATCACTTGTCACATCAATCTTCCACTATCCCCACTATCGAATTCGATATTCTATTTTATCGTTGTGTCCCATACCATCGAATAAAACATTCGATTTATTCTCATCATAATAAAACATTCTCATTATCCTCCATGATCGAATAAAATAATGGGTCAATTTTTCCATTAGTCCTCCACTTTCAAAGTGTTTGTACTATTCATGCACTATTCCAACACTATTCATCCATTATCTCAAAATTCGATTAATTAACCTCCCTTAATTAATCCCATTTCGAAAACCTATAAATATAGACCCCCACCCACACCCCCCCAATGCCTAAACAACACATGAGTTAAATGAGAGCCTTCATTATGCCTTTTTATTTCTAAGCCCTTTGTGTTAAAATCCCTATTTAGAGCCCTCATTATGTCCTTATGATCATTGAGTTCCATTATGCTTAAATTCCTCTCTTTATTTAGCAAGAGCAAGGCAATGTTGTTGGATTGATCATGCATTGGAGGCATAATTTTTTAGGCACCTACATCTTCTCCATCATCAAACATATCCACTCGACAACCTGATCCGAGGTGCATAACATAAGTTGGTAAGTGGTGTTATTTTGTATTTGCAAGTGATTCTATTGTTAGCACCCCAAGTGGGCAGAGTCCCTTTGTCCATTAACATTTCTTGGTTTTGCGGGTTATCCTTTTGAATATGTGTATTTGCGGGTTTTGTGTAGGTTGATGGAGTCTCGTGACAATTCTCAAAGATAACTTCTTGTGTTTGTGTTTTTAGGTTTCCATACCTATTATGTTGAGTATGGAATGCAAGAAAATCATAGGAGTACTTGTAAACAAGCCTACTTTTCGTTATTGTCATTTTAGCTTCCAATTGAACTTTATCCTTATTGGGTTTTAAATATTAGTTATAAGGTAGCTCACTAAAAGGAGAGTTGCCTTAAGCCGAAGGAGACAAACCTAAAGGGAAAGAGCATAAAGCTGGAAGGGCTCTGAAAGGAGACCTTAGTAAGTGAAGACATGTTGATCAAACTAGGTAAAATGAATTGTTGATTGGACTATGATCGACTATAGATGCGAACGGATAGATGGGACGGGGTTATCGGATATATATCTATATTGATATGGATTTAGTCATAGGTCGAGTCCCCCGAGAAGATATAGAGGGAGGGGGCTCCTCTCCTTATCAGTCAAGTGCCTAGCTATATCCTAACTAATATCTACATACGTAGGTCGAGTCCTTGATTTCCTCTCTCCCATCTAGATAAAGGGGTGAAGTCCCCTAGTTCAATAACACGTCTTTACAAAATTTAGGGACTAATATATTATTTGTTTGATTTTTTCTAACATATTATTACTTTTGTAGGGGCTCGTGCTCCATTGAGTTTCCATAAACATTCACCCACCAAGCTCCTCCTGAGCTCCACCAAGTCTCTATCAAGCTCCACTAAGCTCTTCTCAATCTCCAATGAGCTCCTTCCACCCGAGTTCAGAATTCTGTCTTCACTTTAGATCATTCATCAAGTTGGCTTCCATCGATTGAACTCAACAATAAATTAGTGTAAAATTTCTTCTCTCCCATACTCGATTGCATCATACCTAGCATCGGGTTATTCCCATGTAAGATAAACGAACCCCGTGAGTTTTATATCCCACATCACATATTTCTCCACCAAGACATGCTTCGAATCTGCCGAGCTCTCCTCCAACCCGCCGAGTCAAGTTTAATAGTAGGCTCGTAATATTCATGTATTCCATTCTTGTGAAGGTTTATGATACTTGCCTTTCCTCGACCAAAGGAGTGATTCTCAAATTATTGCAATGACCATCATGTCATGCACAGATTAGTCCAAGGTGTTCGAATATGAAAATCAATCAAGATTATTCTCATGTCGATTGTGACATCCACCATTGCCTTCGCTTGCGATAATATCCATTCTTTCATCCCATCATTTGATTTGCCCTAGTTCCCTTTTATAACTTGGTTTTCTATCAACATATCTCGGAATTTCCTCAACTTTGTTCACCCCCGACATGTGTCTCGTGCTCCCCATGAGATTTTCTCTTTGCCTCTACTATCATGTCTAAAATTCTAGCCCATCTCGCTCTTACCACAAGCGTGGAATCAACTCTACCTTGATCATTTCGCTCGGGACCGATAAACTTTCCCATCCAACTTTATCACTCACTTTGGTCACCTCATTTGCTTCTATTCAACTCATTTCCTAAGCTTGTTGATCTTTTTCAAGCTGCACCACCGAGATCAACCAACCCATTGTTGAGCTTAACCAAACCACCACCAAGCTAGACCTACCCATCACCGAGTTCGAGTTAATTGTTGTCATCTTTTATTGTACCCTTGTTGAATATACCAAATTCAACACCTCAATGAAACATGGGAATGTCCCCAAGGTGTATCTACACCTTGCTCCGTGAGGATAGACTCTGGAGAAGGTTGGCTTCCTCTACCTATCCAACCTAACGTTAACACTACTCCTAAGCCAAGCCATTGATCTACAAGGGAAATGGGAAGGAGGAATGCATGAAATGAAACTAAGCTAAGGGAATGATGATAACACCATAACATAAAGGGGATCTCTCTTCATGAGGGGAAGAACAAAAAAGGAAAAACATATGATGAGAGGGAAGATGCATGCCACATATCAACATTGTGTAATCCATTCCATTCCACACATGTTCTACATAGAGGAATGAAAACACACGCAAATATAACCCACACACACGACATACTAGAAACAAACAAAGAGGTAAGAGATGCAATAAATGCAAGTAAATGGTAAATACGAACCACAATAACAATATTTTATTGATAAAAATATACACAATCCATTACATCATTTGGGAAGGTGCAAGTGCATTACATGTGACCAAATCAAAGGTTTGCATCTCGTGAAAGTTCGACCACCATTTTCGCATGGTGACTTTATAGTTTGGAGAGGATGTTTTTAAATATTGAGTTGTCCCTTATATAGAGCGGGAGGAAATCATATCGTGTTAGTAATGAAGAGAGTCAACCACTCACCGCCTACCAAGGACCAATCACGATTTAATGCTTACAGATAAGTATGGCCAATAGAGGTTACTTGAAATGCATACTATCGATCATCTAAGAATGTGAACTTTGATGTGTAGGACTTAATGCAGTCATTGGGACCTGGTTTATACTTTGAAATAGATTAGGTGAAACTTCATCATACTCTACGGGTTTTAGATGATTCGTTATCTTCCTCATATCTTGAAATCATGTGATGTTTCTATTATGATATGTGGCCTTGTTTTGATTCTCATGGTTTTTTAAGGCTTTTAATAGCTTATGAATGATCCACGGACTTGTTTCCTTTCTTCTCCTAATTTGTGACCATACATTTACTTTCTACGACCTCTTCTTGTAGTGTGGGTCTTCTACTCAAATATTTTTCTTTTACTTCACCCTTCATCACCTTTCCACGAGTGTCGACTCTTTCACACAACCCTTTGTTACATGGCTTCAACTTTACTTGTTTTATGGATAATCACTCCTTTATTTTGCGGAGTTTCCTTTGATACACGGATTTTCTTTGTTCTAAATCTTTTTGTGTTTTGTGGATTTTTGTGCTACTTTGGTCTTTTAACCTTGCACGGCTTGCCTCCCTGAGACTTTTCATGTTCCTTGCATGCTTAACCCCCTTTCTTCCACTTCACGGTGTTGCACGACTCTTTCTACCTTGTTCCGCGAGATAATTCCATGACTTTTCCTTTATTGCATAGACTTTGTAAACTCTATGATGCATTATGTTTTATGATTTCTTGGAACACTACCTTTTAACCTCTATGAAACATTAATTCCTTTATTTCATGGATGTCTTTCTTGAAGCCACGCGATTCTATGACTTGAATGAAGTTATCTAAAAATCATGTGTGTTATTTTGGAAAATAGTTCACATGGCAACTTTCGAGGAACATCTACTGCTAGATGAACTAACTTGATAGCTTGGGATATCCATTGGGCATGGAGTCAAGCATGCATCTTGAAAAATGATCCTAATCTTTTAAAACTAAATTGGAATATGTATGAAGTTTTAAATTTAGTAGTGGTTTGAGACTGATCTTTAAAGCTTGAAAAAACACTATACTCGAAAATTGCCCCTAAATTTTTAACTTGGTTCCCACAAGAGTGAATGATCTAGACTGTGCCAAGTTGCAAAGAGGCTCTTATCATACATGATATAAATGGATACATGCAGAATGTACAAAACACTTGTTTTGTAAAAATAAAACATGGACTACTCCTACTCTAACTAAGAACCGAGGCAAGCTAAACATATCCACATAATGGCTAGGAAAAATAACTTTCCTTAAAAAATGCAACCATGAGATCAGTTGTGCAACTAGATCAAGTGGTGGAAGTTAAAACATGGTTTGTAACCCCTTTTTTCTTAAAACATCAACCTTAAGAAGAACAAACACCTCCTTTAGTTGCTTTACATTTGGTTTGGATAGGTACATTGATTGATCTTTGGCACTTCAAAATATTCCTCATGTTCTAAAGTGAACATGATTGGTGGAAAATTTATTATTGGCTCTGATCTAGCTAGATATCTGATTAGACATCCAACTCTGAGAGCCAATGGACTGATTCTTCTGATTTTCCCATCTGTTTTCACATTCCATTCCATGAGTTGAGTTATCATGCATACTTACCTTATCTTGAAGAGGGTTTGCAAGTTGTTCAAACTTGTCTTCATTTGTTTCCTCCCCAATGACCATCTCTAATTCAACATTGGGCTCCTTGTTCTCCTCCTCAACATGAAGTTCAATATGATCTTTATGTCGATTTCTTCCTCCACTTGCTTCTCCTTGAGGATTTCCTCCAAATTTGATCCTATGAATGAAGAAAAGGATTGATCAACATATTTATCTCCAAAAGAGAGTAGGAAGCTCTTAATGATCTCTTTTGCATCCAAATCCTTGTATTCTTAATTTTCCTCCTTCATCTTGTGCTCATCCAATATATCCTCCATTTGAACGTTTTTGGTGAAGAACTTGTTTGACGTCAAACTCCTAGCTCCAATCCTTGATTTTACAACTATTGTTCTTTGTTCAACTACTCATTTGGCTTCCATCCCATGTGTTTTTATCATGAAGCTCATCCCAAAATCAGTTTGGATATTGTTATCGCCAAATCACTGCACCCTCCGAATGGCTAGAATGTGAATAGGACGTTCAGTGTGATTAGGCAATATGGGATCACCTCTCAAGATGTGGGACTTGGGCTCAAGGTGAACCTCCGGAGAAGGTCGGCTTCATCTTCCTAAACTAAGTGTTATACTAGTCCTAGTGCAATAAAATGGTTATCTACACCTATACTAACATTTTTATGGGCTTTAGGGAAAGAGATTTGCAACAAATAAAACTATATTAGGGATGGTGATGCACCAAATGAAGGGTGTTGCTAGACTTTGGGAAGGTTGTTTTGAAGAGGGTGTTGTGCACCACAAATCAACTTCACCTACTGCAACTTGGAAAGGGTAAACAAAATACCATAAACTAAGAAACGTGTGTTCCCTTTGTTAAACTCAACTAGACAAACAATCTTTCGGTCTTCCAGTGAAGAAGGATGAAACTAGGAAAGCAAACACCATAACTCAATTGCATGCAGAACTCCACCACTTGATAAGCACAAAACTCCAAGAACCTGCAATAGAAACTTAAACTTGCATAGTGTACCTATAAGCATGAGAAAGGCACAAAGAAGTATATGGAATGATGAAAGGACTAATAGTAGTCACAAAACATACACTTTTATTACTTCAACAACGTGCACAATGCATCATTACATTCAAAAGAGGCAATGGTTGCCATTACAGTCTTGGAAAGGAGGCTTGAAAGTTCCCAATCCACAAAGCTAACTTACAGAAGAGAGAGGATTCTGAAAAATATGGACTTGTCTCGGATATATAACTTGTTCATCTTGTGTCACATGTCTAAATTCTATAACCAATGTGTAAGCCACGAGAATGAGCTTCTAACTTACATTTATAGAAGAACTATGTGAGAGAAGAGAGGAGAAGTCATAAATTCCTCCCTAAAATGAAGGCACATGATGGTCAACATTAATTATAGAATTGGTTGAACCACTTAAGAACATTCCATCATGTCTCATTAATGAAGGATCTAGTACTTATCTACTCATTTAATTAAAATAATATTTTAATAATAAAATATCATTTTATTAAAATATTTTAGTAAAAATATTAATTTAATCATATTTTTAAAAATATCAATTTAATAGTATTTCCCTTAAAGGAAGGGCAAACTTGGTAGTTGCCTGCGATAACTCACCGAGTTGGTCGACGAGCTCCTTGCATTCGAACATGGTGGGCTAGTCTTCATACCCCACCGACCCTGTTCGGCCTTGTTTTGCATTTACCGAGTCGAGCTCTTAATGTTCCGTAGTATGACCTTACTCCACGAGTTACCTTCACAGTGATCTACTCTACTCCCAAACTCCATTTTCACCTGAGATCCCGAAGTTACATCGAGCTAAAGGGCTTTTGATCTATTTCTTACATACTTTGGTGATGTGAAAATGTGTCAGTTGCTCACAAGCTTGTTCTCTTTGCAGACTCAATGTCCCAACACCGAACTTGGCAAAGCCGTATTCAAACTCATTATGTCGTCCCTAAGCACGCTTGTGAGCTTGGTACCTTGAGCCATATCTGTCGAGCTCCACCAATAAACGATGGAACTCAACACTCCTCTGTGAGCTCTGATTGCAACCTCACCGTCGAGTGATTTGGTTTCAACTTGTCTCATCCCAAGTCTCTTCATATTCCTCGTCAACTCGTTGCTCCCGTGTCGACTCGACAATTGCAGGAATGGCTCGACCAATAGCTCGCCATTTGCCAACATAGTTCGGCCTCTCAAATTCTTCTCATGAGCCCATCGAGCTACTACGTATCACTTTATTCATTGTCCTTTTACTCAAGTCATATTTCTCATGGACATGAATTGATCTGTCTTATTTTGTGCAAACCCTCAATTTGGCTCAACTCTTCCAACAACGATTTGTCTTGTCCACCAAGTAACTCCTCTCTAACTTAGCAGACCTCTATAACCCCTAAGAGCCATCTACCTCGGCTCCCACCTGTAAAATTACTACATTGAGGCTCCACGTTTTGCCTTAATACCAAAGCTTGCATAGTGGATCTCTTGCAACTAAACCGGTACCACCTCAACCACTCATGACCCAATCAAAAGGGATTTGGAGTTTCCACATAAACGCTACCCACCTTGCTCGGAATGATTGCCCGATGACTCGGTGTCACCTGCAGACATGCCCAAACATTTTCATGAGTCGAGCTTCATCTTGTGTCATGAGGATGACTCGCCACATATTCCTTAACTTATTCTCCTACCTGAAACTCCCACTAGCCGAGAAGGGCTCCCATCTTGTCGCTTGACCATTAGAAGGTTACTTGTATTGACCAAACGGTTAGCTGACTCGAGACTCCCACATGACAACCCTTTCCTAATTTTCCCCAACGTGGAACCCTTGTCTTGGTTTGCCATAACAAAATTCCCACATGGAAACCAACATGAAATTTTCCCACGCACAAAAATATTATATTGGTTTTCCGTGGCATTATCTCCACCATGGCCACAAAGGTCTCGAAACTCTACGTCATCGACTTTTTTGTCACTCATAGCTCATCATTTCACCAAGCTCAACTCAGTCCACTAAGCCATCACAATAGTTTATCCGAGCTTGACCCCGACTCAGTGTTCTCATTGATGACACCCTAAACTTTATGAAGCAAATTACACGACTAAACAAGGAAAGTTAACACCATTATCATCCATCTAGCCAATGTTCTAAGTCTAGGAATGTAACATTAAGATAAAAGTGTTATCCAAAATTCACCCCTCAAGGTAATTTTGGATAACCTGCATCATTTCTTCTGGCTTGAGTGAGTATAATTGGTCTAAGGGCAAAATTCAAGTTTTGGAGCTCCCTTTGGCTCTTTTCTAACCCCCCCATCCAAGGAAAAAATTCAAGGAGTTAGACAAAATTCAAAAAATTGGCGGATAAATTGAGTTTTTGGGGCCCAAGCCACATAGGTACACAAGGGATGTCTAGGACCCGTATGGTCAAAATCGTCGTAGGCGAGAATGGATCGGTGAAATCGGACATTTTGTCACGCGCGGTCTGCGGACAATCGGGACACAAGTTCGACGTAGGGCGAAAATCGCCACACCAAGAGTAAATCGGTGAAGTCAGGTCGAAGTATCTCGGACCGCATTCGAGACAATTGGGAAGTTGGGGGACGCCGCAGCTTCGAAAAGCTGATTTGTATGATTTGCAAAAGCGGGTCGAAAAGATGCGAGGTGAAGCAGAGGTCAATGACCCTCATGACACGGTCAACGCTAGGACACTCGGGACATCAAAGGATGACATCACCACACCAAGAGGGAATTGGAAAAAGTGGAGGTTTTAGGCCCAAGCCGCACTGAGGACATTCGGGACACAAGGACCCGATTTTGCCAAAATAGCCACATGCAAAGGAAAACATTGCAAACCAGATCTCGAACTTCAAATGGCCATATCTTTTGACCTCATGCTCCGATTTTCATGAAATTTGACTTTTTGGAGCAGTCCACAACGTAATTTTGATGAAGGTAGGTATATGAAAATAAAGGAAACCTCTCTAGCTCTAATAAATTAAATGCTCATTCCCGTCAAATGACAGAAATGCCTGGCAAACCCAAAATAGCTGCCCACACTCAGAAGGTCATAACTTTTGCATTTCTCAATGAAAATGCACAAAATTGGTACCATTGGAATTGTGTTTCCGAGCCCAACACACAAAAACTAAGAAATTTAGAATTTGATGAGAAATAGATGGTGATTTTGTAGAAAACGTGGCCAAGTTCATAATAGTGTTTTATTTGGTAGTTAGGATGCATTAATGAAGCATGGGCTGACATATTTTACTACTAGAAGTTATGGGACAATATGGGGAGCCTTTTGCAAGCAACAGAACATCATTTCACTCCATTTATTACCCTTTTCAAGTGGTTGAAGGACAAATTTCAGGATTTTCATTTTTTCTCTCTCTCTCTCTCTTCTCAGATTTCCATAAATTGGAGTGTTGGGTTTATTGTAAAAGGAGGTAGTTTTGAGTAGAAAAACTCTGTTAAATTTTTTTATGAAGCCAATGTGCTATAGGCCCTTGTAGTGGACTCCTTGCATAGTGATCCAAGCCCTTATTCTGTAATAAATTGAACTATGCATATCAATGAAGCAATAGATGCAAGTTTGGATGTATCTTCCCATGTTGTGTTTGTTTGCATTCCTCTTGCCCCTTCAATCTCATTGTATATATATTGTGTCTATCTTATGCTCTTACAGGGATCCATTATCATTGTGTCGTATGAAATGTTGTTGTGAATGCATTTTGCTGGACTATGGAGAACAATGATCACCCCTTCTAACGTGCATTTTGCTTCTACTTTTCACACATTGGAAGACTATTCTCACACTCTCCTTTTTTGGTGTATCACTGCTTTAGTGTAGGCTTTGTTTTCATGCACCATCTCTCCCTGGTCCTTGGAAAGCTAGATTAGGAAGGATATTTTTTCCCGCATTAGAGTAGATTGTGGCAGGTAGTTTAGGAGCAAGAACCAGCTTTCTTTGGAGGTCTATCTCAAGTAGCAAGTCCCACAACTTGGATATAGTACCCATGTTATCTAATCACATTATTAGCTCAAGCACACACACTTGTGTAAACCATAGGGTATTGTGATTTGGTGATAAAAAAACTTAAAAGAATGCTTAACTAGTATGAAAACAATACAAAATCTAACTAAACATACCTACTAATATGCTTGAATTACCTAACATGGGCCTAAATAGACCTAAGAGGGAAATCAAATGGTTATGATTGCTACTCCAAACAAGGTGAAATGGCCTCTCCCAATGACTACTTGGTCATTTTGGATATTCATCTACTAACCCCATTGAAGGCTTTAAGCAAGGATTGAACTTGGCTATATATCATATATATTATATGAGATGCAAATCAAAGCATGGTGTAAAGTATAAAGGAATGAGGTGCACCCTTTTTATAGTTTTCCTTTTAGGAGAAACTTGTATTTTGGTGCATGTGGGACTAAAAGCCCCAAATTAGATTAGAATTGCTAATCATGATTAGGCCTTTTTAATCACAATTAGTGAATTACCATGTGATTAAGAGGTGTGAAGCCTTAATCAATCGTTTAGGATCAACTAGGAGGCTAGGATAAGTCTTTGAAGCTTGTTGAGACGTTGTAGAGGTGAATGGGGTGATTTTGAGTGGTTGGAAGAGGGGTTTGAGTCAATACTAGGGTATATTGACCAAAATAAGGGCAAAATAGGCTTAATTAGCTAATAAACGCTAATTGTCTGTTTTGAAGAGGATTTTGACTTACGATTCACCGTAAAGTGGCATCTTGAATGCGAAAGGGGTTATGCAATCAACAAAGTGTTATTAATTGACCAAAGTGGCAATAAACGTTAGTTAATTAATAAAGAGCACTAATTATAATGGAATTGGCAAGAATGAGAGTGATTTGCGTGCATTTTGGCAATAAGATTGCAAAAGCGGAATTTAGGTGTCTACATTTGCCCCTATTTGAGGTGAAGTTAGTGAATTCACTTCAAACATAGTAGACAAGCATAAATAGGTGGATTTTGAAGAAAAATTAGCAGGAATGAAGGATGCCCCCTCGAGTGTTGATGGGGTGATAGAAGAAGTCAATCGACAATCAAAAATATGATTTGAAATGGATAGAAGAAAATGAGTCAGAACGGGTGCGAAACCCTTGGTTATTTAGAAGGGAGAAAAATAGGGATAAACGTGGTTGTTTATTGCCCTGTGATTTAGAAGAAAAATTAGTAGTGATAATAAATGATAATGGAGAAGAAATGATTAATGGAGAATATAGGACAAGCCCAATCTTTGCATCCAACCTTTCAATAAGCAACCTGTTTATATCATTTTGCCCCTAGGTCTACATCATCGGCCTTTATTTAAAATAAACAAAAGTGTAAGATAACATGAAAAGCTAAATTACTAACAATTGTTTACTACTAAAAATACATAACTCCATGCAACATACATTATGCAATGCAATACGAGAAAGTAAAATGATATTTAGCTCCATGCAACATATAAAATGCAATGCAATACGAGAAAGTAAACCAACTAACCTAACAAAGAAACTAGTACAATCACACGTACTCAAACAAACAATGTTTAAGACAGTTGCACTAATGTTTTTGTTATCAAGCTACAATTCCCAAATGTTCATGTTGTAACGACAAGGGTTAAAAATGATGCCCCAAGCAATAACACATGCGAGGGAAAAACGGAGGACACAAGTAGTCCCATGGAAAGCATTCATGCATTATGACACAATACCGACAACTCACTGTTGCATGGGAGTACCAACATAATAAGCAAACCCAACTTTGTTAATGGAGGTAGATCACGATGATCCATAATTCGTTTGAGACAAGAACATCGAGAAAGATGTTTTGTAGGACAAATTTCAATGTTCGAGGATAATGCAAGTGATACAGGCTTCAGTTTTATGCTCATTGTTTACCATTTTTTTGGGTTTTTCATTTTTACTAATTTGTTTTGGGTTTTTCTTAAACATATTTGAATGTTTTTTATTTTCTAGAAGTTTTCTGAAGTTATGTATAGGAAATGAAGAAATGTGGATGTCCCCAATGATATATGGGATGTACAAGGGCAGAATGCCATGTGCATGCACAAGAAAGTGAAGATGTGAAAATGCCCCCAATGTTAGCTGGGAATATACAAAGGAAAACTCTTCACGCATAAAAGATGGATCAAGGCCAATATGGATAGGTTCAACATGATGATGAACATAACCCAATGATGTGCTAAGAAGGAGCAAGGATGCCCCCAGCGTAAGCTGGCCAAGAAGCACATGATAGAAAGAAGTGGAAGTTTGTTTTGAGAAAGGGTACAAAGGTGCGAAAACATGGAAACAATACAATATTATGCACATGGATGTTATGAACAAAGCAGAAGAATAAAGAATGTGAATGAATGTAGCTTAGAAGCCTTGTGATGAAGAAGCGATTAGCCAAAGACATAAATCGTGAGACAAGATACAAACTAGAGTAAGAGTCTAAACAAGGTCCAAAAAAAGACACTTGGTAACATACTAATCTTGTTTGCTCATAGAGATCTAGTGTGTGCACGTGGAAATTTATTACCTCTTGGAGGGAAGATTTGATAGACAACAAGTGAAGACACCCTAGCCAATGTGTAGGAATGATTTATTTTTCAAAGTTGATTTTTATGAATGGATTGCGGAAGAAGAGCCGTACATTGCTCCACTGCCAACCAGACGTCCATAGCCCCGACAAAGATGCATTTGATTCTAATAACAACATTACTCTCTACCGCAAGTCGGACATCTATAGCCCCGGTAGAGACTATTGGAAATACCCTAAGAGAGAGTTATATATCAATTTGCTTTTGTTTTTAGCATTTTCTTCCACTTTGTGCTTTTGATTTGATTGATTCTTTTACTTTCTAAAAACTTATTTCAACTCTCTTGTTTGACAAGGGGTTAAGAACCACTGATGGCTTGATGGAAGGAGGCAGAAGTGATTGTGATGACAAGATTCACTAGTGTCAACAAATATGTCCAAAATTTCTTCACAACAAGTTTTTTAGATGTTGATTGTGATATGATCTCTAAGAGGTCGGTTGTTCTTTAATTTACCAAGGTGATAAAATACCAAGGTCAAATGATACCATAGAGATAACTGTCACAATATGCATGCAAATTAGCTAACCAAAATATCACCGAAGGGATGAAAATGGTAGGAAGACTTGTAAAAAGAATAATAAGGAAGGGAAGAAAGAACATCCATGTGTATACAATACCTGATTGCAATGTGTGTTCGTTTACCTTTGATTTTTTGAAATGTTTTCTCATTTTTTTGTATTTTGTCTTTTTTGAAAGGTGGGACTGACAAGGTCACTTGACATGATAAGATCCAACAACAATGTTAACAATTTCCTTGATAAGGAAAACTAGGCGTGTTTCTTTAGACTGGGCATTTCATTGCCCAATGAAGAATGTGAAGATGGAAAAATAAGAGGAGGATCATGTTCAATGGTCTTAGGGTCTTCCTCTATTTTTTGACAAAAGGCATCAATCTCTTCCTCCCAATACATGAACGTATCGAGGTCTAAAGAGGTTTCTTGCTCGCAAACTTCTAGAGGAATGTCTTCATGTACCCTCATAAATTCTCTAATTGCTTCTTCATTCTAAAATGAATCAATTAGTGTGGGTAGTTGTTCTACCACAAGAGGTTGATTGGATGAATGCAACATGGGAGTCAACTTAGATGATTGATTAGAAGGACTTTGAGTCGGAGAGCTCTTTGACGGAAGAAGGGGTCGTTGAGGCGGTGAATAAGGGAGGTCCTGCAAATCAAGGGAGGACTGTGGCTTAAGAACCAAATTAGAATTTTCAGCAGATCTAGGTGAATCTTAAGAATCAGAATAATAGTTTGGATTGAATTTAGAAGAAGAGTGAGAGGAACCCGAATAATAATTTGGATCAGAAGTGTCCAAACCATACCACTAACTATGAGATGAAGGTGGAGAACAGGGTACCCGAATGGGCTCTCTAGTGTGAAGAATCAAATGAGGTCTAGTTGTGATAGGCATCCTTTGATGGGAATGTTGAAACCTAAGTTCCTTACTATCATAAGTATGTGGAATTGCGTGATAATCAGTATTTGTTGGCACATGCCTAGAGATATATAGTCTAAGGGATATCACAAGGGTTATTGTGTTGACATTTTCAACAGGTGTATCTACACAACCAATGAGGGCATCAAAATGATTCTCCTCATTAGACACATAATTAGCATTCTTGTGCTAATTAAGTTTAGGAAGAGTCTTCGTATTGGAGAATTTTTTAGGAGTGGATGAATCCATCTCCACATTACCAATTTCAATTAAGTATTGGATCTAGTACTGCAACTTCAAACACTTATCTGTTTTATGACCTTTAACACGGTGGAATTGGCAATATTCATTATCTCTAAACCATGATGGCTTAGGCGTGTCATCCTCATAAGGCGTAGTTTCAAGATATCTAACCATATTAACCGCCTCTAGCTTTTGTAGTATTTATGACATTGAGTCAGACTAGAGGAGTGAAAGTACAACGCTTATACTCCATAGGTGAAGTTCCCTTTGCAAGCTTCAAAGGAGTGTTGTTTTGAATGACTTGTACTCGTTTAGAGTCTACTATTCCATTACTAATGAAATTTTTGTTTCTATTAGGAACAAACTTTGTTTTATCATTAGATTTAGAATTGTTGTGTTTGCGGGAGAAAGGTTTTAGAGTCCCCCTAGCTAACAATGCCTTTTCAATTTGACTCCCTTTTTCTATTACCTCTTTGAACGTGTTACCACAATGAATTTGCAAGTGGAATGTAATGTCTGGATGGAGGTTGGGAAAAAATATGCCTATCAGCTACTTTTTGGGTAGGGAGCAAGGAAAGCAACTAGCTAACCCTCTCCATCTTTGTAAAAACACAACGAAGTTTTCGTTGTTTCATTGCTTGGCATTGCAAAGATCTAACATGGTAACGTCATTTTCTATATTGAAAGAGAAGTGTCATACGAAACTCTCTGCTAGTTTTGGCCATGTTGATATGGATCCCTTAGGGATATGCACAAACTATTTCTCCTAAACTTTGTGGAAAGAGGCACATAAGATAATTGTCGTTGAATGCCACCTCTTGACATGCCATATAAAAATATTTAATATGGTCACGAGGGTCACCTTTTCCCTTATATTTATCAAATTTTGGAAAATTAAAATGTCTTGGGAAAGGTACCTGTAGCATGGCTTTGTCAAATGGGTAAGGACATAACTCATCGAACTAGTACTTCTTGTTATTGTTACTGGTTTGGCCCTCTTGTAATGCTTGAAGGGCGTTCTTCATTGTTGACCACTCTTGATTAAAAAGTGGATCTTGTGTGGGTGGCGGCGTAGGTCTATATAAAGGGTTAAGCCTAGGCATATGCCCACCCCGATTTGTTGTGAGAATCTCTTCATAAGGATCTCTTTGTTCCTCCCACAAGGAGTGTATATTGGGAATTCGTAAAACAAAGCTTTAGGTTTTGCCTTTGGTACATAGTTTGTTTCACAACTTTTGGTTGTTCCTTTTGTATATGTGAAGCCAAAATTGATAGTTGACGAGTGAGGGCTTGGACATGTTGTTCTAATGTAACCTATTTAATAGGTATTTCATGATGATATTCATTAGGAGGAGGTTGTGCATGATGAACATGTTCTTCATGGTCTTCGCAACGAATTTTAATAGAGGCAAACGATAGTCTCCATCATTTTCAAATGGTATCTCCTCATTATTCTATCATGCATAAGTAGAGGCATGACTTGGATTTAAAATTTTGTTAAGAGTGCGATGAGGGAGGCCTACTTATTCGTCTCCTTGAACCATGTCAATGATAAGAGAAGGGTCTATTGTGGAAGGTAATTTTTCTCCTAGTTCCACAACTAAATACGAGACCTTTATGTTTGTTATGAAAAATGTAGTCGTCAAAATGGGCAAAATGAAGCTCTGCATCCGCGTGAGGAGACTCTTCCTCTCCACCACTATGGTCAACCATGAGATTATCCTCTATAAGAGGGTTGTCACCTCCAAATATATTGGTTTCTAACTTTCATGATCCCATTCTTGTAGTAGGAATTACTTAGAATATAAGGTACAACATGAAAGATTTCCACTAAGGTTTATTAACAAGGGACCCTAGTCAAATTTGTGCAGCGTAACGACCCTAAGTTGTTAAAACAAGGTGACTATAGAATAGCCACAAAAGTGATAGGTCAAAATGAACGTACGAACTAAAGAATAACGAAAAAGCTACCCTAGCAAGGTAATATATGACACAAGTTTTCCTTAGAATAATATAATGACGTACAATGCTCAAAATTTGGTTTACACTCACCGAGTAGCTCACCAAGTGCTCGGTGAGTTTATTGAGATCAAAGACCCTTTTGGGGCATTCCCACACCTATTATTGAAAACTTGGATCTCGTAAATTCATGATGAATAAATTTTAACTATTTAATCTCTATGATGACCGGAAGTGAGTCCACCGAGACCAATGTTTTGTTTCAAGCACAATAGGACCCCGTTGTCCAATTTTGCCATGTGTGCAAAATTGGATAACATTTTGGCAACTTCTCGAGGATGATTGCATGTTAAGCATGATTCCGGTAGCCTTAAGTCATCCATTCGGCATGGAGTCAATGTTGGAATCATGAAAGTGATTTGATCTTTTGTGATACATCCTGAAGTCTCCTTGATATTATTGATCTTGATCTCTGTAGTAACGCTAGGTAGGAAAAGTACTGAATCAGAGAACATTTTGACACCTACAGAGCACTGTGAAATTTGAATGAAGCATTTTGAGGAATTGGGAATTCTGAAACTCTCTTGAAACTTTAAACCTTCTTCTCCTTGAAAACCTCCAATGATGATACAATGTGCAGAACAACAAAAAACACAACAAGGAAAGCAAAACGAACAACAACACACAACAATGTGCAAAAAGCACTTGGAGGAAAACACCTAACTAAACTATATAGGGGGTGGAATGATCTCAAAAACAAGCTTTGAGATGTATCTCATTCACATGAATGGGAAGTTCTTCTCCATTGAGCCTAGATAGACGAAATGAATTCACCTCTTTACAACTCGTGATGATGTATGGCCCACTCTAGAGAGCGTTAAACTTTGTGTGCTTTCCTGGTTTGGCTCTATCTTCATCCCATTTGAGAACTAAATATCCCTCTTGAAAATGCCTCGCGACGCCTTCTAGTCAAAATATTTCTTAAACCGAGCCTGATGTTGTTCCAAAGTATTCATAGCTGTGTTTTGTACTTCTTCTAACTCCATGAGTTCAACGAACTTGACTGTCATAGGATCACTCTCCATAACCTCAAGCTGATGAACTAACTCCAAAGAAGGTAAGCTGTAAGGAGAGAGGAAGTTTTGATTGTCTTCCATGACAAGCATGTAAGTAGAATTTCCGATGGCCCTTTTAGGTGTGATCCGATCTGCCCATAAAATTATCTTAAGCTACGTGTGTTAGGTTCTCTGTTGGGTTTCCATAGTGCGTTTGATAATCCTTGTGAGATTTTTATTGTTAGACTCGAGACAATATGTTTCTCTTGCGGATATCATTTGGATGAAGTTTTGAGATAAACTCTATTCTTAACAGCCCATTCACTCAACTTCAAACCAAGAAAATCCGTTGCGTTGTCTAAAATGACTATAAATGGAATACCAAACCTTGTCATTATACTTTCTAAGAAATCAAGAACTACCTTCTTATTGCTCTCTTTCAATGCTACTGCCTCTGTTCATCGAGTAAAATAGTATGTTGAAGTAAGGAACCATTTATGTCCGTCACTGGATGGAGGATTAATCATTTCGATGAAATCTAACCCCATTGAACGAAGGGTTGATCCACTTAAATTGGATGTAGTGGAAGAGTCACAACTTCGCTACGGTGAAAAGGCACATTCTTTGCACTTCCTTACCTAGAGATGTGCATCTTTGAACAAATCCAACCAATAGTAACCGACTCGCATGATCTTGGTAGCAGTTGTTCATGCAGAATAATGCCCTCCAGATAAGCCATTGTGAAACTCTTCTAGTATCTTACTTACCTATTCTCGGTCCCATGCACCGAAGGAGAACACCGTTCAAATCCCTTTGAAAGAGAACATTATCTACTAAAACATATGGAATAGACTAAAGATGAAAAGTTCATCTTTGAATTTTATCTATATTAATAGGATATGCTCTTGAGAAAAGGAAATTATTCATTTTGATAACCAGTCAACCCGATCATCACCTTCATCAGTGTTTAGGAGCGTCACATCCTCATCACCTTTTGATTGCATGTCTGTAGCAAGTTGTTGACACAAACCTTTACCTCTGACAAGTTTGGTAACTTTGATATGTACGTCATACTCCATCACCTCCGTGATCCATCCAAAGATGCTTTTGTTCATCTCTTTGTTCAGAAAAAAGTCCTTGACACTGGATGAGACACCATCAGATGAATTTTGTTGTTGGACAACATGTGCTTGAATTTCTTCAAAGCTTGAATAATCGTTGTAGACACCTAAATTCCGCTTTTGCAATCTTATTGCCAAAATGCATAAATCACTCTCATTCTTGCCAATTCAATTATAATTAGTGCTCTTTATTAATTAACTAACGTTTATTGCCACTTTGGTCGGCTTAATAACACTTTGTTGATCGCATAACCCCTTTCGCATTCAAGATACCACTTTACGGTGAATCGTGAGTCAAAATCCTCTTCAAAACAGAGATAATTAGCGTTATTAGCTAATTAAGCCTATTTTGCCCTTATTTTGGTCAATATACCCTAGTATTGACTCAAACCCCTCTTCCAACCACTCAAAATCACCCCATTCAACTCTACAACGTCTCAACAAGCTTCAAAGACTTATCCTAGCCTCCTAGTTGATCCTAAACGATTGATTAAGGCTTCACACCTCTTAATCACATGGTAATTCACTAATTGTGATTAAAAGGCCTAATCATGATTAGGAATTCTAATCTAATTTGGGGCTTTTAGTCCCACATGCACCAAAATACAAGTTTCTCCCAAAAGGAAAACTATAAAAAGGGTACACCTCATTCCTTTATATTACACACCATGCTTTGATTTGCATCTCATATAATAAATATGATATATAGCCAAGTTCAATCCTTGCTTAAAGCCTTTAATGAGGTTAGTAGATGGATCTAAATGACCAAGTAGTCATTGGGAGAGACCATTTCACCTTGTTTGGAGTAGAAACCATAACCATTTGATTTCCCTCTTAGGTCTATTTAGGCCCATGTTAGGTAATTCAAGCATATTAGTAGGCATGTTTAGTTAGATTTTGTATTGTTTTCATACTAGTTAAGCATTCTTTTAAGCTTCTATCTTAATGTTACATTCCTAGACTTAGAACCCTTGGCTAGATGGATGGCAATGGTGTTAGCTTCCCTTGTTTAGTCATGCAATTTTCTTTGTAGAGTTTAGGGTGTCATCATTTGGCATGCCTGGTGGGACAATACCCCATTGCATTCAATTTTTAAAGTTTTTTTAAACTTAGTTTCAAAGTTTTTCATTTCAAGTTTATAGATTAGTTTCAAGTTCCTAGATTAATTTCAAGTTTTCTAGTTTACTTTCAAGCTTTCTAGAGTACTTCAAGCTTTTTAGATTAATTTCAAAGTTTTAGAGTAATTTTCAAAGTTTTTCATTTCAAGTTTATATATTAGTTTCAAGTTTCCTAGATTAATTTCAAGTTTTCTAGTTTAAATTTCAAGATTTATAGAGTACTTTCAAGCTTTTAGATTAGTTTCTCAAGCTTTTTAGATTAATTTCAAAGTTTTAGAGTAATTTTCAAAGTTTTATAGATTAATTTCTATTTTTTAAAAGTTGTTTCAACTAGATTAGTGGTAGAAGTGTGTTTTCTTGCTTTTTGCAGGATTCAAGGAGGTAAAGCCCTGTCAAAATTGCCAAAAAAATACCAAAGATTTGACCTTTTTGAAGAAATTCTTGTCAAAACTCGAATTTTGGCCACTTCCTGCGAAGGGGCACACATGCGTTGAACCGGGAGTGCAGTGTTAAATTGTGAGCGTAGGTGTTGAACTGTGAGCACATACGTCAAAGTAGGAGTGCACACATTAGCTTGTATTTTTAAACTATCATTTTTACAAAGGGGAGCGCGCAGTGTCGGCAGAATGCACATGTTAGCTTGTATTTTTCAACGCTGTCATTTTACAAAGGGGAGTACGGGCGTTGAACTATGAGCGTAGGCGTCAAAGTAAGAGTGCACACGTCAACTTGTATTTTTCAACTATCATTTTTACAAAGGAGAGCACGGGCGTTGAACCGTGAGTGCAAACGTCGAACCGTGAGCGCACGCGTCGCTCTAGAAGTGCACACGGCACTTGTATTTTTCAACTGTCTGCCATTTTTACAAAGGGGAGCACACATGTTGGTAGGGGAGCCTAGGCATCAAAACAAGAGTGCATGTGTCAATAGGGGTGCACATGTGTGTCTGTATAATTTTTTCCAGTTGTTGTTCCCTCAAAATTTTCCTTCTTTTTCCCAAGTCTGGACTTAGAAATTTTTGAGTTGTCACCCTTTGAAAATGGTCTAGTCTAAGTATTTTGAAATCTGGCACTTCCCAAGGGATCAAGGATTCTTAGAAATACCTTCATCAGATAGAGAATTCTCTCCCCCTTTCCAGAAAGGTAAGGAAGTCCTCCTAACTCCCTGTATTTTGCAAGTTATGGCTCGACGGAGTTTGGAGGGGAAATTTTCCCTGGGTGGGCCCGTGGAGAGAAATTTTACACTTAGCCCTTTTGGCTAAAAAGTGCAAGAGTCACCAAGCGGCCCGTAGGCCCATGGAGGAGAATGGAGAAGTGCATGGCAGAGCGGTGGGGTGCGGAGGTAAATTGGGAATTTTTCCCAATGTGAATTTCAAAGGAAAAAATGGAGTCATCGGCCGCGGATGAATAGAAGTCGCCACGTGTCTCGGGCGTCGGGGTGTAAACCTTTTTGGGAAATTTTTCCCAATGTAAATTTCAAAGGAAAAAATGGAGCCATTGGCCTGTGGATGAATTAGAAGGCGCCACGTGTCTCGGAGACGTGGGGTGCAGAGTTTTTGGGAAATATTTCCAAAAGGAAAAAATTTAAAGTTTGACCCTGCCAACCCTAATTTTGACTCTGTTTTTACCAATTTTGCCCTAAATCTTCAAAGGGCCATATCTTTTGAACCAGAGCTCATTTTTTCACGTTTTTGGTATCAATGGAAAGCTATTGAAATTATCTACACGATGAACACTTCAATTTTAAATTTTGATGGAGTTTTGTGGGAGAAAATTGAGAAAATGTCTCTGGCATGCAAAAAAACAAAAAAATTCCTCCCAACTTCACTCCAATGTTCTCCTGCCACGTGGATGGCCCGATTTCAAAGCAATTAGGGCAAAGGATTGAACGGTTCATATGTAAACTAGCAAATTGAAATATAAAATGCATTTTTGCACGTAGAAGCTCTTCTTGGGCTTGTCAGAAGTGTTTTCTTTGTTGTAGAGGAATCTGGAAGAGGGGAAATGATCAAATTTGTTTACAACGGCCCAAGATCCAAATGCATGGAGCAAATCTAATGTCTTATATTCAAACTGGCAAATCGGGTGTAACGTTTGCTCGTAGGATCTGGTTTTTGACATGACATGGGCGTTTTCTTCACAAGGATGGAATTCGAAGAGGCATGGATAATTTGTAGGTTTGTAACCATTTGAATTTGGGAATATAATGACCCTTCAATGTCATTCATAGGGCTGGCAATCGAATTTGAAAATTGGAAGCACATTTTTACGAACAGAGGACAAAAATGATTGTTAGTCTTCTTCTATTCTCCTCCTCTACATTTTTCTTCTATTCCCACTTGTGTACAAGTTTCAACTCTGAGATCAATAAAAAAGGAAGGAATTTTATGTCCCCCAATGGAAAAATCGATTGGTGCTTTGTGACCAGCGTGTTTTATTCTGTCTTGTGCTCAGAAATTACAAATTTGTATTTCTTCTATTAGTTAATGCATGTTATGAACTTTTTGATCAATGCATATAGGCATCTGATATTCTACTTGTATCATTGACCTTCTTGCCTTCTTTCCCACTCCCTTTCCCATACTTAGATTAATTTTTGCCCTAGCAAGAAATTGCAAGCTTTGCCATAGGGTCAGTGGAGTGCCCCTATGGATCTCTGGTTGAAAAACCACCATTAAAATCCTTCATTTTACATGCTAAATAATGGGAGTTGCACCATTCAAATGTAGAGGGACTTAGATTCCCATAACGTTGGCTCTGAAATCCACAAATTTGTCCACAAGACAAATTTTCTCGCCAACAGCTTTTGGCGCCCACCGTGGGGCAAAGTTGCAGCATCTGCACCCAAAAATGACCACAAGGTTTGTAAAATATCATTAAGTTTTCCTTTGAAGTCTGAAATTCCTTGTGATCCAAAAATACAAAAAGATTCAAATAGAAGAGTTCTACAGATTGAGCAGCCATATGAACTGCATGGATGTAACTCAAAAATCTTACAAATCCTTCAAGAAAACCTTCTTTGCTTTGTCATATCCAGAGGTTACTTGGCATATTTGGCAGAGTGTAAATCATCTCACCATTGCTACAAAATTCTGGGCTATGAAAAAGAAGACAAAGACAAATTCCAACACCTCTCAGAGAAGACAATAAACTTTCAAGCTGGCTGATAGAAGGTATACTCACCAGCTAAGGCAAGGAGGAGTGATTGACCCTACTTTTGAGGAGTTGGAGAGAGAAGAAGCAGAGGTTATAGCTCATTTTGATAGAGAGGAAGAGATTAGAGCTCAACTTGAAGAAATTGCAAGACTCAAGCTACAAGCAGAGGAAAGAGAAGCAACCCTAGCTGCTGAAGAAGCCAAAAATAGAAACAGAATGGCTGATAATGAACGTGAAGCACATGCACCCAATGTACCATGGGGAAGAAATACTGGTCCACTTTCTCTCCCACAAATACTCCATGATTTTCTAAGAGGTTCAAGAAAGAATTTTCCCAAATTCAAAGGAGATGGATCCCAACTCCCTGAAGAACATGTAGCATCCTTCATCACTGCTTGTGGTGTGTTAGGTGTTGAAGATGAAGATGTGTTGGTTAGACTTTTTGTGGAGTCACTCCAAGAGAAAGCTATTGAATGGTTTTACATGCTTCCTGCAAGATCTATTACTGGTTGGGAAGATATTAGAAAAGCATTTGAAAACAAATTCAGGAGCACTGAAGATGGTCAAGAGTTGTTGGTGTAATTAGTCCAAATAAAGAAAGAAAGCTCTGAATCCATGAGGGACTTTGTAGAAAGGTTTGACAGATTGACAAGAAGAGTCCCTGAAGATGTGCTACCTCCTGAGAACCACCTGAGAAGATTCTTCATCAGTGCCTTGCCATCAGAAGTTGGTTTCTTCCTTAGAAGAGCCCAACCAAACACATTGAGGGAAGCTCAAACTTTGCCATTGAAACTGATGATGACTTAATCCTCTCTGGAAAGGTGAAAGGCCCAAATGGGAAGCAAAAGGGTCAGAGTTCGGCTTCAGTAACTACATATCCTATGTTCTAGAAAATGGCAAATGATCTAGTTGCCTTGAAGAAACAACTGTCCCAAATGACAATGAGAAATGCTCCAAGGAGGCCAAACTTCCTTGATAGGAAAAGAATTACACCACCTCCTCACCAAATTGCCCTTGAAGCACCTCCTGTCAATGCTATCTGTGACACCAGAGAATCAAGAGAGGATGCTGAAATTGATGAACTTGAAGGAGAAATAATAGAGGATTATGAAGGCTACCTCAAAATTGAAGAAGTTGATATGCACAATGGCTTGTTCGAGTTTGTTGAAGATGGGGAAGAAGAAGAGGAATCCCCAAGATTCTCATGTGTTGTCTTCACTCGAGCCCAATCCAAGAAAGATGCTCTACCCTCCGTGGCTCAAAAAGAAAAGAAAACTAAAGAATATCCTGCTCCAAAGAACACACAAAAGAAGATCATCGGTGAGTAGAGGCTCACCATTACCACCCTCAATGGATTCACCAAAATGAAACCAAAGCCAAATGACTGCAGCTAGAGATCAGTGTTATATCTAGTAAGTCACCTTTTCCTTCTTCTAGCTCACAAGTTATTAAAAACACTCCTCCCTCCAATGAAGTCTATTCCAAGTCACCAAAGTTCCTCAAAGACCCTTACCATGTAAACCTTCCCTCACTCCAGAACTTCCCCTCATCCAAAATTTTCCCATTTGATTTTGTAGAACATGCAAGTAAGACCAAAGTGTAACTCTCAGAGATTGAATATTTGTAAACACACCCTGCTTAGTTTGATAGACTAATAAATGTTGTTTAGAGCAACAGTTCTATGCCTTCAAGTTTGAATTATAAAGGTCTGCTCCCGACACCATCTACACCACCTACTCAAAACATGCTGGCCCTAAGTGCTTCCAAAACAGATAAGGTGGAACCCTTCTACTTGTCTCTTCTCATGGATGGTTTTGAGCTCAACAATTGCATCATTGACTTGAAGCTTGTGATAACGTAATGCCACTCAAAGTTGCCAATGCTCTCAGCCTGACACTAACCAGAGTTAACAAAGCTTGTTACTCAATGGAATCTAAGAAAGTACCACTAGTAGGAAGGATAAAAGATGCACAAGTGGCTTTGGCTGAATACCCGATAAGAAATTACTTCTAACCATCTTAGTGGCAGACATTCCAAGATCTGTTGGCATGCTCTTGAGTAGAAGTTTTTGTAGAGACCTTGGTGGAGAGATAAAGATGGATTGGACCTCTGCGACTATTCCAAAGTAAAGGGTGAGATGAAGAAATTGCTCCCAAGAAGAAAAACAAAGTTTACAAGAAGAAGTTCCATTGACCCAAGAGCTAATATCCTCTTTCAATATTGTGGATTACAAAACTATTTCCTTACTTCACAACGAGAACAAGACTTGCTACTTTCCTAATCGAGAAAGATCAGTCTGGACTATGGAGTTTGATGGAAGCCATTCCAAAGTAGGCTCGGGGCTGGCGTTGTGTTGTACTCTCCTTCCAATGTGATGCATCCTTGTGCATATAAACCTGTAGTTTGACAACACCAACAATACAACAGAATATAAAGCTCTCCTCTTGGGCATAAGTGTAGTGAAAGACATGGGAATCAAAAAGCTGAGATGCCTTGGTGATGTAGAAGTGATAGTGAAGTAAATCTGCTAGCAATACCAGGTGAAGAACCCAGGGCTCAGGCATTACATGAATAGAGTGTGGGATTGCATTGAATTCTTTGATGCATTTCTATTGAAGCCATCCCAAGACAAGAAAATGAAAGAGTTGATTCTCTTACAGTATCAACATCCCTATTGACTCCTCATCCTTCTTTTGGCAAGGAAAAAATAACCATTGAGATGGTTTTTAGACCAAGTGTACCTGATAACACAGATCACTAGCAAGTTTTCAATGATGACAATAAGATTTTAGCCTTCTTGGAGCAAAGAGACAACTTCAATAATCTCTTCTTTGAGGGAAGTGTTAATCCACATAGAGAAGTTGTGGCTGAAGATGCATCAGATGAAATTGAAAGAGTGGATGATGAAGGCATGATCAGATTGAAAGGTAACAAGATCCCCAAAGGTCTAGTCTCTCTGGAGGACCTGTTTGACAAGCATGACAAATTTATTCATGAAAAAGAAAAGCTATCTTCTCACTGTCCATTTGATTTTGACAAGGAAAACATTGGGACTTTTGAAGATCCAAGGATGGTCAACATTGGCAAATGCTGCTCACCTGAAGAGAAAAGGAAGTTTGTTGCTTTGCTTAAAAAGTAATCTGATGTGTTGGCCTACTCTTATGATGAGCTCAAATCTTTTCAACCGAAGGAAATGCATCATTCCATTCCTCTGAAGCAGGATGCTAAGCCCTTCAGGTAGAAGCAAAGACCCTATAATCCAAAGATTGCTGATGTTATCAAGGAAGAAGTGAACAAGATGTTGAATGCCAGAATCATTTTCCCCATTCACCACTCAACATGGGTGGCCAACATTATACCAGTCAAATAAAGAAAATGGGGAGATCAGAATATGTTTAGATTTCAGAATTTTGAATCAGGCATCTCTTAAGGACAATTACCCTCTTCGATCATGGATCATATCCTACAAGCAGTTACTAGATCTGAGATGCTCTCTTTGCTTGATGGCTTCTCAGGGTATAATCAAATTAAAGTGGCCGAAGAAGATTGTAGCAAGATGGATTTCACAACTCCTTGGGGCACTTTTGCTTACAGCAGGATGCCTTTTGGCCTAATCAATGCGGGAGCCACCTTCCAAAGAGCCATGGACCTGGATTTCAAAGATCTCAAGCATTGCATTGTCATATACCTTGATGACTTAACCATGTTTTCAAAGAAGAGAAGTGAGCATATCTTCCACTTGGAGCAGATTCTTACAAGATGTAGAAAACATGGAATTTCTCTAAATCCCAAGAAGTGTATCTTTGGAGTCACGAAGGCAATTTCACGGGACACATCGTGAATAAGCATGGAGCACATATTGACCCTGAGAGGGTAAGTGCTATTCAAGCACTATCTCTTCCCACTAGCAAGAAAGGAGTGCACTCATTCTTTGGGAAGGTAAATTTTCTTCACCGCTTTGTCCCCGAATTTGCTGAACTAACAAAGCATATCACCTCTATGATGAAGCCTCAAACAAGTTTTAAATGGAGTAGTGAAGGAAAATCAGAATTTGAAGAAATTAAGAAGGCCATTGCCAAAGCTCCAACGCTGGTATCTCTAGATTTCAGCAAGGAATTCATCATGTATTGTTATGCCTGAGCACACTCTTTCTGCTATCCTAGTTCAGAAGAATGATGAAGGATTGGAAGCACCTATTTCTTTCATGAGCTACCCTTTGAAGAAGCATGAACTAAATTACAGTCAATTGGAGAAGCATGCATACGCAGTGGTCAAGGCCGTGAAGAATTTCAGATTTTACATACTCAACTCTCACACCATGGTGATGGTCCCCAGAAGTGCAATCAAGTCCATTTTGACACAACAAGATCTCAGAGCCAAAAGAGGAAATTGGATTGCAAGGATCCAAGAGTATGACCTGGAGATTAAGCCCTCTAATTTGGTTAGAGGAAATGGTTTGTGCAAGTTGATTACTGAAGATGAATCTCTCAAATTTCAGCTTGGAGAAAGAGATGACACTTGCCCAACCTGCTCAGAAGATTGCCCACAAGTTCTCTTTGTGAACACTACAGAGGAATGGTATGCAGACATCGCTTTCTTTCTTACCTATGGGGACTGCCCTCCTCATTTAGATTACAAGAAACGAAGAACTCTCAGGCTGAAAGCAACCAAATATGTGATTTGGAATCATGCACTCTACAAGAAAGGGATAGATGGTTATTTTCTCAAGTGTGTTGACAAGGAATAACAAGAAAAACTCCTCAAAGCCTATCATGATCAAGCTTGTGGTGGACACTTTTCAGCCATGGTGACTGCCCACAAAATTCTCAGAGGTAGGTACTATTGGCCTTCTCTCTTTGCTAATACTCAGAGTTGGGTTTCTAAATGCAAAGCATGCCAAAGCAATTTGTTGGAAAACCACAGTTAGCTGCATTGCCTCTCGGGCATGTGATTATCAAGAACCATTTCAACAATGGGGTTGAACTTCATTGGCGTTTGAATTCCCATTCAAGTGTTGGGCATATCTATATGCTCATTGCCATGAACTACTTCACCAAATGGGTGGAATCCATTCCAACCAAACAGGTAGCTCAAGTTGTTTACAATTTTAAAAGAGAATATCATTGTTCATTTTTGGAGTTCCTCGAAGATTATAGTAGACAACGCTACTTATTTCTCTTTGAAGGAATTGAGACTCGTTATGGCTTCAAATTTCTCTTGCTCATTCTTCTGACTACTATCCTCAAGGGAATGGTCAAGCTAAGTCAAGCAACAAAAATATTGTGACCATTATCTGCAAGCTTGTTGATGAGAATCAAAAGAATTGGCACAAAAATTATATGATGCATTGTGGGCTAATAGGATCACTCCTAAGAAGGCAATAGGCATGTCACCTTTTCAGCTGCTATATGGAGTTGAAGTAGAGATTCCTATTACAATTGAAATTCCAGCTCTCAAGCTGCTTCAAATAGTGGAAGATAGCCAATACAGAGATTCAATTGACAAGAGGATCCTTTTCCTTGAGAAGCTAGAAGAGAGCAGATCCCAGGTAGTGGACAGAATTAAAGAACATCAGCTGAAAGTGAAGAAACTCTTTGACAGAAGACCCAAAACATGGAAGTTCGTAGAGCTAGAGATTTGGTCCTACTTTGGGATAAGAGGAGAGAGCCAAAGGGCAGTCATGGTAAGTTTGATTCTTTGTGGTTGGGTCCATTTCAAATTCAAGAAGCTTGTGGTGAGAACGCCTTTCTCTTATCGTACTTGGATGGAAATCCATTGGGATTGCCTAGAAGTGGGCAATATTTGAAGTTGTACCATCGGTGAAAGTGAGTTTTCCTCACCCTAGACCGTAGTTTTTGTTGTTTCCCCTTTTTCGTTGTGTGTGTTTTGGTTTGTTTTTTCTGTCTTGGTGTGGTTTTGGTTGGTGTGTTTCCTTCCTTCTTTCTTTCCTTAATTGTACATGACTCTACAAGGCCCAATGGATAAGGCATTGGTCAACGTTATATGTTTTAAAACTTGAGATTCTGGATCCTCATGCCATGTTTTCTCCTTGTTCAATCCATGCCATGTCCCCAAGCTAGAGCCATTGTTGTCCGCTCAAAATTTTCCTTCTTTTTCCCAAGTCTGGACTTAGAATTTTTTGAGTTGTCACCCTTTAAAAATGGTCCTGTATGAGTATTTTGAAATTTGGCACTTCCCAAAGAATCAAGGATTCTTAGAAATACCCTCATCATATAGATAATTCTCTCCCTTTCCGTAAAGGTAAGGAAGTCCTCCTAACTCGTATTTTACAAGTTATGGCTCGACGGAGTTTGGAGGGGAAATTTTCTCCACTGGCGGGCTCGGGCTGCGGAGAGAAATTTTACACTTAGCCCTTTTGGCTAAAAAGTGCAAGAGTCACCAAGTTGCGCCCGTCACTGCGGAGGAGAATGGAGAAGTGCATGGCGGAGTGGTGGGGCATGGATGTAAATTGGGAATTTTTCCCAATGTGAATTTCAAAGGAAAAAATGGAGCCGTCGGCCCGCGGATGAATCAGAAGTCACCACATGTCTCGGAGCGGTGGGGCATAGACCTTTTTAAGAATTTTTTCCCAATGTGAATTTCAAAGGAAAAATGGAGCCGTTGGCCCACGGATGAATCAGAAGGTGCCACATGTCTCAGATCGGTGGGGCGCGGAGTTTTTGGGAAATTTTTCCAAAAGGGAAAAATTTAAAGTTTGACCTTACCAACCCTAATTTTGACTATGTTTTTACCAATTTTTCCCTAAATCTTCAGAGGGCCATATCTTTCGAACCAAAGCTCGGTTTTTCACATTTTTGGTATCAATGGAAAGCTGTTGAAATTCTCTACATGATGAACACTTCAATTTTAAATTTTGATGGAGTTTTATGGGAGAAAATCGAGAAAACGTCTCTGGCATGCAAAAAAACAAAAAAGTTCCTCCCGACTTCGCTCCAATGTTCTCCTACCACGTGGATGGCCCGATTTCAAAGCAATTAGGGCAAAGGATCAAACGATTCATATACAAACTGGCAAATTGAAATATAAAACACATTTTTACACACAGAAGCTCTTCTTAGGCTCGTCAGAAGTGTTTTCTTTGCTACAGAGGAATTTGGAAGAGGGGAAATGATCAAATTTGTTTGCAACAACCCAAGATCCAAACACATGGAGCAAATCGAATGTCTTATATTCAAACTAGCAAATCGGGTGTAATGTTTGCTCGCAAGATCTAGTTTTTGACACGACATGGGCATTTTTCTTCGCAAGGATGGAATTCGAAGAGGCATGGATAATTTGCAGGTTTGTAACCATTTGAATTTGGGAATATAATGACCCTTCAATGTCATTCACGGGGTTGGCAATCGAATTTGAAAACTGGAAGCACGTTTTTGTGAACAGAGGACAAAAATGATTGTTAGTCTTCTTCTATTCTCCTCCTCTGCATTTTTCTTCTATTCCCACTTGTGTACAAGTTTCAACTTTGAGATCAATAAAAAAGGAAGGAATTTTATGTCCCCCCAATGGAAAAATTGATTGGTGCTTTGTGACCAACGTGTTTTATTCTGTCTTGTGCTCAGAAATTGCAAATTTGTCTTTCTTCTATTAGTTAATGCATGTTATGAACTTTCTGATCAATGCATATAGGCATCTGATATTCTACCTATATCATTGACCTTCTTGCCTTCTTTCCCACTCCCTTTCCCATACTTAGATTAATTTCTACCCTAGCAAGAAATTGCAGGCTTTTCCATAGGGTCAGTGGAGTGCCCCTATGGATCTCTGGTTGAAAAACCACCATTAAAATCCTTCGGTTTTACATGCTAAACAATGGGAGCTGCACCATTCAAATGTAGAGGGACTTAGATTCCCATAGCATTGGCTTGAAATCCACAAATTTGTCCACAAGACAAATTTTCTCGCCAACACCAGCAAAATCAAAATTTCTAGTTTTGGTTTTTAGGATTTCTGTTACTTTTTAGAGGTTTTTAGAGGCCATTTTGTCAATTTCATAGATTTAGAGTAAGTTTTCTCATAAAATCACTTAGGGTTTGAAGGAATTAATCTTGTTTCCATGCTTTGTATGAGTTTGGGCTAAGGTGTGTATGCTCTTCTCTTACACTTCGTGTGATCTAGAGAATCAAAAGCACTCTTAAACCTTCTTTTGCTATCATTAGAGTAAGTAGGAAACTTTGTTAATCATATTTTAGTTTAAATGCTTTTTCACTTGCTAAATAACCAAGGCTAGAATTTGTGTATGCTCTTCCCTTGCACCTAGTGTGATCTTGGGAATCAAAAGAAATTTTAGTCTTTTCATTAAAAAGCACTTGGATGAATTGGGAATAAACCTTGTTTTTGCAAAATTTGATGGTAGTTAGTTGATTTACAAGCATTTTTCATGGTTATTTTCTTATGATATTGTGAATCTATTTTGAAACTACTAACCATTTTGTGAAGGACCTAATGCTAGTCAAAGAAAGGAGTACCTAATTTTTTTCTAACTACACATGTGATTGTAGGTTGCCAAAAGGAGTATGACAAAAACCACATTAAGTCTAAAACATAAAAATACACCACAATCATCACATTGTATTTGCAGGTTTCAGTTAAGAGTTATGGCTCATTCACTCAACTAGGACATAACCCCTTTGGCATAAGCCTTAAGCTACAACAATGGGGGTGGTCTCGGGAACCCTAAAAAGTGCTCCACACTACTGACTTGTCTAGTACGCCTTGGTGAGATTAGCATCAAAGATATCCATATCATGACCCCAATGAAAGTATAACTGAACACACTTCGGTGCTCATTATACTAAAGGGGGTAAAGTAAATCCAAGATACTCCCAAATTAGTCAGTGTGAATTTTTGGGTAAATCGAGCTCGCTCCTAGATATCTTGTGACACCTAGAGAGAGAACCACCTAGGAAGATTGTCGGCTTGGAGCCATTATTTTTGTCTTAGATAGTATACTTGAGAGCTCTCACAAAGTGACAACTTTGTTAGATTCAAACTCTTGTTTTTCGAACAAGGAAATAATCTCTTAAAGTTGAAATTGCATGACATTTCATCATGAAATCTACTTAGTGTCATTTTTCCTAGTTTTTCACTTGTCTTAAGACAAGGTGAAACTCTGCCAAAATAACACCAAGTTTATTTCAACACCACTTAGTCTACACCCTTGTTTTCTTGTTTCCCATTTTTAGACAAAAGGAAACAACATATATGGATACCACTAGATATCATGTGTCCACCACTTTTGTATTCTACTTGCGTGACTAGGTTGCAATGCCAGAGTGCAAGTGTTGAAAGTGTGCATGGTATGTACTCATGATCTAGTAGGCCCCCTTGTCTCAAAAACCCATATTTGAGATTTATTATCATTGTAGTTAGGTGTTTTCATCCTTGTCTTCTTTTGAGTTGTTTCGTTGCCCACATTATAGCTGTATAATTGAGATATTTACGTCTTGTTTCCATTGTGAAATTAGGCCTAAATCTCTATATTGTAGAGTTACGTTGTTCACACGCATAACAATTTCTTGTTATACTTAGACATAGTTTTTACATCCTAACTTTGTCTTGAGTTTTGTGAGTGTTGAGGATACATTGTTAGCATTGCGATAACATCATTTTGACACTAGAAATCTTGCTTTCCCAAAATCTTGGTTCACGTGTCCAAATAGTGTTGTTATGCTTGCTCACATTGTTATCATCCATTTTACAAGACTTGGACTTTGTTAGTGTTTAGAAACTGGTTTTTAGTATATCTTGTTAGAAGATCGCGTCAACATTCTCTTATCATTTAGGCCTTGTTTGTTGCAAACTTGACCTAATTGGTGATATTGTGTTGTCACTATTTGGTGTAACCAAACTTTGAGCGTTGTACATCATTATATTGTTATAAGGAAAACTTGTGTCATATATTACCTTGCTAGGGTAGCTTGTTCATTATTCTTTAGTTCACACGTTCACTTTGACCTATCACTTTTGTGGCTATTCTATAGTCACCTTATTTAAATAACTTAAGGTCGTTATGCTGCACAAATTTGACTAGGGTCCTTTGTTAGTAAACCTTAGTGGAAATCTTCGCTACTGCACCTTATATTATAAGTAATGCCTACTACAGGAATGAGGTCGCGAAAGTTGGCAACCAATATATTTGGAGGTGACAACCCTCTTATGGAGGATAATCTCATGGTCAACCATAGTGGTGGAGAGGAAGAGTCTCCTCGCGCGGATGCAAAGCTTCATTCCACCCATTTTGACGACTACATTTTTCATAACAAACATGAAGTTATTATGCGGGTTGTGGAACTAGGAGCCAAATTACCTTCCACAATAGACCCTTCTCTTATCACCGACATGGTTTGGGGAGAAGAAGAAGTAGACCTCCCTCGTCACACTATTAATGAAATTTTAAATCCAAGTCATGCCTCTACTTTTGCACGACAAAATAATGAGGAGATACCATTTGAAAATGATGGAGACTATCATTTGCCTCCTATTAAAATTCATTGCGAAGACCATGAAGAACATGTTCATCATGCACAACCTCCTCCTAACGAAGATCGTCATGAAATACCTATTAAAGAGGCTACTTTAGAACAACAAGTCAAAGCCCTCACTCGTCAATTGGCAAGTTTGGATTTGCATATACAAAAGGAACAACCAAAAGTTGTGAAACAAACTATACCAAAGACAAAACCTAAAGCTTTGTTTTACGAATTCCCAATAAATACTCCTCGACGGGAGGCACAAAGAGATCCTTATGAAGAGATTCTCGCAAAAATCGGGTGGACATAAAACTAGGCGTAACCCTTTATATAGACCTACGCCGCCACCCATGTAAGATCCACTTTTTAATTAAGAGTGGTCAACAATGAAGAATGCCCTTTAAGTGTTACAAGAGGGCCAAACCGATAGTAATAACAAGAAGTATCGGTTTGACGAGTTATGTCCTTACCCATTTGATAAAGCCATGCGACAGGTACCTTTCACAAGACATTTTGATTTTCCAAAATTTGATAAATATAAGGGAAAAGGTGACCGTCGTGATCATATAAAGGACTTTTATATGGCATGCCAAGAGGTGGCATTCAATGATAATTATCTTATGCGCTTGTTTCTATGAAGTTTAGGGGCAACAATGCTAGAATGGTTTGTGGATATCCCCAAGGATCCATATCAACATGGCCAGAACTAACAAAAATTTTGTATGACATTTCTCTTTTAATATAGAGAATGACGTCACCATGTTGGATCTCTGCAATGCCAAACAAAAAAAAATTGAAAACTTCACTGCATTTTTACAATGATGGAGAGGATTAGCTAGCCACTTTCCTTACTCCATACCCAAAAATAGATGATATGTATATTTATTCCCAAGCTCCATCCAGACATTACGTTCCACTTGCAAATGCATTGTGGCAACACATTTGAAGAGTGTTAGGAAATAAGGGATAAAATATGCGGATGAGTCCTTCACATAATTGCAATAGTAGAAACTAATGAGCAAAAATATTATAGATCTGAATTAAAAGTGCATAATAAAATAACACAACACAAAGTGACAAGTATTTAACGTGGTTCCCAATTTGGGCTACGCCCACTAAGAATCACTTGCTCGATTTTATTATAAGCCACAGCTCTCTCAATACAATACCTATATTTGTTTGGAGCTATGCTCAACATACAAAATTCACACCCAAATTCATACACATCTGCAATGTTACATCATAATCCTACCATATGCATAAAACCACATAAGTAGACAACTACTTAAGTAGTTTTACAAAACCATGGGTATTAAAACCATGGGCCGAAACCGTGCCATAAACCTATGGGTCAAAAATCCCACCCATATGAGACACGTTTCTTGGTATATCAAGCATGTTTTAAGGCCAAAAAATTTTACTGAAGTATAATGGAAAGTGTAAAATACTCTTAGTGTACAAAGTATTCAACACTTTCACACATGAAAACAGCTCCACAACCTAATAATCTCCCACTTGGAGACTAGTTTCCTCCGAGCAAGCTTCTCAATCCTTCACTAGTTTCCATGAAGACCAACCAAAACTGAACACAACTTCAGATTTTTCCCTTATGACCACCTTGGTCATCATGTCTACAGGATTCTGATTGGTATGAATCTTCTCTAGCTTCAACTTCTCTTCCTCCAAATCCGTCCTAATGAAATGGTACCTTAACTGTATATGCTTCGTCCTAGAGTGGAAAGCAAAGTTCTTAGCTAGGTGTATAACACTCTGACTATCACTATGCAACTTTCCTTCCTCTTGCTTATGCCCCAACTCCTTAAGAAATTGCTATAACCAAATCATTTATTTTGCTTGTGTCTCGTGGCAACAACATACTCAGCCTCTATGGTTGACAAAGCCACCAACTTTTGTAGTCATGAAATCTAGCTTACTGTTGTCCCACCTATAGTGTAAACATAACCTGTCATGCTGCTCATGAAGTCGACATCTCCAGCCATATTTGAATCTACATAACCACACAAAGTGGTGTCTAATCCACTTATGTACGCAAAACTATCCCCATGGTCCCTCTCAAATACCAAAGGATCCACTTTACTGCCTGCCAATGATCTCTACCGGATCACTCATAAATCTACTCATCGATCCCACTACATGGGCAATATCGGGCTTGATGCACACCATAGCATACATAAAACGCCAACCACCGATGAGTAAGCTACCTTGGATATCTTGTTTTCTCTCTGCTCTCTCTTGGGACACTTGCTCCTTTGATAACTTGAAATGGCTTGCCAAAGGAGTCCCAACCGGTTTAGCATCTGCGCATATTAAACCTCTCAAGACCTTCTTAATGTACTCTTCCGAGATAAAGTCAACTTTCGTTCCTTCCTATCTTGAGATATCCTCATACAAAGGATTTGTTTGGCTACCCCCAAATCCTTCATATGAAAAGGATTCACTTAGTTGCTTCTTGAGTACTTTTATTTCTGCATGTTTTTACTGCAACCAACATATCATCCACATACGGACATACGATAATATAACTGCCATCCTCAAATTTCTTTGTATACACACAATGGTCGAATGACATATAATATAACCTTGCTCCATCATGAAGCTATCAAATTTATTATACGGAGCTTATTGCAAGCCATACAAGCTCTTCTTCAGTTTGCACACCATCTCCTCTTTACCTTTGACCTCATAACCCTCTGGTTGTTGCATATATAGTTTCTCCTCCAAATCACCATGGGGAAATGCAGTCTTTACATCAAGCTGTTTTAAGTGCAATTCTTTTGCTATAACTATTCCTAGAACAGTTCTAATAGAAGTCATTTTTACTACATGAGAAAAAATCTCATCAAAATCTATACCTTTTTTCTATGTAAACCCTTGACCACCAACCGGGCCTTGTATCTTTTCTTGCCTCCTTCCTCTTTGAATTTGAACACCCACTTGTTTTTTAATGCTCTTTTCCTTTGGGTAGCTTCACCAAATCCCATGTCTAGTTCTCCATGAGAGCCTGATGCTCCTCATCCATGGCTTGCTCCCACTTCTTCTTGGCATCTACCTGCATTGCTTCATCAAATCTCTCTAGCTCTCCACTATCAGTGAGTAATAAATAATAAAGAGAAGGAGAAAAATGTTCAGGTTCTCTTCTTACCCTAAAAGACCTCCTCAATATAGGAGTTTGGGGTTCTGTTGAGGAGGTTCTGAATTGATTCATGTGTCACTTTCCCATCCGGAAGATCCTCTACCGATGCATATTCTTTCATGGATTATTCTTTTGTTTTCTTACAATGCTACTTATACATGACTTTCTCATTAAAGACCACATCCCTAGATCAAATGATTTTCTTGTCCTTAATACTCCAACATTTATATCCAAAGTCATCACCACCATAACCAATGAAAGTACATTTTTTTGATTTAGCCTCTAGCTTGGTCTTATCATCCTTGTCTATATGGAAAAACACCTCACATCTAAAGAATCTAAGAAATGAATAATCAAATTTCTTACCATACCAAGCCTCCTCAGGTATGCCTCCATCCAAGGCACTTGAGGGTCCTCTGTTTATCAAGTACACAGTTGTGCTCACCGCTTCTACCCAAAAAGAAAGAGGTAGTCCTGCATGTAACCTCATGCTCCTAGCATGTTCCATTATTGTTCTGTTCATCCTTTCTGACACCCCATTCTACTATGGAGTTCCTGGAACCGTCTTTTTCCTGTGGATTCCATTCTTAGAACAATAATCATCAAATTCATTGCTGCAATACTCCCCTCCATTATCTGACCTGAGACATTTTAGCTTAAGACTATTTCATTCTCTACCAAGGCTTCCATTTTAACAAAAGTGTCAAATACATCATATTTGTTTCTAATACAATAAACCCAAACTTTCCTTGTTGCATCATCAATAAAAGTAACATAATAACTTGAACCCCAAGAGATGATACCTGAATCGGCCCCACACATCAAAATATACCATCTCTAACTTACTCTCTTTCTTTGTAGGTCCAACCTTGAGAAACCTTACTCGCTTATGTTTCCCATATATGCAGTCCTCACAGAACTCCAAACCTATTTTTGTATATCTAGGAAAATCCTTCTTTATGATCTCCATGCCCTTATGGCTCATATGACCGAGCCTATAGTGCCACAATGTTGTATCTACTTTTAAAGCCACAAGATTACAAACATTAGTGCTATAAGTGGTTAAATACAAGGTTCCAACCTTCTTACCTCTTGCCACCACAAGAGCACCCTTGGTAACCTTCTAAGAGTCTGCTATAAATATCACAATATAAACATCACTTCCCAATTGGCCTGCTGATATCAGATTTCATTTTAAAGTAGGCACATGTATGACATCTTTCAATAGCCATGTATTCCCATTCTGCATCTTAACTTGAACAAATATTTTTCCAACTATACTTTGCAAGGCTCATCATCACCAAGAAAAACATGCCCAAAATCCCCTTGAACATAATCAACAAAATAATGCCTATGTGGAGTAGCATGGAAAGAAGCCCCGAATCTAAAACCCAAGATTCAACAATATTGTGCAAAGAAAGAATCAAAGCATCCTGACATACATTACCCGTTGCCACATTTGCCTCCTTGTTTTCTTCTGTTGTTTCTTCTTGTCCCGAAGCTCCCAACAATCCTTCTTTGCATGCCTAGACTTTCCACAAGTGCCAACATACTATCTTGCTTTTGGATTTTGACCTTGCCCGATCTTTTGATTTTCCACGGCTTCCTCTATTCTTTGTCTCCCTCTAGTTTCCACAATCAAATAATTCCTGAAGTAGAAGATTCCCCAGAGCTTTTTCTTCGCATTTCCTCGCTTAGAATCACCCCTACAACATCCTCAAACTTCAAATTTGAGTTAGTTGGAACCGAGTTACTTACCACCATTACAATTGAGGCTATTCTAACTCTTAGGTAAAGAGAAAAGAATTAATCAAGCCCTAACTTCTTCATCAAATTCTATTGTAACTGAAGCTAGCATATTTACAATCGTATTAAAATCATTTAAATGATTTGCTACTGAACCATTCTCAGACATCTTCATATTAAATAACTTTTTCATTAAAAATATCTTATTAGAGGCAAAGGGTTTTTCATACAACTTCCCTAATGCATCCATCAGTTCTTTTGTAGTCTTTTCCTTGAAACATTAAATAATACCGAAGATGTAAAGACACAACTAGATTATCCCAAGTGCCTTCCTATCCAACAAATCCCATTCCGCATCCGTCATGCTCGAGGGTTTGTTCACCTTCTCAAACAATGGAATATAAAGATCCTTCTGATAAAGGTAATCTTCCATCTGCATCTTCCAAAGACTAAAATTCTGCCCATTGAATTTATCAACCCTTGATCTTCCATCATCTACCATAGCTCCCACTCAAGCTAAAAATTTCCCTGTGATTCAACACTTCAACAAACCAAACCAAACTTTGATACCAATTGTTAGGAAATAAGGGATAAAATATGTGGAACGAGTCCCTCACAGAATCACAACAGTAGAAACTAATATGCAGAAAATATTACAGATCTAAAATAAAAGTGTAGAATAAAATAACACAACACAAAGAGACAATATTTAACGTGGTTCACCCAATTTGGGCTATGTCCACTAAGAATCACTTGCTCAGATTTTATTACAAGCCACCGCTCTCTCAATACAATACCCAAATCTATTTGGAGCTATGCTTAACAAACTCTACATAATTCACACCCGAATTCATACACATCTGCAATGTTACATCATAATCCTATCATATGCATAAAACCACATAAGTAGACAACTGCTTAAGCAGTTTTACAAAACTATGGGTATTAAAACCATGGGCCAAAACCGTCCCATAAACCTATGAGTCAAAAATCCCGCCCATATGAGAAAATCATGTTTCTCGGTATATCGGGCACATTTTAAGGCCAAAAATTTTATAGTACTGTGGAAAGTGTACAATACTCTTAGTGTACAATCTTCAACACTTTCACACATGAAAACATGCTCCACAACCTAACAAAGAGGTGATAGAAAAAGGGAGTCAAATTGAATGACATTGTTAAATAGAGGGACCCTAAAGCCCTTTTTAAGGGATCATAATGATTCCAGGACCAACGACAAGCCAAAATTTGTTCCTAATAAAAAAAAACATTGTTAATGATGGAATAGTTGACAATAAAAGAGTACAAGCCATGCAGAACCACACACCTTTGAAACTTGCAAAGGGTAATCCACCTACCGAGTATAAACGCTACACTTTTACTCCTCTATCTGAATCCATATCGTCTATACTAAAACAATTAGAGGTCATTAATATGGTTAGATATCCTGAAACTACGCCTTATGAGGATGATGCACCTAAGCCATCATGGTTTAGAGATAATGAATATTGCCAATTCCACTGCGTTAAAGGTCACAAAATAGATAAGTGTTTGAAGTTGCAACACTACATCCAAGACTTAATCGAAAGTGGCGATGTGGAGATGGATTCATCCACTCCTAAAAAATCCCCCAATATGAAGACTCTTCCTAAACATAATTAGGACAAGAATGCTAATTGTGTGTCTAATGAGGAGAATCATTTTGATGCTCTCATTGGTTGTGTAGATACACCTATTGAACATGTCAACACAATAACCTGTGATATCCCCTAGACTATCTATATCTAGGTATGTGCCAACAAAGACTGATTATCACACAATTTTGCATACTTATGATAGTAAGGAACCTAGGTTTCAACATTCCTATCAAATAATGCCTATCACAACTAAACCTCATTTGATTCTTTTCACTAGAGATCCCATTCGGGTACCCTATTCCCCACATTCCTCTCATAGTCAGTGATATGGTTTGGAAAATTCTGATCCAAATTATTATTCAAGTTCTTCCCACTCTTCTTCTGACTTAGATCCAAACTATTATTCTAATTCTTCAGATTCACCTAGATCTTGAAAATTCTAATTTGGTTCTTGAGCTGCAGTCCTCCCTTGCTTTGCAAGACCTCCCTTATTCACCACCTCAACGACCCCTTCTTCCATCAAAGAGCTCTTTGATTCAAAGTCCTTCTAATCAATCATCCAAGTCGACTCCCATGTCGCATTCATCCAATCAACCTATTGTGGTAGAATAACTACCCACACCGATTGATTCATTTCAAAATGAAGAAGCAATTAGAGAATTTATGAGGGTACATGAAGACATTCCTCTAGAAGTTTGTAAGCAAGAAACCTCTTTAGACCTTGATACATTCGCGTATTGGGAGGAAGAGATCGATGTATTTTGTTAGAAAACAAAGGAAGACCCTAAGATCATCAAACATGATCCTCCTTATTTTTCCATCTTCACATTCTTCATTGGGCGATGAAATGCCTGGGTCTAGCATTGATCCATGACCTATCTTCTCATTACCTAATCATTCTTTATCTATTAGGATTCCTCCATCACAATCTTACCTTGGGTCACCACCTAGTAGCCCATCGTCTTCTTCTATATGTGGGCCACCTCCAAGTAGCCCCACATCATCTATATGTGGCTCACCTCATGGTAGTCCATCTCCATCTATAATGGGGGCACATCCTAGAAGTCTCTTATCTTCGATTCTTGGGCCACATCCTAGTAGGCCCTCATCTTCTATCTATGGGACACCACTAGGAAGTCCTTCATCTTCAATCTTAGGGCCACATCCTTGTAGTCCTTTATCTTCAATCTACGAGACGCCTTCTAGTAGCCCATCCTCTTTAATTCTTGGACCGTACCCTTCACGTCCATCATATTTTCCTTCTATCAATGATTGTGGCAAGCCCACTATCATTCCTCACATCAATTTTATTCATCCACTTTCTTCTCCCACTTCTCGGGATCGGAAAGTCACGTAGTAGCTTATAGGAAACCAAAATGGTTCCTTCATCAGCTTAGATCAATAATTCAAAGAGCCCCAAAGCTCACAACAATTTAAAAAATCTTAAAGTTTAGAATCAAACACACTTCAAAAATGCACATCAACGCACCCATCAAGTATGGCGTAAAATACGAAAGCCTCTAGATATGGAACTAAATATCCCACATATAAAATCCATGTTTCACGATAAAACATAATTATCTATTGAGTATGAGCTCACCACGATCACATGAGATCGGGGATAATATGACTCTCGATAAGCAAACACACCTAGCCTTCATTATTGAGGAAATTTCTAACATTGTTGTTGGATCTTATCACGCCAAGTGACCTTTGTTGGTCCCACCTTTCAAAAAAAGACAAAAATAAATAAAATGATAAAACATTTCATAAAAATCAAAGGTAAATGAACACACATTGCAATCAAGTATTGCATACACATGGATGTTCTTTCTTCCCTTCCTTGTTATTCTTCTGCAAGTCTTCCTACCATTTTCATCCCTTCGGTGATATTTTGGTTAGCCAATTCACACGCATTTTATGATAGTTATCTCTATGGTATCCGTTTGGCCTTGGTCTTTTATCACCTTGGTAAATTAAAGAATGACTGACCTTTTAGAGATCCTATCACAATAAACATCTAAAAAACTTGTTGCGAAGAAATTTTGGATATATTTGTTGACACTAGCCAATGTCATCATCACACTCACTTCTCGCCTTCTTCCATTAGGCCATCAGTGGTTCTTAACCCCTTGTCAAACAAGAGAGCTGAAATAAGGTTTCAGAAAAGAAAAAGAATCAATCAAATCAAAAAGCACAAAATTGAAAGCAAATGCTAAAAGCAAAAACAAATTGATATATAACTCTCTCTTGGGGTATTTCTAATCATCTCTATCAGGGCTATGGATGCCTGATTAGCAGTAGAGTAATGTTGCGATTAGAATCAAATGCATCTCCATCGGGGCTATGGACGTCTGCCTAGCAAGAGAAATGTACGACTCACCTTCCACAATCCATTCACAAAAAAATCAACTTTGAAAAATAAATCATTCCTACACATTGGCTAGGGTGTCTTCACTTGTTGTCTATCAAATATTCCCTCCAAGAGGTAATAAATTTCCACATGCACACACTGGATCTCGATGAGAAAACAAGATTAGTATGTTACTAAGTGTATTTTTATGGACCTTGTTTAGACTCTTACTCTAGTCTGTATCTTGTCTCATTATTTTTGTCTTTGGCTAACCACTTCTTCATCACGAGGCTTTTAAGCTACATTCAAAACATTCACGTTGTTTGTCTACTTCATTCAGAACATCCATGTGTATAAGATTGGCTTTTTGCCATGTTTTTGGGCACCTTGGTACCCTTTCTCAAAACAAACTTCCACTTCTTTCTATCATGTGCTTCTTGGCTAGTTTACACTAGGGGAATCCTTTCTCCTTCCTAGCACGTCATTGGGTTACGTTCATCATCATGATTGAACCTATCTATATTGGCCCTGATCTAGCTTCTGCGCATGAAAAGTTTGCCTTTGAATATTCCCATCTAATGTTGGGGCAATTTCACATCTTCACTTTCTTGCACATGCACATGACATTCTTCCTTGTACATCCCATTTGTCGCTAGGGGCATCCACATTTCTTCATTTCCTATACATAACTTTAGAAAACTTATAGAAAATAAAAACATTCAAATATGTTTCAAAAATAAAAATAATAATGGTAAAGTCATTAAAAATCCAATTTTATTTGTAAAAATCAAAATTCTACAAAAATTGGTAAACAATGTGCATACAATTGAAGCTTGTATCACTTGCATTATCCTCGAACATCAAAATATGTCTTACAAACATATTTTTATGGTTCTTGCTTGTTTTGGTCTCAAACGACTTACAAATCATTGTGATCTACCTCCATTAACAAAAGCTCAACTGCATACTATGTCGGTACTCCCATGCAATAGTGAGTTGCCAGAGATTGTGTCATAGTGCATGAAAGCTTTTCCATGGGACTACTTGTGTCCTCTATTTTTCCCTTGCATGTGTTATTGCTTGGGGCATCATTTTTAACCCTTGTCGTACAACACGAACATTCGGGAACTGCAACTTGATAACAAAAACATTGGTACAACTATCTTGAACGTTGTTTGTTTGAGTATATGTGATTGTGCTTGTTTCTCTGTTAGGTTAGCTGGTTTACTTTCTCGTATTGCATTGCATTTTGTATGTTGCATGGAGTTAAATATCATTTTACTTTCTCGTATTGCATTGCATAATGTATGTTGCATGGAGTTACGTATTTTTAGCAGTAAACAATTGTTAGTAATTTAGCTTTTCATGTTATCTTACACTTTTTTTTATTTTAAATAAAGGCCGATGATGTAGACCTAGGGGAAAAATGATATAAACAGTTGCTTATTGAAAGGTTGGATGCAAAGGTTGGACTTGTCCTATATTTCTCCATTAATCATTTCTTCTCCATTATCATTTATTACCACTACTAATTTTTCTTCCAAATCACTCGGGGCAATAAACAACCATGTTTATCCCTATCCTTATTCCTTTTCAATACCTAAGGGTTTTGTGCCCGTTTTGACTCATTTTCTTCTATCCATTTCAAATCATATTTTTTTGATTGTCGATTGACTTCTTTTATCACCCACTCGACACTCGAGGGGCATCCTTCATCTTGCTAATTTTTCTTCAAAAATTTACTTGTTTTACGTTTGTCTACTATGTTTGAAGTGAAGTCACTAACTTCACCTCAAATAGGGGAAAATGTAGACACCTAAATTTCACTTTTGCAATCTTATTGCCAAAATGCACACAAATCACTCTCATTCTTACCAAATTCATTATAATTAGTGCTCTTTACTAATTAACTAACGTTTCTTACCACTTTAGCCAATTAACACCACATTATTGATTGTGTAACCCCTTTCACATTCAGGATGCCACTTTACGGTGAATCGTAAGTCAAAATCCTCTTTAAAATAAACAATTAGCATTTATTAGCTAATTAAGCCTATTTTCCCCTTGTTTTGGTCAATATACCCTATTATTGACTTAAACCCTCTTCCAACCACTCAAAATCATGCCATTCACCTCCATAGCATCTCAATAAGCTTTAAAAGCTTATCATAGCCTCTGGTTTACCTAAGCGGTTGATTAGGGCTTTACACCTCTTAATCACTTGGTAATTCACTAATTGTGATTAACAAGGCCTAATCATGATTAACAATTCTAATCTAATTTGGGGCTTTTAGTCCCACATGTACCAAAATATAAGTTTCTCTCTAAAAGGAAAACTATAAAAGGGTACACCTCATTCCTTTATATTACACACCATGCTTTGATTTGCATCTCATATAATAAATATGATATATAGCCAAGTTCAATCCTTGCTTAAAGCCTTCAATGGGGTTAGTAGATGGATATCCAAAATGACCAAGTAGTCATTGGGAGAGGCCATTTCACCTTGTTTAGAGTAGCAACCATAACCATTTGATTTCCCTCTTAGGTCTATTTAGGCCCATGTTAGGTAATTCAAGCATATTAGTAGGCATGTTTAGTTAGATTGTGTATTGTTTTCATACTCGTTAACTAAGAATTCTTTTAAGATTCTATATTAATGTTACATTCCTAGACTTAGAACCCTTGGCTAGACAAATGAAAATGGTGTTAGCTTCCCTTGTTTAGTCATGCAATTTTCTTTGTAGAGTTTAGGGTGTCATCAACCGCAAAGACTTATTTTTCAACGAATGAATATTTGAGCCCATAGTCTTTGAGGGAATGACTAAAGAAAGCGAGTTGGTTTCTCCATCGGATCATCATTTTCTTTGGGTGAGGATACCTGAAATGCTCTCTTGACTTGCAAAAGCATAAAAAATAAAATCTTTATAAAACCTGAGGTTCACCAGTATAGGAGCTTGAGAAATGGCCGTTTTGATGGCTTCGAATATTTCCATTCTTTCCTTTGTCCATGAGAATGTGAATAGGACATTTGATGTGATTGGGTAACATGGGATCACCTCTCAAGTTGTGGGACTTGGGCTTGAGGTGAACCTCTGAAGGCTGACTTCCTCTTCCTAAACTAAGTGTTATACTACTCCTAGTGCAATAAAATGGTTATCTAGACCTATACTAACATTTTCATGGGATTTAGGGAAAGATATTTGTAATAAATAAAACTATAATAGGGATGGTGATGCATAAAATGAAGGGTGATGCTAGACTTTGGGAAGGTTGTTTTGAAGAGGGTGTTTTGCACCAGAAATCAACTTCACCTACTACAACTAGGAAAGGGTAAACAAAATACCACAAACTAAGAAACATGTGTTCCCTCCATTAAACTCAACTAGACAAACAATCTTTCGGTCTTCCAGTGAAGAAGGATGAAACTGAGAAGGGTGAACAAGCACCACAACTCAACTACATGTAGAACTCCACCACTTGATAAGCACATAACTATAAGAACCTACAATAGAAACTTAAACTTGCATAATGTACCTGTAAGCATGAGAAATGCACAAAGAAGTATATGGAATGATGAAAGGACCAACAATAGTCACAAAACATACACTTTTATTACTTCAACAATGTGCACAATGCATCATTACATTTAGAAGAGGAAATTGTTGCCAATACAGTCTTCGAAAGGAGGCTTGAAAGTTCCCCAATCCACAAATCTAATTTGTAGAAGAGAGAAGATTCCTGAAAAATATGCACTTGTCTCATATATCTAACTTGTTTAACTTATGTCGCACGTCTAACTTTTGTAACCAATGTTTAACCCATAAGAATGAGCTTCCAACTTACATTTATAGAAGAAATCTGCGAGAGAAGAGAGGAGAAGTCTTAAATTTTCCCTAAAATGAAGGCACATGATGGCCAATATTAATTACATAATTGGTTGAACCACTTAAGACCATTCCACCATGTCTCATTGATGAAGGATCTAATACTTATCTACTCATTTAATTAAAATAATATTTTAATAATAAAATATCATTTTATTAAAATATTTTAGTAAAAATATTAATTTCGTCATATTTTTAAAAATTCATTTTGTTAATATTTCCCTTCAAAGAAGGGCCAACTTAGTGGTTGGTTCGCGATCAACTCACCGAGTTGGTCGATGATCTCCTTGCATTCAAATATGGTGGGCTTGTCTTCATGCCACAATGAACTTGCTCGGCCTTGTTTTGCATTTACGAGTTGAGCTTTTAATTTTCCGCCATATGACCTAACTCCACGAGCTACCTTCACGGTGATATACTCTCTTGCGCCAAACTCCATTTTCACCCAAGATCCTGAAGTTGCATCAAGCTCGGGGCTTTAGATTTATTCCTTATGTACTTTGGGCGATGCGAAAATGTGTCGGTTTCTCACGAGCTTGTTTTCTTCATAGAGTCAATGTCCCAACACCAAACTTGGCAAAGCTACATTCAAACTCATCATGTTGTCCCCTAAGATCGTGCGTGAGCTCGGTACCTTGAGCCATATCTGCAAGCTCCACATGCAAATGATGGAACTCAACACCCCTCTGTGAGCTCTAATTATAACCTCACCACCGAGTGATTTGGTTTCAACTTGGCTCATCCCGAGTCTCTTCATATTCCTCATCAGCTCATTGCTCCCGTGTCGACTCGACAATTGCAAGAACGGCTTGGCCAATAGCTTGCCATTCACCAACATAATTCGGCCTCTTGAATTCTTCTCATGATCCCATCGAGCTACTATGTATCGCTCTATTCATTGTCATTCTACTCAAGTCATATTTCCCATGGACATGAATTGATCCATATTATTTTGTGCAAACCCTCAGCTTGGCTCGAATCTTCCAATGACGAGTTGTCTTGTCCACCAAGTAACTCCTCTATGACTCAGCTGACCTCTGTAACCCCTAACAGCCATCTACCTCGGCTCCCACCTATAAACTTACTACATTGAGGCTCCACATTTTACCTCAATTCCAAAGCTTCCACAACAGATATCTTACAACTAAACCGGTATCACCTCAACCACTCATGACCCATTCAAAATGGATTTGGAGTTTCCACGTAAAACACCACCCACCTTGCTTGGAATAATTGTCGATGACTCGGCGTCACCTACATACATGCCTAGACATTTTCACGAGTCAAGCTTCATCTCAGGTCAAGAGGATGACTCGCCACATACTCCTTAACTTATTCTCTTACCCGAAACTCCCAATATCCGAGAAGGGCTCCCATCTTGTCACTTGACCATTGGAAAGTTACTTGTATTAACCAAGTGGTTAGCTAACCCAAACTCCCACATGGTAATGCTTTCCTAATTTTCCCTGACGTGGAACCCTTGACTTGGTTTGCCATAACAAAATTCCCACATGGTATCCGGTGTGAACTTTTCCCACGCGTGGAAATCTTATGTTGGTTTTCCATGTCATTATCTCCACCATGGCCGTAAAGGCCTAAAACTCTCCATTGTCGACTTTTTTCAGCTCGTAGCTCGTCGTTTCACTGAACTCAATTTGGTCAACCGAGCCATCGCGATAGTTTGTCTAAGCTCAACCCCAAATCGGTGTTCTCACCATGTCATGCTCGTCCTGTTTAACTCATCATGAACTCACCACTTCCTCTCTACGACCTACCTTCTTGAGACCTACCTCTACAAGACTCGACTCAACTGACTGAGATCCTCCATACCTTGATACAACAAGGCCTTCCAACTCGTCGATTCAATTCTCGAAATGCTTTAAATGCATCCCTAAATTGTTGAGTTGGCAAGGTTCCTTTGACCAGCTCCATGCTCGATATGCTCGAGCTCTACATCCGTGTAGCTCGCCAAATCATCCTATGTCAACCAACCGCCGACCAAGCTCCAACCCCTAGCTTGATGACATGGCTCAACTCATCCGTGAAAACCCCCAAGTTGGCCTTCGACTCGAAACCTATCTTCTCAAGACTGAGCTATATCTCACCTAATGAGCTCAACTCGGTCTTGCAACATTGGGTGAGATCTCTTTATGCAACATTGAGTGAGCTCTCTAGTACCCTTGAATGAGTAACTCACTCCAACACAATTATCACTCTCTTCAGCTCGATATGTCGAGTTCTCATTACACCCATGTAATTAGTTTGAATGAGTTAATACAACCTAGCTCGACTTGGCCTTATATGATATCAACTCACCGAGTAGCTCACTAAGCTACTCGGTGAGTTGATTGAGCTCAAAGACCCTTTTGGGGAATTCCCACACCTATTATTGAAAACATGGATCTTGCAGATTCATGATGAATCAATTTTAACTATTTAATCTCTATGATGACCGGAAGTGAGTCCACCGAGATCAATGTTTTGTTTTGAGCACAATAGGACCTCATTTTCCAATTTCACCATATGTGCAAAATTAGATAATAGATACATGAAAGGGGGAAATGATTGAGCTTTTGATTGATTTTGCAGGGGTGCAAATGATGGAGGAGGAATAATATCCTCTTGTAAAGGAGAATGACTAATAAGAGGAGCTTTGAGAAAGCTAGGGATTTGAAGATTTGGCTGAGATGGTGTAGATTGGAAAGAAGGAACAAGAGAGCTAAATGGTGTTAGTGAAGGATTACCCCATTGATAGGGTTCCTACAACTAGATTGATTAGCTTCTATTATTTCAATCAAGACTAACATTTGATTTAAGGATTTGACCATTACCTCTAGCTTTTGTTGATGGCTATACTAACTTAGCAGAGGACCACCCAATGCATAAGGCTCCTTAAAACTAGGTGGTTTAGTTGTCATGATTTTAAGCATCTCCTTTTACTTTTGCATGGTTTCCTCCATATTATCAACCTACAACTAGAAATCATAATCATAGATGAAAACACCTCCATTTTTTTGCATATCCCTATTCTTAAAAAACATCATGGTTAATTAGATAACCATATGGATCAGCAAGGGTTGGATCATAGGCACATTCATCAGGATAGGGCTCATGAAACTAATTTAGAGGGAGTTGTTATCCAATTTGCCCCTTCGGGAAAATTGTACAACAGGGAGTAACAGGCACAAAGCACCACACAGGGCATCTAATGATGAATATGAGCTTACAGATGGTTTCTAGGGTTCTAGGAACAATGTTTGTAATTTTGAGAGTGTTAAAATCAAACGAGGAATTTTTCCTCTTCTTGGTCTTAAAAGGGTTCAATTTTTCTTAAGAAAGGAAAAACAAGTCGGGTGGGCCCATAACAAAGTTAAATGAGAAAAAGGGGAGATTCAATCAACGAGCCTAATATCCATGACACCCGGTCTTCATGAGCCCACTAGCACAAGAAAGTCCCAAAAATCACAAATTTAGCGTTAGGGGTAAAAAAATGAGCAGAAATAGGCCCTTAGGGAGCAGGGCTAAACAAAGAGCTTACCGAGTGGCTCAATGAGCTACTCAACAAGGCTGGTTAAGTTGCATTGACGGGATCCATGTAGGGTCACCAAGTTAGAACCGAGCTCCTTGAGCTTGGCTTTACAGAGGGGCATTGGTGGATGATGCCAAACTAAAGGCCTCTGGGTGTGGATAAAGGTTAAGCTCAAATTCAAGCGATAAAGGCGTAAAGGATCGAGCTCATTGAGCTCGTTAGTATAATACAAGAAAGCTCGACGAGCTAAGTCAAAGTGAAAGTTGTGCTTGTTAAAAGGGTGGTATTTACATTAACATGTGGTTTGGTTACCCAAGGGTTAAAACTCATCCATAGAAGTGTCACAGAGCAAGAAGACAAGAAAATTCCCGAGTGAGTTGGAGTCGAGCTCATATGGTTCGATGGACAAATGACAGAAGGCGAGCTCCTTAGGGAGCCGGTTTGGAACACAACTTACGAGAGAGGCTCATAAGGAAGACAAAGCTACAAATTTGAGGCAAAAAGACGCCGCATTGGTGGGAAGGCCTAAGTGGATTTGAAAAGGAAGGCATGCATTGAGAAAAACAAACCATGAGATCGTGCATGGCAAATGATAGTAGCTGATAATCTATGGAATGGCTCGGTGGTCGAGCTCGAGCTTGCAATTCCAACTTGGTGAAGGAAAAATCACATAATTTGAGTAGGAAATTATAGGGAGTAGGGTTCACAGAAGGTGAAGAGCTAGCATTGACTCAAGAAGCTCGATCGGGAGGCACAACAAGGCAGTCAAAGGAGCTCAACACAACGAGCTATGCATAGAGCTTGCGAGAAAAAAATGGAGCTCGATTCATTGACATCAAGCGAGGAGACATGTAGATAAAAGCTCATCATTAACACATGGTCGGGTGAAAGGAGTTGGTAGAAACTCATGATGAGCGAGAGAGGAGTTGGGGCCAACTCAACCCAAGATAGTTCGCGGCGAACAAATGTTCTAGGCGAAGTGAGATTTTAGTTGGCTTGGATTTGAGATCATGGATTAAATCATGATGCACATAGCTCACAGTTGGCATTAAGTGAAGAGCCAAGGTGACTGGTGGGATCAAGCCACTCAACGAAATTGTGTAGAGTCAGCACAAAGATAACAACAAGTGCATGGGGTAGTCACATAGATCGCATTGGAGAACTCGGACACATAGGTGGAAGCGGTGAGGAACTCGACCCTAGGCCAAGGTGAGTTGACAAATCACCGTGCTATTTCCTAATGTAAGGCACATGAGGAGACAACTTGGCCATAAATCAAGTGGATGTGGTAGGAATATTAGCTCGGGAAAGGACTGAGCCATTCAACGATGTAGGAACAATGCGGCTCAAAGTCAAAAATGAGCACGTGTAAGGCACTTAATGGATGGTGAGCTGCCGAGCTAGGAGAATTAGCTAGGGGATGAATTGACTTAGAGGAAACATGACATGAAGAATCCAAAGGGACTCAAGCGACATGACATAGGGGGGGAAAGCTAGCTCGGTCATGAGGAGGAGGATTCACTATCGCAGAGTTTACCCAAACATTGAGAAACCATGGTGCTCGGTGACGAGTCGTATAGAGATGGACAAGATTGAGAAGCCATGAAACTCAAAGGTTGGAAGATGAATCGAGATCAAAGCTTGCAACAAGTTAAAATGTGGGCCCAACCATGGGAGAAGTGAGCGAAGTTTCAGAGAAATGCTTTTGAAGCTTGACTGATGAAACTCATGATAAGTGGCGAGAAAATATTCAAAGTCCGAACTCCAAAATTTAGAGTTCAAAGTTTTGGTAATTGAGAGGTCTCACACGACCGAGTGAACAATGTTTCACCAATGAGCTTGGAGCTTCGAACTCCGAAGTCCAAATTTCAGACTTCAGAGGCTTGGTGTTTCAGAACCTCGGGGCAAGCGCGTAAATGAATAGTGTTTAAGACTCTGAAACAATAATGTCTGAAGTCCTTAAAATGGGATGCCGAGACATGCATAGCTCGGGATTTGAGCTTGTTAGAATGTTAGGGGGCTCATTGGAGCCAAAGATGGGTGTCGGATATTGGCGGCCAAATGGATTGGGATTTGTTTTGAAGGTGGCCACATGGATTTCAACACGGTGGCCAAACATGATGAGCCAAGTTAGCCGCAACATGAAAACATTGGTCAAGGAAGCCCATGTATGGGCATGCTAACATGGAACCTAGTGGCGATGTCAAGTGGTTTAGGATCTCGCCAACTATAAGGATTTGCTATAGGGAAAGGTGGGGATCACCGAACATGCAACATGTGGAAGTTTTAAGTGTTCAAAGGTGAGCCAATAAGGATGCTGAGGTGAAATTTTATGTGGGGGGAAGGTGCATTCAAAGGAGCTCACCAACACGTGAGTTGGTTTGGGAAAGCCTAAAATGTAAAAGATGATAAGCGAGGGGTATTGGCATACAACGCGAAATGGGAAAACATGTAAGGTTTGACAATAATAGAAATGACTCATCTTTGAGCTCGGTGGGGATAAGAACGTGAAGAAAGGTTTGAGGAAGCCCATGCATGGGCATGCAAACACAGAGAGAGCAACAAAGAAAATGAAAAGGATGCCATATACATACAATGCAAGAGCTTGTCACTTGGCTCACCGAGTTGGCTCGCCCGACTCCTGTAATGCCCAATAATGCAAAACCCCTCTACACGAAACAACCATATCTAGAGCTCTTGGCCTTTGATTCACACAAAAATATCGTCACGTAAAGGTGAGAAAGATGGCTCCAATATGGAGACATAAAAAATTGGAATTTTAGAGGTTTTGGAACCTTGAAATTTGTAGGGCTCTAAAATTACGAAATAACATAACTTTGGCTCCCGATGTCCATTTTACACAAAAGACTAGTCATTGGAAAGGTGAAGGAATGATATATAACATGACAACATCAAATTGGGAATTTTGGAGGTTACGTACTTCCAAAATTGAGGAACGAGTGAGTAGTGATAAGGGTAGGTGAGAAATCATCATGGAGGTATGGGCAAGTTTTCTTCTCAAACAAGGAAAGGTACAAAAGGGTATGGGATTTATAGACTTGCCCATCACTCTTACTGAGATGCAATAATGAATTTTATTGGTGGTTAGAAGGGATTTCAGATTTCCTCTCTCCCTCTCTCCTCAAATTTATTCTATATATTTTAAACGGGTTGTAAAACAAGGGGTTGGTGATTCTTCTTCCTCTTCACTGCTATTCTCCATTCCTTCAGCTGAGGTGTTGTGAATTTTATGGGGCTTAAGGCCTTCCTCTCAAATTTATAATGACATTTATTGCATTTCCCCATCATGTAATGCTCTGTGCATAATTTAAGGAGTAATAAAATTGTGTTTTGTGTTCAATTTTCTAACCTTTGCATGATTTTAGTGTTCTATCTTGGGTGTTCTGTGCAAATTCCACTGTTCATTGCAGGTTTTGGGTGTGATGTGTTTGTTTGGAAATAATGTAATGGGTGCATCTTGGCCTGTGGTGTGTAACCACCCTCTCCAAGTGCATTCTTCTTTGTTTTATAGGCTGGAAAAGTGACTAGCAACCTCCTTTTCTTAGTGTATCATCGCTCTTAGTGTAGGTTTTACTTTCCACATATCTCTCTCCATGTCTCCTTTGAAGCTTTAAATTATGTTTAGTCAATAGTTTTCCTTGTATTAGAAGTAGTTTGTGGCAGGTAGGATTAGGAGTAGGAACCAAAATTCTCTAGAGATCTATCCCATTTCGCAATGTACCACACTTAGGATAGCTCAATGTTTGGCAATCACACTGAATAACACATCCACAACTTGGCCATTTGAGGGGTGATATGATTTCACATAAAAAGGAGCTTTGAAAAAGGATATGGAAGGGAATGATATTGCTCTTGAAAATGAGGATCCCAATGAGGAAATGAAGTCATGATTGCACAACTTCATGAAAGTAAGGAAAATGATGAATGGAAATGGTCTGCGAATGAAAGAAATGGGTTGCTAGATTAATGGAGTCACAAGATATGTTTGGATAATGCCTCAAAAGGTTGAAGATCAATAAGAAACACATCAATCTTAGTGAAATGAGAAGTAATCTAATCAATATGTCCCACTAAGTGTGCCAAAAATTGTTGTCGCCTGAGATTGCACCCTTGTTGAATCTACTAGATTCAACACCTCAGTGAAACATAAGAATGTCCCCAAGGTGTAGGACCTTGCTCCTTGAGATAGACATTTGATAAAGGTCAACTCCTCTACACATCTAACCTGACACTAACACTACTCCTAAGCTAAGCTATTGATCTACAAGAGGAAAAGGGGAAGGAGGAATGCATGAAATGAAACTAAGCTAAGGGAATGACGATGATGCCAAAACAAAAAGGGGATCTCTCTCTGTGAGGGGAAGAACAAAAAAGGAAAAACATAGGATGAGAGGGTAGATACATGCCACATATCAATACTATGCAAACCATTCCATTCCACACATTTTAGACATAGAGAAATGAAAACACATGTAAATATAACCCACACACGACATACTAGAAATGAACAGAGAGGTAAGAGACACAATAAACATAAGTAAAGGGTAGATACGAGCCACAATAACAAGATTTTATTAATAAAATATACACAATCCATTACATCACTAGGGAGGGTACCAAGTGCATTACATGTGATCAAATCAGAGGTCAACAATTCGTGAAATCTTGGCCACCATTTTGACATGGTGACTTTAAATTCAGAAGAGAATATTTTTAAAATATTGAGTTGCCCCTTATATAAAAAGAAGAGAAGAGATGGAGAAAATCAAATGGTATCGATGTAATGAAGAGAGCCAAGCACTCGTCGCCCACCAAGGACCAATCACAATTCAATGCTTACATATAGGTATGACTGACAAAGAATGTTTGAAAGGCACTCTATCAAATCATCTGAGAATGTGGACTTTGATGTGTAGGATTTAATGTTGGTGGTTGGGATTGGTTCACACTTTTGAACAAGACTAGGTGTGGCTTCATTGTACTCCATAGGTTTTAGATGATATGTTATCTTTTTATGTCTTCTCGCATCATCTAATTTTTTTATTGTGATTTGTGGCCTTGTTTTGATTTCCATGGTCTTTCATAGCTTTTAGCAGCTTTTGAATGATCCACGGACTTATTTTTTTTCTTATCCTAGTCCACGACCATATTTTTACTTTATGTGGCCTCTTCTTTTACCATGGGTCTTCTACTCAAAGATTATTCTTTAATTTCACCCTCCACCTTTCTGCGACGTCTAACTCTTTCATGTAATCCTTTGTTACACAACTTCAACTTTGTTTGTTTTGTGGACAACCACTTCTTTATTATGCGGGTTTCCTTTGATACATGGATTTTATTTGTTCCACAAATTTTCTATGTTACTTCACTCTACCGTATTTTAACCTTGTATTGTTTTCCTCCTACAAATTTTTCATATTTATTCCAAAACTCAACCCCATTTACTCTACTTCATGGTGCTTTGCACAACTATTTCTTCCTTGTCCCACGACATATAATTCCATGATTTCTCCTTTTTTTGTGTGGAATTTGCAAACTCGTGATGCTTTGTGTTTTCTAATTTCTACAAAACACTACCTTATGACCTCTTTGGAACACTAAGCTCTTTCATTTTGTGGATGTCTTTCTTGAATTCATGTGAGTCTATGACTCAAATGAAGTTGTACAAATAACATGGGTGTTATTTTAGAAAACACTAACCCACCACCAAACTCAACCAAACCACAACCAAACTAGGCCTACCCACCACCGAGCTTGAACTACCCATAACCGAACTCAACCTACCGACCACTAAGCTCGATCAACTCTCTATAAAGCTTCTTACGGACTCCACCACGCTATCCTTCCTTGTTAGGAAATAAGAGATAAAATATGTGGAATAATCCCTTACAGAATCGCATACAGAGAAACTAATATGCGAGAAAATATTACATATCTCAAATAAAAGTGCAGAATAAATAACATAACACAGAGAGACAAGATTTAACGTGGTTCACCCAATTTGGGCTACGTCCACCAAGAATCACTTGCTTAGATTTTATTACAAGCCTCCTCTCTCTCAATACAATACCCAGATCCGTTTGAAGCTATGCTCAACAAACTCTACAGAATTCACACCCTAATTCAAAACACATCTGCAATACATTTGCTTGTCTCTATCATATGTATAAGACCATATAAATAGACAAATACTTAAGTAGTTTTACAAAACCATGGGTATCAAACAATGGGCAAAAAACAAAACTGTCTCATAAACCTATGGGTAGCCGAAGAGGCGGTTTTACAAAACAATGGGTACCGAAAAACCATGGGCCCAAAAATACCCGAGTGTAACACATAGAAGGTGTACCACACTTTAACATGAAAATAGGCTCCAAAAACATAACATCCCCCTCCATCAAGCTCCTTCATCTAACCCACTCGAGCTCCAACTCACTTGCCAAGATCTTTGCTCTAACTCACTCGCTTAGCTCTTCCCTCCAATTCGTTTTGAGCTCCATCCCCAACCCGTCAAGTTCTTCCCTCTAACTAGTTCCAAAATCCCTCACCAAATCGCTCGTTGATCTCTTCCCTCCCACTCGCTTATGAGCCCCATCTACAACTTGAGAAGCTCCTCATGACTTGTTCCCTAAACTTGGTGATCTTGATCGACTTGATCCACCAATTCCTCAAAGAAATTTTCATTTTGATTTGTGTTATATCCTTTAGTTTAGACTAAGTTTATTTACTTTTCAAATTTTGATTAGCTTTGTTCAATTTTAAAATTAATGTTGTTTAAAATTTTTAGATAATTTTTATTTACATATTAGAATTTTAATTTAATTTTGTTTAGCACTAGAATGTTAGAATGTTAAGATCCTAACTTTTTGATAATAATGATACTTGAGTTTATTGTTTATGGCTTTATAACCATTATGAATAACAACTACTTTGATGTGTTGCTTTTTAATTGACAATTATGGCCACACACTATATAATGGTAAAAATTTCAAAAACAACATAAATGATCATCAATTTCATCCTCTACCTTCCCAATTCTATTCACAACAAGCTCCTTGAAAGCTCTACTTGCAAGTTCAACTTATGGTCTTCCCTACATTTTCACAAACTCTATTGCAAGTTCCCATTATGATTTCTACATGGGTTCCTTTTAATTCAACAATGGTTATTGATTTTCCCATAGGACCAATCCCGACGAGGAGCACCCACAAAGATGACCTTTCGAACCAATTATACCTTGACATAGCAATGGCCCTTATCACCAAAATGTCTCCTTTGGATTATGCATGTTAATTTAGTAGTCTACCCCCTTCATTCCTATTATCATAATTCAATTGAATGCATGAAGTAAAAAATATGATATTACCAAACACTACTGGTGGGATTGAATAACTCCTCCAAGATAAGATAATTGATAGTATTATTTGCATTTATTGTGAGTAAAATCCTTTTATTGTTGGCTATAACTCACTACCTCACAAGACCAAGACCACACTCCTACACATTAATCATGTTTGCTTATAACAAAGTTTTGAATTTCTTCTGGCCAATTTCCTATGACCATCCTTGGTGAGAACCATCCACAAAGGCTAGGATTCAAACCGGTCATAGCCTAACCCGATCTTGAACATCATCCCGATGATATCAACTTAGGATTGTGCTACTTAGTTTTTTTAGTCAATAAATCACACATTTGCTTTATGACATATAGCCTCTAGATAGTTCATTGATATGCATAATTCCTAATCAAGAGAATTGGCCATTAACAATGCTTGTTTTGCCTTGACATTAATTTTATCTTCCTTATCTTTATTGCTTGATTTTTTCTTGACTTACACCTTACATTTTTGCATACTAGCCGATATCTTTCTCAGTCCTAATTTCACTATTTTATCTTTCTAGTACCTTATGCAGAACCACCTATTGGGGACATGAGCACCTAGGTGCTCTTGTCCCCCTCTGGGCACTTCTATCTCTCTCTTTTTTAAATTTTTTTGGATGTTTCTTCATTCTTACCTTTTTTATCACCTTTAGTCATCCTTTCACTTGTTAATGATGAAACTTAAGTGAAGGAATCATATATATACATGACTTATTTAACCTCATTAGGGGGAAGCATTCAAGAGGCATATACATCTACAAGGAGCTAATATTTTCTATCTACTACATCAAGGAATACATTTTGGGACTACATAGGAGGGTTTATTCTGAATTCCATAACACACATCTTATATTGGGACAAATTAGTTATAGCCTGCTATTCTTTGTGTGATTGGCACTAGGGCATCCTATCTCAAGGGACACTATTATAATCACACACATGCGTGCGCGCGTGCTTGGCGCACACACACACACACACACACACTAGAACTACATTGAGTCTAAAATGTAGTGCAACACTCAGTGAAAATCACATTGGGGTGACCATTGAGGTTAGTCGACTCAAACATATGCATATTTTTATTCATCTAATGTGCACTTGAGTATTGTATATGTAGTTAGGGTTTCTTTTGTAGGTATAGGAATGACTAAGAAAACTTGTAGCAAACCTGACATGACCTACATTGAACAAGAGGTGAAAATAAGTGACAGAGAAATAACTAGGATTGAAGTTGTTCCATAGACACCAGTGCCGAGAATGGACACTAGCACCCAAAAAACCACGCCCTTTCCCGGACACTCTTGTCCTTGAGATCATTACATCCCAGAATTAGACATAGAGATTATACAGTCCAAAATATGCCTTTCCAGTCTAGAATTAGTCTAGAATTAGTCAAGACCTATAGTTACAAGCTAAGTCATATTCATCTCCTATATTTCACTCTTGTTTGTACTTCTTTAACTAGATATTGCTTGAATAATGTTATATTGATCTAATCATTAGATTTCTTACTTAGATTTAAACTTCATTAAATCAATCTTTGAATCTACCCTTATGGTGTCATTTATTGTAACACAATTAAATGCTTTCAAAAACATTTAGACATTATTCAATGCTATTGGCTTGCTCACAAATAATCACGACGACAAGCTAACCCGTGACTTTCATTTTGGTTATATAATATTTTGATATTTGACACAAATTTTTACTACCTTTTATCATTGGTTATGATTAATGTTTTCTTGCTAATCTATCTCTGTCTTTGTAAGCTTTCCTTTTTCACTCTAACTTGTATTTTGTAGCTCACCAGATTATATGTTCACATCCACACTTAGCTAAAACTCTCGGCATTTCACTACAACTATGTTTGTCTAAGACTTTAAAAGTAAAACAAAAACACAACATTGCATTTCAAGCTCTAGGTATCTGTTATCCAAAATCCACCCCTCAAGGTAAATTTTGGTAACTTATGTAAATTCTTCAGTGGTCAAGTAGGTTGAAATGGTTTGAGGAAAAAAATTAGGCTTTTAAGGCTCCTATCCTCTTTTCTCTAACTCCCCTAGCCAAGAAAAATCCAAAAATTGCAAAAATGCAAAAATTTGGCCTGTGCTAGTGTATTGTGGGCAAATCGGGTTTTAGGGCCAGAGCCACGGGTACATGCGAGACATCCAGGACTCACATGGTGAAATGGCCAATTTGCAAAGAAATCGAAAAAATCAAATTTTTAGGGCCCAGGACACACAAGTATGCACGGGACATCCGAGATCCGAAAACCCGAAAACGCCATAGGTAGTTCAAATCAACAAAGTTGGGTATATTTGGTCCTAGTGGTCCATAGGACATTGGGACATGCGAGACCCGTAGAGATGAAATGGCCACATTCCTTTGTTGTGCAGAAAAGTTAGGTCAAAGTGGTCCAGGCAGCACAAGTGCGCGGGATAGTTGGGACCCAAAACCCGACTTATCGATTTTACAAGGTGGGTCGAAGGGATGTGGGCGAAGCGGTGGTCAATGATCCGATGACCCAGTCAATGGTGGGACACACGGGACACGAGTTCACCAAGGACCTGATTTTGCCTATTTTTTTGTAGAAGGTGTATTGTGGGTGGATCAAAGGTTTTTTTCTCGGGGACGGCTAGGACAAAAAGACTCGATATAGCTGAAATGCCCACATATAAAAGAAAACTCAATGTCGACCCTCCCAAACTTCAAATGGCCATAACTTTTGCCCCCGAGCTCGATTTTCACAAAATTTGACTTTTTGGAATGAGCACGATGTCATCTACACCACAAAACCATTTTAATGAGTGTAGATTTATGAAAATAAAAGAAACATCTTCATCTCTAGTCAATCAAGTGCTTAGTCCCGTTAAATGATAGAAATGCTTATGAGACCCAAAGTATTTGCCCTTCGCACTCGAGAATGCCATAAATTTTGCATTCTCAGTGAAAACACATAAAATTGGTACCATTAGAATCATGGATCTAATCCCAATGCACAAAAATCAAGAAATTTAGAATTTGGTGAGAAATCGATGGTGATTTTGTAGAAAACATACCCTATTCAGAACAATGATTTTATTTGGTAGATGAGATGCGTTAATGAGGCATGGGATGACATTTCTCACTGCTACAAGTCATGGGGAAGTATGGGGAGCCTTTTACAAGCAACAAAATATCATTTCACTCCATTTATGACATCTTACAAGTGGTTGAAGGACATATTTGGGATTTCTATTTTTCCTCTCTCTCTCTCTCTTCTCAGATTTCTATAAATTGGAGTGTTGGGCTCATTATAAGGAGATAGTTTTGGGTAGCAAAAATTTGTCAAAATTGTTTTGTGAAACCAATGTGCTGTAGGCCCTTGTAGTGGACTCCTTGCATGGTGATCTAGGCCCTTATTCTGTAATAGATTGGATTGTGCATATCAATGAAGCAATAGATACAAGTTTGTGGATATTTCTTCCCCTGTTGTGTTTGTTTGCATTCTTCTTGCCCTTTCAAACTCATTACAAATATATTGTGTCTACCTTATAATCTTGTAGGGATTCATTATCATTGTGCATGTATGGAATATTGTTGTGAATGTATTTTCTAGATTGTGGAGAACTGTCATCACCCCTTCTAGTATGCACTTGCTTCTATTTTTCACACATTGGAAGACTACTCTCACACTCTCCTTTTCTGGTGTATCACCGCTTTAGTGTAGGATTTGTTTTATTGCACTCTCTCTCCCTGGTCCCTTGGAAATTTAGATTAGGATTAGATAGTTTTTCATGTATTAGAGTAGATTGTGGCAGGTAGTTTAGGAGCAAGAACCAACTTTCTCTGGAGGTCTATATCAAGTAGCAAGTCCCACACCTTGGAGATAGTAGCAAGTTATCCAATCACACCATGAGCTCAAGCACATATACTTGTGTAAACCATAGGGTGTTATGATTAAGTGATAACATGTACATTTTTTTATTTTACGCATTGTGGTTTCCGTATTTTAGTAGTAATTAAACTTTTAATTTTACATTTTGTTATCTTTGTTATGCACATCATGAAGTGCAAGCTTCATCATGGTGTTTGGTATTTGTCATGTCTTTGGATCACACTTATAGGTGAAGTTTTTGTGATTGATCTTCTACATCTGCACCGCTTAACACAACCACAATAACAATGTCGGGGAATTGTCCCTATAAATCATCAGGGAGTTATAAGGACACCATTTAATAATCCATTCCCTTAATTTCCCAACCACCTAGATCATTGATTAGGTGATTCCATTTCACATATTGCTTAGGTTCCACGTACCACTATGTTCTCATGTGCATTAACGTCGCTTTCACGCATAAATTCATATATCGAGAGGGAAATATTCTTCTATGTATTGATAAGTATATCGGAAGGGCACATATATCGTGAGGTTTGTTATATTGATATAACAATATATCGAAAATCTCATCATTTTGGAGTGATAAGAGCCAACTCATCCACCTCCAAAATTTTTTACATTTCCATTATAGTGTAAATATTTAGTTTCTTTAGTACTTATGTGGAATTTAAAGTTCTGTTAAAATCCCAAAAAAACAAAAAAACCAAGATATCATGGCCCCCAAAACCAGGACTTTGATCTAAACAAGTTGATGAAGGAGAAGACCCATTGGATAACCCACTTGGTCATCTTCTTGATATGACAAAAAAATGATGATGAAAACCTAGTGAACCAAAGTGATTATAACAATCTTAAAATGCTTATAGGCTTAGATCATGCAAGAATATACTATTTCATTTATCATAATTGCGATGAAATTGTTCATAAACTTGTAGATCTAAGGGAAAAAATTCCTCATGATTTTAATCGGAAAATATAAGCGGCATCATTAGTCAAACGAAACCACCATCTTCTAAAAGCTAATATTCGAATATATAAAACCTCCTAAATCAAACAACAAAAATCCTCAGCATCACAATACTTATAATGAAAAAAAAAAAAAAATCAACGGTAGAACCACAATCTTCCTGCATAGTCACACTCATAATGATCAAACTAAAATGTTATATAATAGTCTAATCTAATGCTATAAGAACATTCAAATAACTAAACAATGAAACAATGAAATACTAGAATAATACCCAAGCAAACTAAGCAATGAAATATAGAAACCCTAAGTAAAAAGAGGGTTAGAAAGGCCTTAGCTGATGTAAAGATGTCGTGGGATTGTGTCACGGTGGAGACCGGTAGAAAGTGTCACACATGAACTGAGAAAATGTAGATCTAAGCTATTTGGCGGTTGCCCACTGGGGCACTGGGGCTCCCCGGTCTGCGGAAATGACCAAAGAACCTCTTTCATGGTGTTGTTGAATGTTCACATGTGTTCACTTCTGTCTCTTAAATTTCATCGTGTGATCACCGAAGCACTGATAAACCTGCAATAGAAGAATCCCCTATAAAACCCTAGACAAAACATCAAAACCCTAAAAATAAAGATGCATATGAAGGGGTCATACTATCATTAGCGGAAACAATGGTGGACTTACTGAGTGTTGCACTACATCTCATACCTAATGTAGTTCTAGGTGTGTGTGTGTGGTATTATGCCCTAAGTGATTTTGAGTGTGTCACACTTTGTGAGTAATGATCAATAACTAGATGTAGAATGTAAATAATGTGTGCATGGAATAAAATAAACTCCCCTCCTATGAAGTGTGATGCATATAACAAGCCTTTTCCCTTGTGATGGAGCTAGATGGATGTAAATGGAGCAATAAAAGCCTTGATGGATGCAACCTTAGGTGGTGATAGTAAGTGCTTAGTGCTTGGTCCCTCATTATGGTCTTATAACTTTATATTTATATGGTTCTCTTGTTTGAATTTCATAATTAACCCTAAAAGGCCAACCACCAAAAATATAAGAAGCTCAAATGGCTAGAAAGTGCCCAAAAGTGAGAGGAAAGTGCAAAGAGGATCAGGGCACCCAGAGGGGACCGGGGTGCCTAGGACGCCCGATCCTAGCTAGGCACCCTAGTCGAAATAGGGAAAATGTAGTATGAAAGTACAGATTGGGAAAGTACGGGTGCAAGATCGAAAGTAGCAATAGAAAACAATGCAAGATGGCAAAAGACATGGGTTAATTAGTACTCTTTTTCACTTAAGAACCATATGAAAAATAATATGAAACCGGTACTAAATAATTACCTAAAGTGCGTGTTTTTGTGTCTCCTTTTGCCCCTACTTTATGTTGGTGAGTAGAATGTTAGGTAACATAAAGTACATAGAGATGCTTAGTTGATATCCATGTAGAGTGGTGTAGGAAACATGCCGAGGGACTAGACAAAGTGTGGAGTGGCAAAAAGATGGAGCGTGTAGACTAAAGATGCAAAAGTGTAATAAGTGATGAGAGTGAACCTAGGGTGGAAACACGTGTGTAGATGCCAATGTGTGTGATGTACTGCATATTAGTTTTATGTTGAATGATGTTGTTGTTGTTGAATGTTTTCTTCCCATACGAAAAACTTGCAAAAGAGAAGATGATCAAGTAGTCAAATATGCATGTATATGTGTAAAAACATGTGTAAAGACACATGTATATATGTAAAAACATGTAATGAAAGTATGAAAAAGAAAAAGGAACATGTGCACTGATCCATGATGAGAAAAAGGGTGTAGAAAGGATCCTATAAATGTCGATGAAGTGCAAGTTTTTTGGGTGATCTCATGCCACTGGCCGAAGAAGTGTAGGGAGGAAAGTTTGATGTATTCTTCAATTTGTAACTACTTCTTGAGATAGAAGAGATCTCTGTACTATTTGGTTTTTGGGCGATCTGATGCCACTGGCCAAAGTAGTGTAGAGAGGAAGGTCTGATTTATCCTCTAACCTGTAACTTCTCCCTAGAATTCTAAGGACAATCTACCCTATAAAAGTCATTGTGTATGGAGTTCTATAGAGTATTGTAAACCCACTTATTGTGTAACCCATTGTGTCATGGAAAAAAACTAAAAAATTGAACTATCTTGGTACTTTTTGTGTACTATGTGTAGACCCTAATGATGCTCCCCTCTTTGGGCATGCATTCAACATTATGGATAGGAGAATGCGGCCCAAAAGAGGACCAATCACTGATATTATGCCCTGTAAGGGGAAAAGGGATGTGCTTGGTAGACACCAAGGAACATGAAAACAATTGGCTAGGAAATTAAGTATTAGTATGAACAAACATGCATGTAAAAGATAGGTGTAAGCTAAAAATACAATGTGTAAGCTAGGATGAAAGTAAACATTGAAGAAGCCAATCATAGACTACGAAAATAGGGTTGCAAACATGGGAAACCAATCACAATGTCGCAAGACACTCAAGGTAGTGACCGCATAAAAACAAACAAGTGTCCACACAAAACAAGGGAAATTCCACATACAATGAAAAACAAAGACAAGAAAGTAGAAAACAAATCGCTAGCCATGGTAACACATAATCCTACAAAACACATGTTGCACATAAAGTGCTTGTTAACATGTTGAAAGATAAAAAGTATGTCAAAGTGTGTATAACTAATAAAGTAAAGTGTTAAATACAAAATGAAACAATAATACCTTTAGTGTACAAAAGTGGATGCCCTAAGGAGCTGCTCTGGGGACAGGTAGTGTGCAAACATCCATGTTGTGTGTAAAAGCTCTGTATTTGTGATCACAACTAGAAAAGCACATGAACACACATGTGTCTATGGTAAAGATAATGCCATACAAGAAATCCATCTAGCATGTGTAATAAGATGAACATGCACAAGTAAATGGGATCAAGAATAAATACAACCAAGATATGTAATATGTTGTGGATGGATGGAATAGAATGCAGAGTGAATGATAGGAGCTATGTACCCTTTGAGTGAATGAAAGTGTATGTAGTGAGGTTCCTTTTTTTTCTCTCCTCGGCGATCAAGAATGAACCAAAAATGAGAGTGCGTCATCGGGAAATGGTCGAACCATGTGTTGTGTGTAGCTTTGAATGTATATGTATGTTGATGATATACTGACCTAGAGATGAAGACGTGTGATGATTTAGCCTAAAGTGTATATCACGATGAGATGATCTAAAGAGGTGGTGATGTAGCCTACAACGTATACCACTATAAGATGATGGAATAGGTGATGATTTAGCCTATAACGTATGTCACTAACCTAGGAATGTCGCATGATAGAAGGTTGAATGATGAATGTGCAAATGTGATAAGGTCCATTTGTGATGTATACCCTCAACAATCTAGTATGGACCGTGAGAATAGAGTGCATCATAGGGTAATGAGTGCGATACATAGATAAATATGTATGTAGTATGTGCGATGATGAGATACTACTATGTGATGTGTAATGTGTGATGTATATTATGCAATGCAAGATGTGTAGATAACATAAAGGTGTGAAATATGTGTTGTATATAATGTGTGTGAGTGTAGTGTATATAATGAGTAGTATGTGATGCAAGATGCGTAGACAATATGAGTGTGACACATGTGTGATGAATACTAGTATGGTGTGTAAAATATGTATGATATGTAGATGCACAAATGTTGAAATACGAATGATGTCGAGTAAGTGTAAGATGTAGTATGCAAGATATGTAATGCGAGATGTAGTGTAAGATGTGTGAAGATACATGATGTGTAGTGTTGAATGTGCAGTGTGTGGGGTTCATGTGTATAAGATGCCCTCAACAGTCAAGTGTGAACTGAAGTAAAAGAGTGTGTCATTAGGAAATGAAGATACAAATATATCAAGAAGTTTGTAATAGTTTGTGGAGAAGATTAGTCATTTAAGCATGAAGCGTCAAGTGCATGAGATGATATCGAAATTTGATAGCAATGTAAGGGGAAGGAGCTATGATTCCCCCAGTATGTAAGCAATGGAGGTCTAGTCAAAAGACACTAAGTGGATCAATGTAAGGAGTAGTTTTCTTAACAAACATGAAGGAACACTTGAGGTGGTAAAGATGTGTGATTAGGATTAGAGTGAACCACATTGCTAGTATTAAAATCAAATGGTTCATTGTCATCGTAAGCTTCATTTGGGTCCTAGTCATCAACATATGCATTATTTATAGTAGACGGCATAATTACAAGTTTAACTATAGAAGGTGGTTACTGAGCATGGCCTAGTGATGTCACAGATACCTTTAATGGAGGAGTGAGCTCATCCTTAAGAGGAGTTTTCTTAGTTTGACTTGATAACACTTGTAGATGACTAAGGAGAAGGAGGTGATAGAAGATAGACCTTGAGAGGTGTTTGTGTAATTTGAGTGGAATGAATACTAGGTGGTGTTTGATCGACCGAGGATGACACATGAGAAGTGATAGTGTGATGCTCATTAGATGTAGAAGGAGCAAACTTAGGAGCCCATTTGGGTAAAGTTATTGTAGGTGGTCATGCGATAGAATGTTAGGTTCACCAAAATGATTAAACTAAAATGCAATATAATAGTCTAATCAAATGTTGTAAGAGAAGTAAAATAATTGAATAATGAAATCTGGAATAATACCCAAGAAAACTAAGAAATGAAATATATAAACCCTAATTTTAAAGAGGATTAGAAAGGCCTTAGTTGATGTGGAGATGTCACAGGATTGTGTTACAAGAGAGACCGACTAAACATGAGGTGGAAAACATCACACAAGAACCTAAGAAAATGCAGATTTGAGCTATCGGCCATAATGGGCCGCCTAGAGAAGGATAGGGGTGTCGGGGCACCTTGATATTAGATCTAGGTGCCTTGGTCTATGGAAATGACCAAGGAACCTCCTTCGAGGTTTTTTTGAATGTTTGTATGTGTTCATTTCTTGTCACGTAAATGTCGATGTGTGATCATTGATGCACTAGTAAACCTACAATAAAAGAATCACCTGTAAAACCCCAATCAAACATCAAATTCCTAAAAAGGAAATATGTATATGAAGGGGTTAGACTATCCTCGGTGCCAAAATGATGGACTTAGTAACTGGCGCTACACTATATCTCAGACCCAATGTAGTTGTGTGTGTGTGTGTGGTATTGTGCCCTAGGTGCTCTTGTGTGTGTCACACTTTGTGAATAACAAACAATAACTAGATGTATAATGTAAATAATTTGTGCATGGAATAGAATAAACTCCACTCCTATGAAGTGTGATGTAGATAACCAACCTTTGTCCCTTGTGATGAATCTAGATGGATGTAAATGGAGCAATAGAAGCCTTGATGGATGCAACCTTAGGTGGTGATAGTAAGTGTTTAGTGCTTGGTCCCTCATTATGGTCTCATAACTTTATATTTATATGGTTCTCTTGTTTTAATTTCATAATTAACTCGAAAAGTCTGACCACCAAAAATATAAGAAGCTCAAACGGCTAGAAAGTGCCCAAAAAGTGAGAGGAAAGTACAAAGAGGATTAGGGCACCCAGAGGGGACCAAGGTGCCTAGGGCATCCTAGTTAGAAATAGGGAAAACACAGTATGAAAGTACAAAATGGGAAAGTACGGGTGCAAGATTGAAAGTAGCAATAAAAAACAATGCAAGATGGCCAAAGACATGGGTTAATTAGTACTTTTTTCACTTAAGAACCATATGAACATTAGGATGAAACCGAGACTAAATAGTTTCCTACGGTGTGTGATTTTGGGTGTATCCAAATCCAATAATTAAGCTCATGATTGGTTAACCTTGCTTTACAAGTTCACATTGATGTGTCTAAACCCCCAATCAACAATCAACAAATGTCTAAATGAGTCCTTGAACTCAACAAACCCAACTTTTATCCACCTCCTATATCCTCAACTCATGACATTCATTATACCCAAGAATGGTAGGCTATAGAGGACGCCCTTTAAGGATTACAAGCTGAAATAAGAATCCATCACAAGATCTACAAGTTTGAGGAACTATGCCCATATCCTCTTGACCTAGATATGTTGTGAGTCCCCTTCCCACCATAATTTGAACTACCCAAATTTGAAAAGTATAAGGGAAAAGGTGACCCATGCAAGCATATCAAATAATTTTACATGGCCTGTCAGGAGGTCTCTTATAACGATAATTACCTAATTCATCTTTTCCCATTAATTTTAGGTGGGAAAGCTTTGGAATGGTTCTTACACATACCTAAGGGCTATATCACAACATTCCTTGATCTATGTGAAAATTTTGTGCAACATTTTTCATTTATTGTCAATTTAGAAGTTACCATGATGGACCTTTGCAATACTAAACAAAGGAGCAATGAAAGTTTTTGCATTATTGCATTGATGGTAGGGCTTTCTAATTTGTCTCCTTACACCCTCCCTAAAAATAAGTTAGCATTTTTGTTGCTAACTTGAATCTAAAAATTACATTCCATTTACAAATGCATTGCGTCACATACTTTGAGGAAGTTATTGAAAAAGGCACACACATTGAGAAATCCCTTATCTCCAAAGGCATAATCAAGTTATCCCCCAAGATCACCAAGAACATAAACCACTTGAGAAGCCAAAAATTTCAATAAGAACAAAAATGTAGTTGGGGATGGTGTTACTAACTCCAAACATGTCTAGGTAATCTAACCACCACCTAAATCACACTTCTAGCTAGACCTCCCAAACGATATTATCATATGTATTTTGTCATTTGGAATAAACAAGTATGTTTGTATTCTCAATAAAAAAACCACTTGAAAAAATCACCAAAGCCCACTTGGTATCATGAAAATGAGTAGTACAACTTCCATCACATCAAAGGACACTTAACTCGTCATTGTTTAAGGTTAAATAACTATATTCAAGATCTAATTGACTGTGGTGACATTGACATTGATGGAAATATTCAACCCAAATCACCAAACACAAAATTAGGCAAATATATAACCCTTCTCCTAAACATGAGCAAGTTAATCCACTACGAAAAGGGTCAAAGCTCTCAACAAGACACCGCCAAACATAATGAATTTTCTAACCTTATCGGTTGCATTCTCCCCACCTTACACCACATCGCCACCATCAAAATCAAAACTCCTGATTTTGTTATTACAACTTGACAAAATACGATCGAGTATCAAACTAGCTCCTCCACCTACCATTGAAGGACAATATGACCTTCTCAAACAACTTGAGTAAACCCTAACACAAATATCCATCTTATACCTCCTAAAAAATCCATAGTTGATAAATATATATACTTCATCGTGTCTTACAAGATTCAATAGTTCCGAATAACATTAACTTTGTACACTTCAAGCCATGATCAAACACTTATCCATGGACCAACACATTAATTTTAGCCCTAATGATATCCCGACTTCCCATTCTTCTCATAATTCCCATTTTATATCGAAGTAATTATCACAAAATCTAAAATTAAATGGGTCCTCATAGACAATGGTTTTAGTTTGAATATTTGTAGTCTACAAGTCATCAAGCACTTGGGAAATTCTGAGGAGTCATTGACAACTAATACCATCACTATCAAAGTGTATGACAATGCAAAGTGACAATCAATTGGAACTATCTCCTTACCACTTGTCATAAGGCCTGTTATACACTTAACTTTATTTCATATTATTAATCTCATTTTACCTTACAACTTGCTCTTTGGATGCCCATGGATTCATGACATGCAGGCCATTCCATTTACCTATCACCAATGTATCAAATTCCTACATGATCGACATGAGTTCATAGTTCCATTTGACCCTCATCCCTTTCAATATTGTAGTATGTTAACAACACCATATCTATAAACATGCTCATATCCACTCTCTCAAAATTCCCAAACATTTCCATCTAACAATTGGCCAACATTGTCCTCCCACATCCATATAAATGAAATTCCTTCTACTTCTACTCACCCACCTAATACTCATGTCAAGATCATTAATACTGGCACATGGAGATATGAAATTTAAAATTCCTTTCATATTGCAAACCTTCCACTCTCACTCCATACCTATGGTGAGCTTGTTGTAAGTAGAAGGATATAGTTCCCTATTATATTAGTACCTCCAATTTCTCAATGGTGGTCTTCTAAAAATGAAAATATTCATGGTTACCAAGGATATTGGTTATATAATGATGAATTATCATCTTGTTATGACTCAAATGAATACCCCATTAGTCATACAATGATTACATCTATGGGTTGTAAAGGAAAAGAAATAGGCACCACCGAACAAGGCTTATTAGAACATGTATCCATCTCTAAGAAACCCTCTTGCTATGGTCTAAGATATAAACCATTTGGTAATCTGCTCACCCCTATCAACAATGTTACATATGATAGTGAGGACTCCCATTCTAACTTTGAACTAGGAAATCCTTATAGGCTCTATGAGGATCTTGCCACCACCAACCTATTTCACAATACCATTGTACTAATTATTATCTTGGGCTTACAACATCCCACCCTCATTCTTGTAGAAAAAAATCACACACTTTGGGTAATTATCTAGTCCTGATTACATATTACTATTCATATGATTCCTAAGTAAGAAAAGTACTAATTAACCCATGTATTTGGCCATATTTTCTTTCTTTTTGTTGCCACTTTTGGTTTTACACTCTTTATAACTTAGTCTATCTTTTCATACCTTGACATTTCTCATCTTAGACACTAGTGCCCGGTCGGGACACCAAAGACTAGGCACCCCCGTCCCCCTGGACGCCCCCGACTTCTTTGTACTTTGATCACATCTTTTGGGTCCTTTATATCCATTCAAGCATCTTATATTTTGGTAGTCAACCTTTTCAGGGTTAATTACAAAACTCAAGCAAAGGAATCATATAAATATAAAGTTCTCGTGATCATAATAAAGGATCAAGCACTAAGCATTAGCTATTACCACCTAAGGTTACATACGAATACTATTTAAGAGTATTCAAGCATCCATTCTAACATCCATTCAAGGGCAAGGGACTGCATTCTTCGCATACACTTCATAGTAGGGGAAGTTCATTCTATTCCATTCACACATCAACTACATTTTCTTACATCTAGTTATTTTCTCACTATCATGTGTCATAATACAGGAAGATTGTCGGTTCTCACATTTTTCTGAGGCTCTGTGTAAAACTTATCCCTCTCTATTCACCTAGTCATCACTTCAACACATTCTAGATTTGGTTACTAATCAACTAAGTCTTTTTGTCTCTTCTTTGTAAATAGGGTTTCATATTTACTAGCTTAATTTAATTAGGTCAATTGTCATACTTAATTGCTTATTCATTTACTATTATCTTGCATTAGATGTAGGTATCTATTTATCCAATATTTTCTTAATCATTTGGTGAATCTGACTAATTCCAACCCTTCCTTTTGAGCATGGCTTCACCTTATTGCATCATGGATCAATCTTCCTATCCTTATTTTCTCTAATTAAGGTTTGGGCATGCTTACTACTACCTGCTAACTTCATGCAAGTTTGTACTCAACATCCTCCTCGATTTATTATGCTTATGGCTGATCCTACTATCAAGGTAGTAACTACCCACCACACTCATCATGTTATGGCTCGAACCGTTTCTATTCCACCACTTGTTACTTCTACGACTCCTCCAGCTACTTCTAAAGGCTATGATATAATTGATCAACTTAAGAATACACCAGAAAATATATCTCTCTATGACTTATTGTGTAATGTGCCTAAATGTTGTCATACATTAGAGGTTTCCTTTTTCTATTCACATTAAGAGTGATAATTCATCGGTAGCATTCACACACCTCATTCAATCTCTCAAAATTTTTCCATGTGCTATATCATTTACTAACAAGGATATATCATCATTCATTCTTGACAATGCATGTGCACCTTTGCTTATCACTGCTATTATTGGCACCACTTGTATCAAATGTGTATTCATGACAATGACTCACCGTTAATTTATGTGCTCATTCTCTTCTAAGACAACTCGGTATTGCAAACAATCTAATTTATAATAATTCTACTCTTATTTGCGGCTATGATTAAGCTATTTACACGTGCTTAGGAACTATCACTTTACATATCAAAGTTGGGCCTAAAACTATCCCTATCAAATTCTTTGTTATCGATATTTTAATTCAATATTTTACTTGTTTGACCTTGGATTCATGCAATGCAAGCAATTCCATCCACTATTCATCAATGTGTCAAATTCCTACATGATGGATATGAACATACCATTACTGTGGACCCTGATCCATTCAAATTCTGTCGCATAGACCCTGTTATTGCTATACCTATTCCTCCATTGTAGCCTATTCCATATAATAGTATTGATACATATGACATTGGTCAATCTAGTGCTTCACAATCTTCCGCTACTCCAAGCACTCGGCTATTTCTACTCATACTACTACCATCATTTCACCCATTGTGTCTACTCTAGTAATCGCACTCTTTGCTCCGCTCGTTGATGCTCCTCTTGCTCCTACATCTAGTATACCTCCAACCAACATCCTTGATACTTCTATCTAGCATGACAATGTCACCACTGATGATTTTGATGACGAGGTCAATCTTTGTTGAACTTACTGATGACAAATTGTGCTCTCTCAATTTCACTCCTATTGATATTGATGATTCATATTTCAATGACACTTTCATTGCCAATGTCATGTGAATACAAATTCAAAACCCCTCCTAATGTTATGGTACTTTATCGGGGTCTATCCATATGTTGGACACTATTTCACCTTCTCATGGGCAATCTGCATCCGTACCACTTCCTTTCACATGCATGATTTTCATTAATAAATCTTATTGGCATCATATTTCGTTAGATCATACTTGCTTTGATACTATTTACACATACGATGGCTTGACTAGGATTGGCTTGACACTCAATGATATCCTACCACCGCCTCACTCATCTCATCTCTATCATGGATATGTTCACATTACGAATGCCTATGGTCTTCATGTTTTCCATTTAGTAATCTTCGTTACACGTGTCCTCGTGTTTCCCCACCGATGCTTACTAAATATTGGCTTGATTATATTAGGGGAACTTTAGACTCTAGTCACACTTCTATAACTTTTCCTATGCCATTCGGCTATGTTTCTATCGGTAATGATTCATCTCTTGACTATTCACAAAATCTCACTCATTGGTATGCACACGGGTGTCCGCCAACACCTTTCATTGATGAAGATTACACAATGAATATGTACACCTTACATCAAAATGGCTCCTTATATGATCCACCTCATCCTATTGCTTATCGAGTCTCCAACGTATCTCGAATTGAATTTGATTAGAACAATGATGATCTTTTAGACAATGTCACTTGATCACTCTCATTATCAAAAACTTGGGGGGCATCACACTTATTTCTCCCCCTTTTAGCATCGACATGCATCTTATATTCTAAACATTTTACATCTAATATTTCATATACGATATACACTTCTTGATACATTAGTATTGTCATTACCCGATGATGCACTCTCGTGCTTCACTCACACTTTACTATTGAGGGCATCCTATACACATGAACCTCACATGCTACACACTTCACATTTCATGCATTCATCTCTTTCTATGCAGCATCATCGATATTTCATCCGAACATTTTACATCTAATATTTCATATACGATATACGATATATGCAAAGCTTTGTTTATGCATGACTTGGTTTTTACAAAGCAAACTCCCTCCCCTCTTGTAGGGCATTAGTTTTAGCAAAATGGTTGGTCCTCCTTTGGGCCACACTTCTCCTCAATGACGTTACATGTAACCTAAAAAAGGGGGCATTATTTGGGTGAATCAAGTAACCCCATACAACAATATATAATCATTATACAACATAGTTAAATCTTGGTACAACACAATCATTAGTTTCAAATAGGGTTTAGAATCAGACTTGGGTCCCGAGTACAACACAAATATTAGTGCATAGACAAGGAAAATAGCGCATGGGTGCCCCTAACCCTTCCTGGATGCCTATGACTCGGGGTAGTTACACAACATTATTTAGTGCAACATAGTCTACAACACTTCACACAACATATTTTGATAGGACGAGAGAGTTCTTTAACTCTTTGTATACATACATCACACAATTCTTTCCTACCCTTACATTGGGTCAAAATTGGTTAAAGCTGGATTGTATTTTTACACACCATCTACAGTGGTGTTCCACACATGAAGTGGTTAAATGTTGGAGGATGACACTAGAATTTTCTCCCTATACTTCTTCAGTTTTGGCGGGAGAGAAAACTTCACTGACCATCACAACCGATGTGAGATCACCCATAAAAATTGGTCTTCTACATCATCATCAGGATCCTTTCTACACTCTTTCCTCATCACGATTTAGGTGCACATGTTACTTTTTCACATTTTTCACATTTTACATACTTTTACACATTTTGATCATATACATGTGTATTTGACTACTTGTTCGTTCTTCTCTTTTGTACAGGTCTGTCCTTATGGGAAGTGGTAGTCAACATCATCAACATCGTCCTACATCAACAACATCAATCACATCAATATTGACATAAAAATAGGTACAATGTCAACATCTACACATGTGTTTCGTAGACACAAAATCATGCACTTTAGACATTATTTAGTCCCGGTCTCATACTACTATTTAGAAGGTTTTTGAGTGAAGAAAGTACTAATTAACCCCCATCTTTTGGCCATCTTCTCTTATTTTATTTTTTCATTCCCGACCTTTTACACCTACATGCCTAGTCATCTTTCGTCACTTTACGTTATTTTAGCCTCGATTGGGGTGCCTTGGTCCCACCATGGGATGCCTCGATCGTTTTTACACATTCTTGCCACTTTTTGGGCTCTTTTTAGCCGTTTGAGATATTTATCTTTTTGGTGATTGGCCATTCGGGGATAATTACAAAATTAGATCAAGAGAACTTATAAATATAAAGTTATGAGACCATAATGAGGGACCAAGCACTAGTCACTACTATCATCCATCTAGAGTTGCATCTATCTATTGTATTGGAGATCACTTACATCTACATAGCTCCATCCCAAGGAATAAGGCTAGGAAATGCATCACACACAACATAGGGGATGATTCTTTTCTATTCCATGCACACATTCTACTACATTTTCTACATATAGTTATTTCTCGCTACTTCACAAAGTGCGACTAGCACAAGAGCACCTAGGGAAAATTATACACACACTCACCAGAACTACATTTGGGTCCGAAATGTAGTGTAACGCTTAGTTAGTAAGCCCATTGTTGTGGCAACTGAGGTCATTCTAACCCATTCATTTGCATTCTTATTTTTTAGGGTTTTGATACTTTTCTTGTGGTTTCTTACAGGTCTTTCTATTATCTTAGAGTATCAATGACATCCGACGTAGTACAATAGATTTGATGCGATACACTGCGAGGGTTTTAGATCATCTGCCAAACATGTGAAGATTAGTTTCAAATATTTTGCAAAGACTAGGGTGTCATTCTATAGAATAGAGTGCTCGTAGGCACCCAAATCCTTTTAGCTAGCTACCTCGGTTCAGATCCATCCTTTTTGGGGCTCCCTGCACAATCGTTCCTACTTCTAGATTCTACTAGTCACCTCTACGACATAGTCCCACAAGCATATTTTATTCAGTTGAGTTCTTTCCTCTTCTCTCTTGCACATTAGGGTTAGCATTTCTTTTTCATAGTTTCTTGGGTCATCTTTACATTTATTTACAACATCTATTTACTTTATTTACAACTATTCATATCTTAGATTAACTAGTGCATATACAACATTTTTAGTTAATCATTTTGGTGAACTTGATCTTTGAATCCACCTTCGTTCTAGGGCTTTTCTTATATTTTCTATCATGGCTTATAATGTCTGTCAAGTCTCTTTACTTAAATTTATTCAAATACACCCATCTTGTAAAGACGCTCTTCAAAAAACCCTAGAGACTATGCGTCTACCTATCAACATATTTCCTACCCAGAGTTAATGCCCTTTTTAGTCACCTTTTTGAGGACTCCCTTGATTCTAATTACAATCAATCTATTTGCAAATCCATTCAAGCTCTTCATTATTTATTTCAAGATAAATTTTAGGCTATGGAATCCACAATCACATCTCTTAAATATGAAATTCAACAACTTAAGGATACTTCTCAGGCTCATGATTGTTCTTCTTCTCATATTCATCATATGTCTTCTACATGTGCTCATATTAGTGAACCTGAAGTCGTACCGCTCCCTACGCCTCTCATGTTTAATCTCAATGCTAAGAAACAAGATATTCTTCCACAACTCATCACTCATAGAATCATTAGCTTGCCACCTACTCATGGTTATCCTCCTTATAGGCTTGTCAAGTATCAAGGTCTTCCATATTGCAACTATCACCGAATCAATGGACATAATGACAATGATTGTTATGCTTTACAATGAAGTATCAAGTACCTTGCATGACATGGTTTTCTCTCATTTGTTGCACAAAATTCTAATACAAATGATAAATCCCATTGGGTTCCTAAATCTGATCCATCTATATCTAATGAGCATCAAACCAACGTTACTTAAGATCCTTCTACAATAAGTCAAGCACCTCCTAAGCAACCGTCCCTCAAAATTAATTCAACACCACCTCCTACTGAGTCATCTATGGTCTCACCAAGTCAAACCATGTTACCACCTCCCACAATCAATCAACCTTCTTCTCCTATCGAGTCTTCTGTAGCATCACCAATACCACCAAAACTACCACCATTCAAGATTCCTCCCCATCCTACTCCACTTTCACATCCAATCACTTTTGTCAAAGCAACTACTCCTTCTACTGATGGTCAAGACACATTTAAAATGCCACCACTATCGCATGGTCCTATTGTTGCTTCAGCCTACCATTATGTTGGCCCTCACTCTTATCACGACACAAACAACACTCTCCCACAATGACATGACACCTCTTGTGTCGTTGCATAGATCTCCATCATCATAGTACACTTTGGGGGCATAACACTCACACAATCCCCCCTTATCATATTAGCATAGGTGCATCTCTCATCTTTGCATTATCATACATTCATATCCTCACATAGGCATACTCATCACACGTTCTAGCATCGTCATTACCCAATGACACACTCTTGTGCTTTGGTTCACACTTGATTGTTGAGGGATTACTACACATGAACCCCACACACTACACTATAGGACTTACACACTGCATCTACTCACATATTACGCGTCATACACCATACATTCTATATTTCATCTACAACATTTTGACATTTGTGCATTTACACATCTTACATCATACTAGTCTTAGCATTCCATACTACTCCTCATACATACTACTTTTAGTCTACACCAGTACATTACATCTTATACATCGTACATTACACATTCTACTCATCACATGGTTGTCTTTCATCATTACATATACTACATTATCTTTTATGCACTGTACTCACCACCCTATGACACACTTTAGTTCCTCGGTCCATACTCGACTACCGAGGGTTTACAAATCAAATGGACCTTACACTCATCACACAATTACTATTCAATCTTTCATCATGCCACATTTCTAGCCTAGAGATATATGTTTTATGCTAAATCGTCACCTATTTTATCATTTTTAGTGGTATATACCTTAGGTTACATCACCACTCCCTCTTTTCATCTTGTAGTGATATTTTCTTGGCTAAATCATCACTTATATATTCATCTGGTTCATGATATACGCTTTGGCTATAGGGTTCATGCACACATCATCGCTAGGTCACATTTCATCACTACACCTACACATTCATCATAGCGCATTAGACATGCACTTGACCATTTTTCAATGATGCACTCTCATTGACGGTTCATTCTTGACTACTTAGGGGCAAAAAAATGAACCTCATTCATACACTTTCATTCATTCGGGGGCACGCAAATCCTATCATCCATCTTACATTCCATTCCATCCATCCACAACATACTACATATCATGGTTAATTTTTCTCTTGCATATCTGTGCTTGTTCATGGTCACTTTATTACACATGATAGTTAGATTGCTTGTATGTCATTCATCCATATTATCCAGACATGCACATTCATGCCTTTGTCAAGTTGTGATCACGAGATATAAGTCTCTTACATGTAGCAAAGACATTCACCTTCTACCCTTCCTAAATTGGTCACTAGGGGCATCCACCTTTGTCTCTTCCATGTGCTATTGTTTCATTTCATACTTAAAACTTTACATTAATTGGTTATACACACTTTTGACATAATAGTTATATTTATAACATGTTAATGGGTGCTTCATGTGCAACATTTTTTATTCAAGGATATTTGCTTCCATACTTGTTTGTTACATTGTTTGCTATTGTTTGTTCTTGTATGCGGGCCTTGCCCTATGTTTGGTGTGCACACTTGTTTTTTGTTTGTGGTCATGACGGCCTTGCATGTCTTTCGACATTGTGAGTGATGTACTATGTTTGTGACCCGCTTTGTGTGGCTTCCTTATCTTCTTACAATTTTACACTACTTTGCTTGATCGCTTTTACACTATTTGCGTAGATTACATATTATATTTTTACATGCATGCTTGTTCATACTAACACTTGTCTTTAGCTAGCCATCCTTGTTTGTGTGTGCCTTGGTTTCTACCAAGCACATTCCCTTCCTCTTGCAGGGAGAATTTTAGGGTTCATGCGGTTGGTCCTCTTTTGGGGCCACATTCTCCTATCAACGACATCGCATGCGCCCCCAAAGAGGGGCATCATATGGGGTTTTATAGTTTTTACAAGGTGTGTTTACACCGGTTTAGTTCAATGCAATTTCCACCCTTGGAATTGTGAGTTTACATATAATGAGTGAGTTTAGACTAGTTTACGAAATCCATAAACAACGACTTTTATAGGACACAAAGTCCTTAAGATTCTATGAAGCAATTATAGGCTTGACGGTTATAGTGGGTGTACCTCCTTACACTACTTCGATCGGTGGCGTCGAGATCACCCAAAAAACTAGGACAGTACAAAGATCTCTTCACACACATTCGGGGGAAGTAATTAAAGATTGGAAGACATAAAGTAATTCCTCCCCTATACTTCTTGGCCTATGGCGTCGGATCGCCCAAAAAACCCCAATAGTATAGGATATCCTTTTACACTCTTTCTCTTAACATGGATCAAGTCCACATGTTCTATTTACACTCTTTCATTTGTGTATTTTACATTTACATAATTTTACATGCATCTTTTACATTACGTTTTTACACATACATACATACATATTTGACTACTTGATCGTTTTCTCCTTGTAGGTCCGGCCGTATGAGAAACAAGCAGTCAAAATGGGGGCAACAAAAATAACGTTAACAACAACACTTCGTGAAAACACACACTATACTAACCATGTAGGTACATCACACACATCAACAACTACACATGCATTTCCGCCCTAGGTTCACTCTCATCACTTTTTGATTTTTTCATCTTTAGTTTCCATGCTCCATCATCTTTTTTTAGTCATTCCATGCTTTTTCTAGTCCTTTGGCATGCCTTCTTCATCACTCTACATCGACATCAGGTACACATCTCTATCTACTTTATGTTACCGAGATTTCCACTCACCAACATAAAGTGGGGGAAAATGTAGACACAAAATCATGCACTTTAGACATTATTTAGTCTTGGTCTCATACTACTATTTAGAAGGTTTTGAGTGAAGAAAGTACTAATTAACCCCCATCTTTTGGCCATCTTCTCTTATTTTATTTCATCATTCCGACCTTTTACACCTACATGCCCAATCAACTTTCATCACTTTGCATTATTTTAGCCTCGATTGTGGTGCCCATGGGCGTCTCGGTCCCATGAGGGACACCCCGATCCTTTTGCACCTTCTTGCCAATTTTTGGGCTCTTTCTAGCCATTTGAGATTTTTATCTTTTTGGTGGTTGTCCATTTTAGGGTTAATTATGAAATTAGATCAAGAGAACCCTATAAATATAAAGTTATGAGACCATAATGAGGGACCAAGCACTAGTCACTACTATCATCCATTTAGAGTTGCATCCATATATTACATTGGAGATCACTTGCATCCACATAGCTCCATCATAAGGCACAAGGCTAGGACATTTGCATCACACACAACATAGTGGAGGATTCTATTTAATTCTATGCACACATTTTACTACATTTTTACATATAGTTATTGTTCGCTACTTCACAAAGTGCGACTGATACAAGAGCACCTAGGGCACATTATGCACACACTCACTAGAACTACATCCGGGTCTCGAAATTTAGTGCAACGCTCGGTTAGTAAGCCACTGTTGTGGTAAACGAGGTTAGTCTAACCCATTCATTTTAATTCTTCCCTTTTTAAGGGTTTGATACTTCTCTTGTGGTTTCTTGTAGGTATTTCTACCATCTTGGAGTATTAGTGACATCGGCGTAGTGCATCAGATTTGATGCAACACACAATGAGGGTTTGGACTCACCCCTGTTGAACCTATGAAGATCAGTTTTGGAGCTTTTGCATAGACTAAGGCACCCATCCTATAGACCGAGTGCCCGTAAGCACCCCAATCCTTCTCTAAGCACCCCAGCCTAGAGATTTAGTCTGGATCCATCCTTTTCGAGGCTCCTACACAGTCATTCCTGCTTCTAGATTCTCCAGTCACCTCTACGACATAGTCCTATGAGAATATTTTATTCAAATGAGTTATTTCCTCTTCTTTCTTACACATTAGCATTAGAATTTCCTTTTTCATAGTTGCTTGGGTCATCTTTGTATTTATTTACAACATCTATTTACTTTATTTACAATTCTTCATAACTTAGATTAACTAGTGCATATACAACATTTTTAGTTAATCAGTTTCCACCCTAGGGTCATCATTCATCATCACTTTTCAGTTTCTCCTCTCTAGTTTCCATGCTTCACATTTTTATCACTCCATGCTTTTCTTTGTCTCTTAGACGCTTTCGCCATGGATCTACATGGTCATCGTGTATGCATTTTCTATCTACTTTATGTTATCAAGCTTTCACTCAATAACATAAAGTGGGGCAAATGTAGACACAAAATCACGCACTTTGGGTAATTATCTAGTCCTAATTACATACTACTATTCATATTATTCATAAGTAAGAAAAGTACTAATCAACCCATGTCTTTGGTCATGTTTTCTTTCTTCTTGTTGCCAATTTTTGTTTTACACTCTTTATAGCTCGGTTTGTCGTTTCATACCTTAATATTTCTCATCTTGGACACTAATGACCAGTCAAAATGCTAGTGCTAGGTGCCCCTATCCCCTCCGGGTGCCCTTGACCTCTTTTGTGCTTTGATAACATCTTTTGGGTCCTTTCTGTTTGTTTGATCATCTTATCTTTTTGGTAGTGGTGGCCTTTTTGGGGTTAATTATGAAATTCAAGCAATGGATTATATAAATATAAAGTTATGTGATCATAATAAAGAACCAAGATGTTCATAAATATTCCTACCTCTTCAACTTGAATTTACTAAGCAAGAAAATAGAAATAAACTAACCTTAGAAGATGTGGGGTTTAGTGATACACCTGTAGATGATGGATGATGATGTTTGATGTTACACTCCATGAAAGGTTGGTACAAGCTCCTCTCTACTAAGAAACCTACAAATCATAGACACTAAATAAAATATGATCAATAAGATAAATGACAAGTTTCTTGGTAAAGGTCAGTCCAAAAAATTCAATGGGATTCCTTACAAGGATGTCAATCCATTTTAAACAATCAAGTGGATTTGAAAGATATACGATATATGATAATTGATACAAAATAATATGATGATAAATGATAAGTTTATTACAAATTAGATAGAAAATATATGAGATAAGAAAAAGAAATACTATGGCTCGAACTCAAGCTCAAAACGTGGATTCTAGTATCAGGCCTCTTACTCAAGCCCATCAAGTTCAATTTGGATGCATTGATACTCAAAATATGCAGCCCAATATCCTTATATAGCATCACATGGATTTTTTGAGTGAACTCAAAAATGTTCTCTAACTCATCCAATGGGGCACAATGGATAGCACATAGAGTTAGATCATGCAATAAGTCATATTTCTCCTAGTAGAAAGGATGATGAATTATAGGCAAGGAGTGAATGTTAGTGATTTCATGAGAGGGGCCACCAATTTCCATCTAAAATTAATCCATACTCAAGAATATGTTAGAAGCAACTAGTTTGATATGATAGATAAAATATACTTGATGAAAAATGGATGAAATTGTAGAAAGATAAAAGTGATAGGAATCATTGGCGATTGGGGCAATCGCTGGTGATTCTAGTGCTTTGTAATAAATTGATAAATTCAAATATCTGATGATTAAAACTTGATTTTATAGAATGTTAAATGTTTAGAGATGATGTAAAAGAGATGAATAAAAAAGTAAGAGGTACCTGGAGGTTGATGTGGAGCTAAAAGAAGCTTCAAACCTCACAGAGAGTGATCTGTGATGGATGATGAAGTCTGCAATAGCTAAGTGGTGAAGAGATGATTATAGGTATTACGAAATTGCTCCAAGATGCTCAATGAAGATAGATGATAATTCTTGATGTTGATTTTATTTTCCAAGTGTTGAATGATGATGCATAAGAAGCTATGGAACCAAATCAAAAGAAATAATTCATGAACTGAAGTTGAGGATCCTAGAGAGAGGTTAGAAAACTTGCTTAAGTAATCATTGGTGATTACCTAAATTACCGAAGATTCTGGTCTATTTGAGCTTTGTGAGGCAAAATGGTTGAAACAATTTTCTAAATCAAGGTTTTGGTTTTTGGTTTTGAGGTGTAATTTTTTAGGTGGTTGAGGGACGTGTTGTATTTGTTTTAGAGGGTGATAAAATAGGTTTGATTTTTTTATGTTTGGATTTGCCTAATTTAGGTTTATAGATGATTTTGCTAGGTGTGTAGATGATAATGATTTGTTTATCGAGATAAGGGAGTTAGAGATAGGTTAAAAGTGGTATTAAATGGATTTTAAGAAATAGATTTAGGTTGATTTAGAAAATAATTAAATTATTCTAGGTGGTTAGATCTTAAAAACATGATTTTACATGTGTAATAATGATGTGATAAGGGATTTCATGAATATAAAATATTATGGAATATTGAACTTAAGATAAATGGTTTTAATAATGTAATGTGATTAAATGGTAGGTATGATTTAGAGTATGAAATATCAATTGATTAAATGAAGATGGAGGGTATAGTATATGACTTAGGATATGAGTTGTTGATATATTTAAGAGACAAAGGGTGTGGTATAGAAATATCGATGCATTTAATTAATTTGATTGAATAAAAATGAGGGGTGTAGATTTTCGGTGTCTACATTTTCCCTTTTTGTCTAGCGGTTTAATGAAAAGCGTTAGAAAAAATGATGATGAGTTGTTTATATGGGTGATCCCCCTCAAAATGGGGTGATTGCAACACAGTGCAAGGAACACCAATTTGACAATTGTAATGGGATAGAAGTGTCATGTGTTTCATTCAAAATTTTTCCCTAGTCCAAGGGGTACCGAAATAGGATGTGCTACCAAGGAATCAAATGATAGGGGAACCAAAGGGCTTGATACCTATAGATGTATGATCCATGAAGGTAGGCTAAATAGATGGGGAATTCAAGTGATGGGGGCCAAAGGGCACACATCCCATAGACATATGACAAATCCCAATGTTGATTTCGTTTATCAATATTTAATGTTTCAAGGACTAGGGTCCTTTGAAAAGGAACACTTTTATGGAAAAAGTGATAATTTGATAAAAATGAGCATGTGTGCTAAAAATGGGATGAATCGTCTATGATTCAGCCAATCACTAGTGATTGTGGAGAAATCATCGACGATTAAAGTAATCATTGGTGATTGCGTTGGGGTAGAATTAGGGCTATAAATAGCCAATTTCAATGTGTTGGGCTCATTTTTATAGAGTACAATATGAATTTAGTAGAGCGATTTAGTGTGAAAAACATGTTTTTGAGTGAGAGAAGGTGAGATTTGGACACCATGGCTTCATCGAGTAGGCACTCAGAAACCACTATGGAAGAGGTAGGTCGTTTTAACCTGATTTTGTTTTTTTTGGTTGATTTTGGTAGTTTTTAGAATTTTTGTCATTTTAGGGGGTGTACAAATGCCCTAATTTAGAAACATAGGAATCTTTGATGATTCATGCAATGCAATTAGTGATTGAAGTGAATCACATGAGTGATTCACTGAATAACATAAGCCATTTGTATTTTTGATTGATAAAATATGATTTTTAGGGAATATTTTCAATGTTTTAGATGTTGTTGGTGTTTTTGGTTCCAATTTTGGTGATTGATGTTGATTTATTAATATTAATGGTAATGTTTTTAGATTTTTAGTTAATGTTGATATTAATTATATTTTGTGATGATGTTGATGTTGAATGATGATATTTTGATGTTTTAGATGTTGTTGGTGTTTTTAGGTGATGATGTTGATGTTGATGTTTTAATGTAAAGATGTTTTGATATGTTGTGGATGATATTTTTGATATTTTTGGTGATGATATTAATGTTTGTTTATATGTGTTTTGTGTTTTAGGTAGATGCAATTAGCCAAGACTATTCACGATTGTATTCCATTGATTTTAGATGAGGTGAGGAAGATATGACAGATGATGACTGGGAACATGTAGAGGCTATTGGCTTCAGTGGTATGAGGGATTACCAATGGATTCATAGATGTCAGAGTTTGTTATTGGCATTGTTAGAGTGGTGGAATCCTTCCACCTACACTTTTTGGTTCCCACTGGGGAGATTACTATTACTTTAGAGGATGTTCATTGCATCATGCGATTACCTATCCGTGGAGAGGGCATTTATATTATCAGTGAGGTGGAGAGGTCAGATGTGATGCAGAGGTTATATGGTGATGAGGCACAACATGTGAGATATGTGTTAATAGCATTTGAGTACTAGGCATTGTATGAGTATGGGAGAGAGGGTTTTACGTGGATGACCTTAATGATGATGGCCATTTCATGTTTTTTCTCTAGATTCAGGAGGTGGAAAATTTATCTAGATGATGACCAGGGTTGTGGTAGAGATGATGGAGTGTCATACAATGTTTGAGTGGGGGCCCACATTACTTTGCATAAAAATTTAGAGAGTTTTGGGCTGGAAGGCCCACAAGAGGTATGGGATTGATGTTAGATTTTATTGCAATGTTGGGCATATGAGCATATTATTGCTCATCTATTAGGCCTTCCATGGGGTATTGATGAGAGTCATGTGAATTTATGAGATGGTTAAAGGACAAGGGATGATGGAAAAAGAAGAAGAGATCCAGTTTTTATAGAGATTTGTTAGCAGGACTGCAAGTGGGGATGTGGTGTGGAGGCCATATTTATATTTTCATGTTTGGCTTGAGTATCCTCATGAGTTGATTGGCATTAACAAGGACATGGGTGTAGGTTGCATAGTAGGGAAAGAGAGCATGAGCTCTTGCATTTTTATCGGGTGAGGAGATAGTTTGGATTGTATAGGGTGTGCCTTGAGGAGCCCGTATAATATAGACGGGAGGATGGATACAAAGACTCGAGGGTAGTGGTATAGTTAGATCTATGATTATTTTGATGAACAGGGGGGATATGGGCCCTAATGATGATGGTGATATTGTGCCACTTGATGATGTGAGGGTGACTCTAGAGTATACAACATGGTGGACCCAAGCATTGAGAGATTTTGATAGGACCCAAGTAGTATAATGGGTGAGATGGGTTCGTGCTTAGGTAGAGGGAGGAACATAGGCACAAGATGTGATCTAGGTGTTTGATGATGATGATGATGAGGAGGAGGAGGGTGATGATGATGTGGCAAAAATATTACAGAGGTGATGACCGAGAAGGCCGTGGTGGAGGGAGAGAGGGATACGACATTAGAGAGAGAGGGATGACCTCTTAGGAGTTAGGGATGTTTTGATTAAGAGAGAGACAATGTGTGACTAAGTGAGATGGAGAGATGGATGGGATAGTTGGCTCGGAGGTACTCTAGACAATAGGGATAGATATCATGAGTAGAGGATGGACTAAGGAAGGCCTTGTGGATTACAAGGTCTTCTATTTTTGGTGTAGAGTTATAGATGATGGCCCAATAGTGGATAGAGCCTAGTAGACGGATAGAGGGGTTAGCTAGTAGAAAAGGAAACACTACGTAACCTATGGGATGATTTCTATGGCCCACTATCAGACACTACGGGATAGAGCTGCAATATTAAATTGATATGGTGATGTGATTATCCAAATGTTTATATATTGATATTTGGCTATGAGGTCATAGGTGCTAGTGCAAGTGTAGGAGTGTGGAGAGAGAGAGGAGGCGGTAGTGAGAGAGGATCTGGTGGTGATGTTGGAGTTGTCGGTGGTACCAAGTGTGTCAAGGGGAGAGAGGGTAGAAACTGGAGGTTTAGTTTAATGAGTTCTTTGAGATTTCCATTTTATTGACTCATGATATGTATTGATGATAGTTTTGATATAGGCTCATGGAAGCCCATTGATGTATGACATTGATATGATGATGTATTCATGTTATGACTTTGATATTGATCATGATTTATATATGATGATGATGATGAGGTTTATGGCCTATCTATTTGATTTACATGTGTTGATGGTTTTAATGTATATGGTGATGTATGTTTTTAATTTGAATGTGTTAGTGTTAGATGGATTTTGATGGATGTATTAGATGTGATGTCAAGAAATATGGTTTGTAGAATATATTTGATAAAATTTGGTTAAATGTTTGAAATTAATTAATCATGACATGAATTTTAAAAACACAATCTCAAAATGGATTTTATAAAAATGTGACTAAGTAAAATAGGGTAAAAATGAAATGATTGCCCCATTATGGATTTGATATATACGTGATGGGTTTTGAAAATGTGAAAACACTTTACTTGTAGCCTTAATAAATGTTAAATGAGATTATCAATGGGTAGTTATATAGGATCCTAGCCATAGAGATGGAGGGATAAGATGTACCTTCCTAAGACATGAAAGGGGTTTTATATGTGTAGATTAATGTGGGAAGGATGGTTCTCCTTTTCAATGGGTTCATAGGAAATTCCCCAAACTTTACATATTTGATTTTGAAGCAAAATTGATCAATGTGGGAAGTTTTCTATAATGGGAAAGTTGATCAATGTAGGAAGCTTTCTTGGATGCTTTTGATATTGATATTTTTGAAGGTTGATCAATGCGGGAAGCCTTTTACATGGGTAGCCATCCTTCAAGGGTATGGTCTACATCTTTTATTTTTGACTTTTACAAGATACATCCTTTGAGGGATCGATCTATGATTTTGACTAGTAGTTGTCCTTCAGGGGATCAGTCTACTTTTTACATTTTTGATAATGATTTTATATTTTGAATAGTTTGTCCTTTGAGGGATCAGTCTATTGTATTTTTGATTTTGATATGAAGCATCCAATGACTTTACATACATTTTTGAGCTGAGAAAGACCCTAATAGACCATTTCAAGGAGGGGAAAAGATGCGTTTATGACCTACACACATGTGCCCCATGTCATATTTTCAATTGGTATAGGGTAGGTGAGTGTAATGATTAAGGGGTTCCTACAAAGGAGGAACTTTTCCATAGTGAAAGATGTGATGAACAAAGCCGTGGTGCTCATCTTTAAGGTATATTTAGGATAATGATGGATAACCACATGCTTTCAAATCATTACTATGATAAGATGGATGGTTTGATGGAGTGATAAGATCTTAGATGTAACTACTATCATGATGATCAATCATTTAATAGTAGAAAGGATACAAGTGCAAGGCATTCAAAGGTTCCTTTTAGGTTCACCATCAAGGGAAGTGAGATGATACACTCTCGACCCATACTTGTGAGTGATGACATATGGACTAATCAATTAGGGGAAAACTTTCCATGTTTACTCCATTCTAATTGAGTGACATTTTATTTTTTTAAGTACAAGATCACCAATTTTAAAGTCACGTTCTTTGATATGTTTTTTATAAGCTCTTTTGACGTGTTCTTGATAAAATTGATGATGTTCAAGGGCCATTAGACGTTTTTCATCTAACAGTTCAAGTTGTGCTAAGTGCGTTCTTAGTGATATTCTTCATCAAAATGAAGTCTTTAAGTGATACATGAAGTGATGGAATTTGGACTTCAAGAGGTAGGACAACTTCAGAGCCATAGATGAGTGAAAAGGGCATAGCTGTAGGAGTATGGATGCTAGTTTGATAGGCCCAGAGAGAAAATGGGATTTGGAGATGCCAATTCCTCCTACATCATCTACTATTTTCATAAGGATTTTATTAAGTGTTTTATTAGAGGCTTCAACCTATCCATTTTCTTGAGGATAATAGGGTGATGAAAAGTTGAGTTTAATGTTGAAGGTGTCACAAAGCTTTTTGAGTTCTTTATTTTTAAAAATATTTTCCATTATTTGTAACAAGTTTTATGGGAACACCAAAATGACATATGATGTATTGATATATGAAGTTGGTGATAGGTCTTGATTTAGTTGAGGTTAAAGGGATAACTTCAACCCATTTAGTGAAGTATTCAATAGTTGTAATAATGGAGTGATGTTGTTGAGATGATTTAGGATTGATAGCACCAATGAGGTCTAACCCCCATTGAGAGAAAGGCCATAAGTCCTGAGTGGGTTGTAATGCTTGACTAGGGACATGAATAAGGTCTGAATGGAGTTGGAATTTGACACATTTCTTAACATATGCACAAAAATCTTTAGTGATAGTAGGCAATAATACCCTAACCATATGACACATTTAGCGATGGAATTTCCATTGAAATGTCCACCACAAATACCATCATGGAATTCTTTGATTTGCTTTGATTGATTCATGTGATTTAAGGAACCTTAACAAGATACCATCAAAAATACATTTATAAAGGACACACCTATGATGAAAAAGTGAGTGGCGCATTGAAGAAATGATCTTTTAGCATTACGTGATAAGTCGGATGGGATTTTAGATTTGGCAAGGTAGTCATAGATTTGTGTATACCATAAAAATTAATTGGATTATCATCAATGACAGTTGATAGGAGGGAGTTCATTTTGATGTGAGGGTAATCTAATCATTGAATGACCACAGATACTTTAGTGTTATCTTTTGATTCTTCTTTAGTTTCTAATGGGATGAGGATCCTAAAGAGGCCATTGTGTCTACAAATTTGTTAGAGGATCGTGGGATGGTTTGGATGGTGTAATGATCAAAAATGCTAAGGAGAAAGTCAACGTTGGCTTTATATTTTTACAAGATTTCATTTTTACATTGATATTCTCCTTTAACTTGACTAATGATGAGTTGTGAGTCTCCATAGATTTCTAAAATGTGAACACCTAGAAGAATAGTAGTTGTAAGGCCCATGATTAAAGCTTTGTATCTTTTCCATGTTATTGGTACATTCAAAGTTGAGTTTTAATGATAATGGAATGGGAATACCCCAAGAAGGTATGATAACAACATCGGATCCTCCCCCTTGTTGGCATTTAGAACCATCAAAGAAGAGAGTTCATTTTGACAAGGATAAATTCATATTCATCGACATTGTTGATGGATTCATCTAGAAAATATTCATGAGGAAGTTGATCATTGGGAAGGGAGCATCAATGAGAGCTGATCTGCAATACAATAGCCCTTGACCCTTAATAGATTTTTGTGATATGAACTCGAGGTCAAATTTAGTCATAAACATAAGCCATCGAGTGATACAATCACTATGATATGGTTTAGAATGCATGGTTTTAAGTGGATTGAAGCTAGTGACAACATAAGTTTTGTGATTAAGAAGATAATGATGTAATTTAGAAGTGGTGAAGTATAAAGCACAACATAGTTTTTAACTTTGGTGTAATGAGTTTCATATTCATGGAGTGTGTGAATGATATAGTATATGACTTGTTCATGACCCTTGGCTATCACGATGAGTGAGCATGGCTCCTAGAGCATGTTTTAAAGCAGATATGTATAGATAAAAGAACTCTCCCTCACGAGGTGGAGTAAGCATAGGTGGTGATAGGAGATATTGTTTAATTTTGTCAAAGGATTTCTGACAATTAAAATCCCAAGTGAAAGTCTATGTCCTTACGAGAGAAGATGATGAAATGATGACAACGATAAGAAAGTTGTGATATAAAACATTGGATGGACTATAGTTTACCTTGAAGGCTATACACAATTGTTTAAGATTGGATGGAAGAGGCATTTCAATGATGGATTTAACATTTTTTGGGTCAACTTCAATACCTCAAATAGATATAATGAATCCTAAAAGTTTTCCTAGTGAGAACACCAAAAACACATTTTACAGGATTGAGATGAAGACAATACTAAATGAGATGAGTAAAGATTGATTCAAGGATGGTAAGATGATATTTACATTTTTTGGATTTTCCTAAAAGGTCATCGACATAATCTTTGACTATTTTGTGGATGAGGTCATGAAAATGTAGGTCATGACACGTTGATAAGTAGCTCCTGCATTTTTAAGACCAAATGGCATGACACACGGTAGCAGAAGGTTCCCAAGGAGTGATGAAAGATGTTTTATGTTGATTGTCGGTGGTGATAAGAATTTGATTATAACAGAAAATCCATCCATAAGGGAGAGCATTTCATGGGCTGGATGTTGTTAGGTCAATGAGCTGATCTATATTTGGAAGAGGGAAATCATCTTTAGGACAAGCAAGATTAAGATCCCTGAAATCTATGTAGATGCATAACTTACCCGAGGCTTTGGTTACGGGAACAATGTTAGAGACCCATTGTGGATAATCAATGGGTATGATGAAATTAGTAGATAAAAGGGCATTGTAACTCTTCTTTAACAGGAGAGCTATATGAGGATGCATCTTATGGATTTTTTGTTTAACAAGATTAGATCGAGATATGTGACAATATTGTGTATGAAAATGTTAGGATCAATTCCAGGCATATCACTATATGACTAGGTGAAGGATTGATAATATTTTTCTAAAAATGAGGTGAAGTCATCTAGTTCTTGTGAATTAAGTGATTGACCGACCTTAACTATGTGAGGATCTTGAGGGGTTCCTAAGTTTACATCGATGGTGGATTCATTAAGGAGAGTTGGTGTATCAAATGGTAGGTATTTTTGAAGGAAGTGATCCTCAGCTCCCATATGGGAAAGGATGTCTTGGTCATCATGACATTGAAGGATATCTATAGTGGGTAAATCTTCTTCAACCATTTCTAGCCAAATAAGAGGTAATGATTTGAGTGAGTGGTCGATTGATAAGTTAAAGGACCTAAGGATATAGTATTGACTAAAAAAATGTTAGAAGGATGGATACAATGTCATCTATGTCCATAGGATCTTTAGGGGTTGCATCTATGTCCATAGGATCTTCAGGGGTTGTGGGTGACGATGATGGTTCTAGTTCGGTGATATATGGATGTAGTGGGTTTGGATGGGTTGGAGTCGGGTTTCTCATAACCTAAGCCATATTTCTCATAAGTTTTAAGGGAGCATTGGAAAATCAAGTCATGTATTCCCTATTCATAATGGCCAAGGCCAAAACCTTTCCATGCACAACAATGAAGGTACATATAAGAAAAATTTGGATTATCTAGGGATTTAAAGTCTAATGTGAAAGGCATGACATGGTGTGGATTGATAGAATGAGATGAAGGATGATCGCTGTCCCCCATAAACAAGGTTTGTTTTAAGATAAGTGGGACCATAAGGGATAACATCTCCTACGTTAGGCTCATACATGGGTTGCTTATCAAGATGACCATAAGTCTTAGGTGAAGGGATGAAGTTGAGCATGAGAGAGGTGGTACTCCCCAACATAAGACGTTGTACAATGTCACTAAGGGAGGAATCATTTGGTAGTTTGGAGGAAGGGATGGATGTGTTGGTAGATGTTTCATAGATGATTTGATGTGGATTTAGGTACAAGGACATCATTTGGATGATATGTCATGTAACAATCAGAAAAGGGATTTGGATCTATGGGGACTGTGAATATTTGACCTTCATGTTCATATTTAAGACAATAATGGAGTGTAGAAGGAACACACCACATATGTGCATATCTAGGGGCATCCTAACAACATGTTATATTAGAACTCTCCTTTTATAATGTAGAAGAGTTCATGTAAGGTCTTAATGTTGAATTTAAGTGGTAGGATAACAATACCTAATGTGGGTGTGATAGTGTCATTAAAGGATCGTAGTAAAACTAGAGTTTGACCAATGACAAAGGAGATAATTTAAGTTGATTGAAAGAAATGGATGATATAATGTTGATGGTTGCACCCCATCAATCATGACCCTTCTGATGAGGACATCATTGATTTGAGTAGTGATAAAGAGTGGTAAATCATGCTCTTTAGCCTAAGTGAGGGAATCTCGGATGACTCAAATGATATGGTTGTGGATGATTTAAGGGCCCATAAAAGTTTTTGAAAGATGAAGGGTCATCTACTAGTCCTATTATTGATTGAGAGCTTTGATCATGGCTTGTTTATGGAAGGTGATGTTTACACTAGCTCATAAAGTGACATTTTGATGGGAGCTTGGTGTAATTGTTTAATAACGATATTTTTTATTGAGGTGGATGATGAGGGTGGTGTGGTGAGTATTGAAACCTTGGATTTGGGTGATGTTGTTTTATTAGACACTTTGAGAGCTATGGAGATAGATAATTTAGGCTTATTAGAAGAAGCGGATAACTCAGAGGTGGAGGTATGGCTATGAAATTTTTGTCTTTCTTAGGCTCGAGATGGATTTGTGTCATAATTATGTGAGTGAGTGGTTATGTGTAACATCAACCTAATGGGAAGAGATTTTGGACATGGGATCTTTAGATTTAGATGAAGATGATGATGTTGTGTGTGGTTTAGAAGGAAGGAAAGCCAGATTACCAAGTTTTTGAGAAATTAGGTGAAAGGCCTTATAATCCTTCTATATGGAATGACCTCATGTTCTATGATAATCACAAGAGATTGAAGTCATACCAAGTGGGTTTCCATCCTCATGGGTCTGATGGTTTGAGAGGTGGTAAAGTTATAAGTGATTGTTGAAGGAGGTCATCTAAAATAGTTGCATAACCCCCTAGGTGCAAAGATGTGGATGGTAGTGAAGTTTTGGGTATCTTATCCTCTAGAGGAAGTAAGACTTTGATTGTGGGTTGTTGGGTTGTTTTTCACTGAGGAGTCTTAGATGGTGTGATAGATGAAGGATGAGGGCCCAATGGGGAGGCTTGGTAGGTAGGATTTGGTCTTGACATGATAGGGTGATTACTAGAGTGGAAATAACCTTTCTAGGAGGAGGTGGAAGAAAAGGCCGAGGACCATGAAAATGATATTGATTTAGGAAGGTATAGTAAGGAATTTTAAAAACTTGAACAACACCTTGTTTATGAGGTCCTTTTGTGGTTTTGGATGAGCTAGGAGTGGATGTAGAGGTAGATGTTGATGAAGGAAGAGGAGTTTGAATGATGTGGTTGATGAGATCTAAATGAGTTGTGGATTTTGTAGGTTTCAAATTGGTTGATGTAGAGATAATTGGTTTTGTAGATGAGGGATGAATACAATTTGTGGTTGCCTTAGGTGGAGGTGTTTGTGTCATAAATGTTTTGAGAGGTATCATAGTTATATTTAAAAATTGAGGCATAGACGTAGGTGTGGTTATACTAGAGGATGTGATTGGTGGGGAAGTGGATTCAAGTAATAACATGTGACAAGGATGGGAGAATGGTTTTAGTAACATGTTGCTAGCAGATGAGGACTTGGTAGATGTAATTTTAGGTTCAATGGATGTTGATGTTGATATTTATGTAGATGTTGATGTTGGTTCTATAGGTGTGGATATTGGTTCTATAGGTGTTGATGTGGACTCAAGAATGGGTAATGTTTTAGTAATGGTGTTGATAGTATGATGAGCATGGATGACATTTTTTGTGGTTGATTAGTGGATGGGGGCATGATTTGGAAAAGGTTGTTTAAATATGTCAAGATTTTGATTTGGGGGTGCATTTGGATTGTCTAAGTGGAGCTCACCTCTGTCAATCAAATCTTGAAGGACATTACGAAGAATGTGTGACACCTTTTGATGTCATGTCCCTTAACCCTATGGTATTTACAATAATCATTATCTCGATACCAAGAGGGTTTGGATACAGATGTATCGATAGGTCAAATGGGTGGGAGAGATATCATGTTTTAGTAAAGAAAACTTGTCAAAAAATGCACTATAAGTCTCTCCTATGGGTGTGTAACTATGTTGTTGATGGGAATGCTTTGGTAGTGGGTTTTTCCTTAGGGTAAGATTTATGACGTTAGAGATGATTTGGATTTTTAGGATTGGAAGATGACTTAGATGGGAATTTAGTTCGTGGTTTCTTAGGACAAAGTTTAACGTGACCTTCTTCTAGGGCTCACAATTCCAACTTACGGGCCATAGTGAAAGCTTCATCAAATGTCTGGAAAGATTGGATTTTTAGTGTTGATGAGATGTGTTTAGCACATGAGTGAGAGAAAAGTTCAATCAATTCAATTTGTGGTAATGGGAAGGACAAGTTGATTAATTGTACCACTCTAGGGAAAAAAATTGGTAATGGACTCATCCTCAAATTTTTGATGGCATATAAGTCATTGATAGTGATTTTATGGGCTATGTTTATGGAGAAGTGTTCTAGGAAAAGTTGTGTGAGTTGTGTGAATGAGAAAAGGGAGTACTGAGGGATGTTATTGTACCAATCTAGGGTAAGGACCAACAAGGACATGGGGAAAGTCCTCAACATGAGATCTTGGTCATGAGATATTAGATAAAAACATGATGGAAAGCACATATATGTTTTAGGATCTTCCTTACTATAAATTTGATAAACTTTGGAAGTTCCCAATGGGGTGGATATGCTTTATATGGCACTGAGGGGTGAATGGGCTCATTAAAAATTTGGTCATAAGAGAGGACATTTTTGGGTCTTGATGAGGTGGCTTCAAGATTGGATATGTGGTTCATGAGGGCTTGAAGAGGGGGGTTTATGTTGGTTGCTTAAAAGATGAGCCAGTTGAAATGAAAAGATGAGCTAGGTTGTGGATATGAGATACTAGATAGAATGTTTTGTTGTAGGGAATGTTTTTTGAGAACATTTTGATGGAAATTTTTTGCTAGTAAGGAATATTTTTTTGAGGAATATTTTTTAAGGAATATTTTTTGAGGATATTTTTTGATGAGGATATTTTGTTTAGGAAATGTTTTTTTGAGAGGGAATGCTTTGTTGAGGATGTTTGTTGTACAAAATGTTTTGTTGAGGGAATTTATTTGAGGAATATTTTGTGGAATGTTATGTGGAATGTTATGTAGGTAGGAGATACTAAAGGTTGTGATGGTTGAATATATTGATAAGGATGTGGGATAGATGTGGTGGTAAAAGGTTGTGAATAAGGAGGTGGTTGTTTGAAAGTATATTATAGAGGCAACAGAAGATGGTGCTTATTGTGGGATGTTCTGAATAGGAATAGATTGTGGTATGGAAATTAATGGCTACGATGGTTGTGGAATATGTTGTGAGACAAGGGGTATAGAGGATTGGACTGAAACATGATGAGTGGTGGTGATGGCACTAGTATTGATTAAGGGAATGGATGAAGAATAACATGTAGTGATGTTTTGAATGGGATTACTAATTGGTTGAGAGTATGGTGGATGAGATACAATGAAATGGAAATAGAACTTATAGTGGAAGTGGGATGATGATTGAAGATGTTGAAGGGGTAGATGTGGAAGCATTGGTATTACTTAGGGAGGTGTGGAACCAATGGAAGGCTTGGTGAAGATGTGGGTTTTTGGGTAGTTGTGTCTTGAGAAGAAATCATATGAAGACTAAAAAAGAATAGAAGACACAACACTAGATGTTTAGGTTGACTAATAGGAATGGAAGATTCAACATTTGATGTTTCAGATTGACTTATGGGTGGATATGAATATATTTTTTAGATAACGGGTTGTTGTTTTGAATTAATAAGACATGTAATACTAGATGAAGGATCAAGAATGTGTGGTTTGGATACAAATGGTTAGAGTTGGACACCCCTAGCTGTAAGATAAACATTAAGGGAAACATGGTTTGAATCTAACATCTCTTCAAAAACAAGGTCTCCTCTATCAAAGAAAGGAGGTTCAAGATGATTCTAATTGAGAGCTAGGAGAATATGGTTGTTTGGTTTCTTCTTACTCAAATCCATGGAAAATTTGACTATGAAATTAACATGCGTGTAGAATGTAAGAGATGTTATCACATTTCTTCATTATATTTCTCCTCTATTTCATCCTAGGCTTGTTGATCATCAATAAGAGGAGTGGATGTGATTGGTTGATAAAATGGGTTTTGTTGTTGTAATGGTGTAGAGAATGTGGTATGGGTAATGGAATAGATGATGGGATATGTTGTTAGATAATGGTGTAGACATGTTTTAAGTTTGATTATAGGCTTGTTGTCTAGTAAGTACCATAGTAAATAAACACATAATCACCTAAAAAAAAGTAACTAAGTGGGTTGATTACAAACAATAGACAAAACAAGAAAAATAAATTTTTAGATTATCTTGATTTAATTAAGAAAAGTGAAATGTGAAAAATGGTTGATGGGTCCTAGGAAATGACAAGCTATGGCTGGTTTTAGGTATGTTTAAGGATCATCCTTGATATACCAAAGGTATGTGAGGCTCAACTTTGTACTACTGCGCTATACGAGATTGGTATTGGGGCCTACCCCTCACTTCATGGTCCCACAATGATAAGGGAGTCAGGTGCTTTGCCAATATACCAACAGAAAGGTGTTTATACTCGCCATAACACTGAGTTGGTTTCCTATTAGGTGATGAAATCCCAATAGTTATCACCTGGGTGGGAATTGTTTAAATGTGTTTTTGATGTTTTAAGTGATTTGGTTGTGTGTGGGGAAAATAAAGTGAATGTAACCAATTAATTTTCCTAATTAAAACTATGTGAGAAAGAAGGATGCAATGGTTCATTTTAAGACCCAAAATGAAATGTTATTTTCGATGAGAAAAAACAAGAAAATAATGCAATAATGAAAGCAAAATAAGGTTTTAGGACTCACCATGATAAACACTTCCTTTTTTTTTTTTGCAATTTTTAATTTTTAAGCAACAAGCAATCCAACAATCCAACAAGAAAAATATACAGAAACAGTAACCTGCAAAACAAAGTTAGTTAAAGAAAAAAAAAATAAAAAAATAGATTAGAAGGCTAACTATAAAATAATTAAAAGGATTAGAGGAATCATGATGATTATGAGAATCATTGGCGATTGACCAAATCATTGATGATTACAAAACAAAAAACCAAATGTGGAAAAATATGATATTCTGGATGAATGAAAGATTTTTTTAGACTTTGATAGTAAATCTATAGAAATAGAAATCTGCAAACCTAATCTAATTAGAAAACAAAGAAATGACCATAAAACAATAACTAGAAGGAAAACTGCAAAGTAAGAAAAAGTATTTAGACAAATCATTGGTGATTATGAATCACGGTGATTCACCGATCGTTAACAATTAACTAAATCTAACAATGATTACTGATTAGAAGAACAAAAAAAATAAAAACAAATGGTATTTTGATGAAATAAAACAATGAATTAAGGGAGTCAGTCCCACTCGGGCATGCCAAGATGTTCAAAAATATTCCTACCTCTTCAAATTGAATTAAATAAGCAAGAAAATAGAAATAAACTAACCTTCAGAAGACATGGGTTTAGTGATACCCATAGATGATGGATGATGATGTTTGATGTTGTACTCCATGAAAGGTTGGTACAAGCTCCTCTCTACTAAGAAACCTGCAAATCACAGACACTAAAAAATATGATCAGTAAGATAAATGGTGGATTTCCTGGAAAAGGCCAGTCCCCGGAAGTCAATGGGATTCCTTACAAGGATGTCAATCTACTTTTAAACAATCAAGTGGATTTGAAAGATATATAATATATGATAACCGATATAAAATAATATGATGATAAATGATAAGTTTATTACAAATTAGATAGAAAATAGATGAGAGAAGGGAAGAGGAAGACTATGGCTTGAACTCGAGCTCAAAATGTGGATCCTGTTGTCGGGCCTCGTACTCAAGCCAAAAAAGTTCAATTCAGATGCGTTGATACTCAAAATATGTAACCCAATATCCTTCTATAACGTCATGGATTTGTTGAGTGAACTTGAAAATGTTCTCTAACTCATCCAATGGAGCATAATGGATAGCACACAAAGTTAGATCATGTAAAAATCCATATTACTCCCAGTAGAAAGGATGATGAATTATAGCAAGGAGTGAATGTTGGTGATTTCATGAGAGGGGCCACCAATTGACATCTAAAAGTAATCCATACTCAAGAATATTTTAGAAGCAACCATTTTGATATGATAGATAAAATATACTTGATGAAAAATGGATGAAATTGCATAAAGATAAAAGTGAGAGGAATCGATGGCGATTCTAGTGCTTTGTAATAAACTAATAAATTCAAATATCTGATGATTAAAAGTTGATTTTACATCATTTTAAATGTTCAGAGATGATGTAAAAGAGATGAATAAACAAGTAAGAGGTACCTGAAGGTTGATGTGGAGCTAAAAGAATCCTCAAACCTCGCTCAAGAGTGATCTATGATGATGATGAAGTTTATGGAATGAGTGGTGAAGAGTTGATTACATGTAATACAAAATTTATCCAAGATGCTCAATGAAGATAGATGATAATGCTTGATGTTGATTTTACTATCCAAGTGTTGAATGATGATGCTTAAGAAGTTGTGGAACCAAATCAAAAGCAATAATTTGTGAACTGAAGTTGAGGATCCTGGAGAGAGGCTAGAAAACTTGCTTAAGTAATTACCGATAATTACCCAAATCATCTGGTGATTCCACAAATTACTGGTGGTTCCATAAATTTTTGGCGATTCGTAAATTGCCAATGATTCTATAAATCACCGGTATTTTCATAAATTGTTGGCAATTTTGGATTTGAGATTTGTGAGGAAAATGGTTGGAACAACTTCTAAAACAAGGTTTTTGGTTTTGGGTTTTAAGGTGTAATTTGTTAGGTGGTTGGGGGACATGTTGTATTTGTTTTGGAGGGTGGAAAAATAGGTTTGATTTTGTTTATGTTTGGATTTTCCTAATTTAGGTTTGTAGATGATTTTTCTAGGTGTGTAGATGATAATGATTTGTTTATCGAGATAAGGGAGTTAGAGATAGGTTAAAAGTGGCATCAAATGGATTTTAAGAAATATTTAGGTTGATTAGGTGGTTATATCTTAAAAACATGATTTTACAAGTGTAATAATGATGTGATAAGGGATTTCATGAATATAGAATATTATGGAATATTGAACTTAAGATGAATGGTTTTAATAATGTAATATGACTAAATGGTAGGTATGACTTAGTGTTTCACTTGATTCTAGATCGTTTCTTCGAATGTTGATGAAATAGATAAAGGTAAAGGGATAGGAGGAATACCTATTGAAATGCTAGTTAAAGGTTGTTGCACACGTATGACTTCTTGATCCACAAGCTGATCGTGAGAGCTTCCTTTTTGCTTGGAGGAAGTACCTGAAATAGAAAACAAGACCACCAAATAAAAGTTAAATAGTATATACAGTGTGGACCGCCAAAGCGTATGCTAGATTTGGGAAGTGTGATACTCCTAGATGTCTATAAATCTACTGTTTAAAACAACTTTATGTTAAAAATAAAGGAAATCCTAATGTAGTTAAAATGATTTAGGTATCTCATTCGACTACAATAAGCAAATTTGTTCACAACAGGCTAAGCTATGATTGAATATGAAGGTCAAGATCTCGTCAGTGGTCTGCAATCGGTCATGGTCGAGGTTCGGGCTGTTTTTAAGTATTGGGTGGAGGTTTTAAGCTCTGTTCTTGGTCTGAGGGTAAAAACACAGAGACTAATGTCGATCCGGTATAAACGATGTCGATTTAGGTTAACCAAAGCAATGGTTTGTGGGTAATCAAGCGTTGGTATGGTTGGGTACAGAAACCCAATAAAAACTTGATCCGGGGTAGATCTATGGATAAATGGAAATGGAAAGGGAAATGGAAATGTTTGTGTAGGTCCTAGATGTATTCGGGGATCTCTAAGAATCGGGTATGGGTAGTTCAATGATGTGGATGAAATCTGGTCATGTTTGCATGGTGGTAAATGGTGGGGAATGGGAATGGGAGTAAGAACTAATAAAAGAAGTAAAAGAGTCTACTAAAATGACAATGGACAAGTGTTGGTTAAAAAAACACTTATTGTTGTATGAGCTTAATGTCCGATTGGTAATGGAGGGTAATCAAATGAAATGAACTTGGCGTGGTATCCACACTTCCCGATGCTCATGTGAAGGAAAATGAATCTATGATTGCTTTTGATGCGCTCGATGCTGCTATGGTGCATGTACGAATTCTCGATTACCTTGCATGCAACTCTAGTTTCTTCCTCGCTCTCGAAGATGTGCCAACCTCAAAATAAAGTTGTTTTGGGGATTAAATGGTAACCGATGGTGGTTTTGGGTTGACCGGTGGTGGTTTAGGGTAACCGGCGTAGTTAGGGTAGGATTTCCTAGGTTTACTAAAGCGGCGAGATCCCTTTGATTTTCTTGAATCTCATTTGTTTTTGCCCCACTGGATTAGAATGGAAGATTCCTTTCTAACATGCGGGAATGTGGTTAGAGGGAATGTAGGCTTTGATTTTTAGGGTTTAGGTAGGTCTTAGTTAGTTATGGCAACATACTAAGAATAGGTCTTAGGGTGAGGTGACTAGATGAGGTGTATAGGTGAGGTGGATATGTGGGCATTATCTCAATTAAGATATTTAAATAATAGATATTATGAGATAATGAATTAATTTAATTAAATTAATTAAATTAATATTAGAGTGGGGGTGAAAGGGGCCATGGTTAGGTGAGTGTGTTTGAGGTGGTTATTTGTCGAGGGACCAAGGGGAGTGTGACCCAATTTTGGTGTCTACATTTTGCCCCTTTTTGTTGCGTAGCTTGTATTTGTAAGTGACGTTGACAAAAATAAGATGTGGTTGCCCCATGTGTGGGTGAAGGTGATCCCCCTCAAACCAAGAATTGATGAGGTGGAAGGTAGAATCGGTGAGTGGTTTGATAAAAGGTGAATGTGATGAAGAAGAAGGTGGGAAATAGGGGTAAAAAGGGAAAAATGTCTACTCGGGTAATCCAGGTAATGGGTCAGGGTCAAAGGTAGTAACAAGCCAACACACACACACATATAAACTGTAACACGGTACCAAGTTGAAGAGTAGGAAAACTCTACATTGTCTAAGGTCGATAGGTTTATCCAAATAAGGTTGAGGTGATTCGGTATCCAAGGTAGAGGATATGGTCAGGAAACATGACACAAGTTAGGTGAAGGAACGTTTAGGTATGTTCCGATACACCAAAGGTTAGGTCAGGATAAACGGTCATAGAAAGAGGCAAGGTAAGATTAGTATGCCAATCAACATGAGTAACAATTCCATAAGGTATAGTGAGCACATGAGGTCACAGGTCACTAACGATGTTCTAGGTCCCAGTATCAGGTCACGACATGGGTAGGGCCGAGGTATGGGTAAAATAATGAGTCCCCAAATGAGGACGAGGTGAGGGGGTAAATGATAAGGTCAAGAAGATAAAATGAAGTGTCCAAGTGAGGTGTGGGTGAGGTAAAAAGGATTCAGGTCAAAAATTGGGGGTAGGGGGTAGGAAAAAGACTAAGTAGGTAAACCGATGACGGTTTTAAGGAATCGATGCTTGATCACAATGGACTGACCATGGTAAGCTAGGGCACAAGACCGATGTCGGTCAAGGTAAAACCATCGTCGGTCAAGTCGGGTAGGTTATAAAAAGAAAAATTTATGTATTTTTCAAATCATTTGTCTTTTACCAAATTAGGGAAAATGACAAGTGAGAGAGGGAAAAGGTGGAAAGTGATAGAGTGAAATGGAGGAATGAGTTGGTGAGCCACGTGGCTGGTGATAGTTGGTCGATAGGTGGATCCATGAGCTAGGTTGGATTGATTTGATTTGATTGGTAGGAGGTGAGATAGTTGATTGGGTGATGGCAGAGGTAGGAGAGGGGTCGGGTGGACCACGGTGTAGTGGCTCGACATGCCACCATGGCGGCGGCAACATGATGAGGTAAGAATCAATCCCTTTTCTTTATTTTGTGAGTTAGATTGATTTAGAGTTCGGTGGGAAAATGAAGTTTGAATTTTGGGAGGGCAAATCGAGTTAACTAGGAATGAGGAGAGAGGTGATTAGGTGACGAAGGGGTGGAGGGGGATTTGGGTGAGATTGGGTGGGTAGAAAGGAGAGAAAGGGAAATTTTAAGAAGAAAAGGGTTTGGGCATCGTGGTTTTTTTTACGGTGACAAATGGACCGACATCGGCCAAGGTTAGTCAACGTCAGAGGAAGCTTGAACCAGATATGGCCACGAAATAGGTGACCGATACCGGTGTAAAGGAGAGACCAGGGGTCGATTAGGAGAACCAAGACTGATCATAATTTGGGGAAAAAGGGGCCAAAAGGGGCCTAGGTTGGGTGGGTGAGGTAGGTAGTGGTCAACGGGAGATTGTTTTGTGATAAATCATAACATTGGGAAGGGGAAAAATAGGTAAGGGTGAATGATAGTGAATGAGGGTTAGGGTGGGTAGATAGAAGATGTGATACAAAGGTAATAAGGTCTAGGGAATGAGAGGTAAGGTGGTAGGTATTGGGGAAAAATCTATAGATGTGTGGGAAAATAGGTAAGGTCGGGAGGTAGGTCAAAATGAAAGTAGGTGAGGGCGGGGTGTGTGTGTAAAATATGCAAGGTGATATTGGGTTCGGTAGGTTTAGGGTAGGTAGGCGGTTGGTTAGGGTTGGGTTGGGTAGGTAGGTTAGGGTTAGGTTGGGTAGGTAGGTTAGGGTTGGGTTGGGGTGAAGGGTAGGTCATGGGATAAATGGGTAAGTAACTAAGTAAAATAGGTAGGGTAATGAGTATGGGTATGGGTGAATGTAGATATGGTCGTGTTTTAATAATGTGATTGTTTTGTTGGATGTAGGTGAGAGATCAATTGAGGATGAGGGATAAAGTACCTTCATTTTTGGTGGAAGTATGAGTGAGCACAACACCCGAGGAGTGGTTCCACGTGACCGAGGTGGGCCTTATTGGTGTCGACGGTACCAACACTTAGTCTGGGAGGCGAGCTTGATGGTTACCCTCATCGATAGATGGGATTCAATGACCAATACATTCCATTTGTTGATGGGTGAGATCACAATCACCCAGAGGATGTGTATAGATAATCGTGACTACCTATAACAGTGACAAAAGTATACTCAATCTCCTCAGAGGCATCTGAGGAGTTACTATTACCGGTGTTTGGAGAGGGGCTGGCCTTATTGGGATTTAATAGTGCTAGCATGAGCTACGGGGCGATGTATCGAGCCTACCCCAAGGAGATGAGGCTGGTAGTATTGTTGATGGAGGAAGTTTGCTGTTTTGCACTACCTAACATAGAGGGTGGGAGGTTTCCATGATCACTGATGGGGGTCCTACATGAAATGGTAGAGAGCAGGACTCGGTTTGCATGGGCACTTGCTTTCTTGGTACAATTATATAGGGAGATGTGGGCGTATGGGAGACTATGGTGATTCAGCCTATGTTGTACATTCTGTTACATTGTTGGGCCTATGAGCACATTGTGTGTGTGCACCAGTAGGTATGCCTTGGTGATGCATTTGAGGCGGGGTTAGTACGAATGGGTTAAAAGTGATGGGTACCACTATTGGAGAGTCTTGAGTCATGAGAGTTATACATGATGTAGCCTATTACAGTGATTACTAGAGGGGTTATCTAGTGTGGACATTATTTAGAGGCCATATGTAGGCTATCCTTCATATAGGAAGATGGCAGTGGAGCTGGATGGGCTACAAATGTACAGGTGGATAGAGGGGCGGCGGGCCGAGGAGCATGAGATGATACCTGTAGACTGGGTCAAACGAAAGTTTGGGTTACCACAGGATATACCCCCACCCTTCCCTCAGTACATGAGAGATGATGTGGAGAGGCCACTGCCACTACCACAACCGAAAATACCTACAGGGTAGGAGGAGTAGATTATAGACTACCATATCGATGATGTCGGGGTGACTGATAGGTATAGATAGTGGTGGGCAGTGCATTTACGAGCAGTACCTCCTAGGCTGGGGTAGCTAGATTTAGCCACCATCACTGTGCAGAGAGAAGCCCTATGGGGGCAGGTGGCGACCTTGATTACATAATCGGGGATGGTACAGGGGTAGTTAGCAGGTTCGGAGGTAGAGGTGGCCGCATTGCATGTGCAGGTGGTCAATCTACAAGCCTAGATGGCCCAGGGTGGAGACGAAGATGGAGATGATGAGTAGTGGCCACGTTACATGCGCATGTTACAGTTTGCTCACAGGCGGTTGGCCACCGCACATGCGTAGATTTAGGCACTACAGCTCGAGTATACACGAAGTGCGAGGCCGATGACACCTCCATAGGCACCGAGACATGGTCCCATTCACGTGAAGGGGTGGGATAGGTCCCACTAGGCAGTATGGGGGCAGAGACAAATGGGGCCACCATAGGCAGTACCCACATCTAGGTTGCAGGATGCCTTAGGTGAGGACAAATATTACTAGGACCAACTGATGGTGGCAAGGTTAGATTTTCTATCCTATGGAGAGTACAGGGCACAACAGGCCTCAAGTGAGAGGACTAGATCCCGTACCCATAGCGTGGAGAACATAGGGGGCCATTAAGCTCCGAGACAGATCGTGGTGAGGCCACTAGTTTATGGAGGCCAACTCCAGGTGATGTACCACGAGAGACGACCACGACCCTTGGCGGGCGGTGAGATGTTATCAGCCGTCGACAGTGATGAGAGACAGGAGGAGATGAGAGAGACTGATATGGAGGATGTCTGACAAGATGATTCCTGATGCATATCCCTCCATTTTGATGTATTGGATTCATTTTTGATATATACCAGCCTGCGTGCCGAAGAGAGTGAGGATGTATATGAGAGTTTTGAGAGATTTGGTTATATACACTACCTGCGTGCTGAAGATATTTGAGAGTTATGTATATGGATACACATGTTTGGATGTTTTATTTATAGAGATGATGATGATTATGGCCATTATGTGTATACATGGTTGTGGTTATCTTTCTATTTTGATTTGTATATGTGATGGAAACCAAGTAGTGTAGGCATGATAGAGTCAAGTCATAGGCATGGATTGAGTTAGGTTTTAGGCATGGTGGAGTTAGGTTGTGGTCTAGGCATGGATTGAGTGAGGTTTTAGGCATGGTGGAGTCAGGTTGTGGTCTAGGCATGGATTGAGTTAGGTCATAGGCATGGTTGAGTTAGGTTTTAGGCATGGTGGAGTTAGGTTATAGGCATGAATGGAGTTAGGTTGTGGTCTAGGCATGGATTGAGTCAGGTCATAGGCATGGTTGAGTTAGGTTTTAGGCATGATGGAGTTTGTAATTCATTAATTTGTGTAATTAATGATGATAATGGGTCATGTTTGAGATGTTTATAGTAACATGCATGACAATGGTAAAGAAATGGTAGACATAATGAATGTATGTTTGATGATGATAAAGGTGGAAAATAATTTATTGTTTGCTTGGTTTAATTACCAATTATTGATATAAAAAGAAATGTAACAAGGGCAGATTGTGATTTAGGAAAATGAGAGGTGAATTGGTTAGGGTAAAGAGTGGTGAGCTAACCTCCAAGGGGCCCATGCCCTCGAAGTGCTGCCTACATAGTCCTGGTGAAAAGGGACCTCAGGCTGATGTAGTTCTCCCATAAGCTAGGGAAGAATGCGAGGAGGTATGAGTATGGGTTGGTAGGTTTTAGGAATGATTAAGTTTAGATCATGCGGGTATGGGTGAATGCGGGCACATTGGTATAGGTGATTTTGAGTTGATTGTGGTGAAAGAGGAAAATTACCCAAAGATAAGCGTCGAGGATCGAGTCTTGTATAAGGTAATCAATATGTAATGAGGAAGGTTAAAAGATAAGAGGAGGAAAGAAAGCCACTTGATTGGTAAGGATCACAACGGGTGGGTCATACCTTAGATAGGTGGATGAACGTAAGACCCTAAAAACACTGCATGATTGATTATTCTAAAGGTGAAAAGTAGTCACATGACCACCAAATGTCACGATTCCATGGGGTCCCTTGAGGCGGTAGGAAATGAAAGTGTGAATGGCGAGAGGGTGAAAAAGTGATTAGTTTATATGGTATTTGGTAGCATGCGTTTTGTCAAGAGATCCAGGGTCACAATGGGAAAATCCATGATGAAAACATTTTCTGTTTTGACTTGTATTTGAGATAGACCGATTGATGCGGGAAGTCTATATGGGATGAGGAAATTAAATCCTTGAGGTCTTTGTGAAGTTGATTGATGGGAAGCTTTATATTCTCTCTCTCTCTCTCTTTTTTGAAAGAGATTTGTATAGCTATCCTTCGAGGGAGCAATCTATTTATAACAACAATGTAGAGAGAAAGATGTCCTTTTGAGGGAGTCATCTTGTATGTTGGAAGTTTGACTCAAGGAGTTGGATCCCACGTGAGGACTTTTAAGTCAAGACTAAGGTGATGAATTGGATTCTTGTTCATACGGCAAGGTGAAATGACAATGGGATCTCATCTAAAAGTAGATGAAAGGTATCCATAAGAATCATGTCATGTGTAGCACCACATGATACACATATTTAAGAGAAAATAAAAAAGGGATGGGTTTTCACATGATTCTTGTTTTAATTGTTGGTGATGGAATAGGAAGTGAATAACGCTCAAGGGATGAGTATGGAAAGAGGTAGAAGGTGAGGTAGGACCAAAAGTCAACAGTAGAATGGTCGAATATGGAAGGCATTGAGGGGCTCGGAGTTCGGGTTTACCATCGAGTGAAGATAAATGATAAGCACACGATCCATAAGTATGAGTCACGATGTATGGTCCAAGCCAATTAGGAGTGAATTTTCCTTGTTTAATTTTTTTCTACTTTGGTAACATGTTGATTTTCTTTCAAGACCAGGTCATCGACTTGGAAGGTTCGTTCATGGACACATTTGTCACAGGCATGTTTGATATGTTTTTGGTAAACTTGAAGATGGTCAAGAGTTTTAAGACGACATTTTTCTAATAACTCAAGTTATGCTAAATGGTCTTGATGAAAGTCATCATCATTGAGCATGTCATGGAGAGAAATGTGGAGTGAGGGAATTTGGACTTTGAGAGGCAGAACAACCTTTGTACCATAGACCGAGAGAAAAGGTGTGGCAGCAATGGAAGTGCGGATACTAGTGTGGTATGCCCACAGGGTGAAAGGAATGTGCATATGCCAGTCCTTCCCAGTATTGTTAACCACTTTCATGAGAATTTTGTTTAAGGTTTTATTAGTGGATTTGGCTTGGCCATTGGTTTGTGGGTAATAAGGTGACGAAACTTAGTTGAATGACGAAGGCATCGCAAAGTTTTTCGCAAGGTTTTATTTTTGAATTGTTTTCCGTTATCAGTGATGAGGCGATGTGGAACACCAAAGCTGACAGATAATGTGATGATTGATGAACTCACATATTTTCTTAGCTTTTTGGAGATGAGAGGTATGGCTTTAACCCATTTTGTGTATTATTTGGTAGCAGTGATGATCCATTAATGTCGTTGGGAAGAATGGGGATTGATTTCTCCAAAAAGATCCAAATCCCATTGAGAGAAAGGCCAAAGGTCACGGGTGACATGCAAGGCACGACTAGGTGTATGATGAAGGTTGGCATGTTGTTGGCATTTTATACAATGCTTAACATAGTCACAAAAATCATGGTTAAGGGTCAGCTACTAATAGCCTAAGCGAAGAATACACTTAGCAAGAACAAGGCCACTGAAGTGACCTCCACACATGCCATCATGAACTTCCTTAATGGTATAAGGAATTTTAGAACTCGTAAGGCACCATAAGAGAATTCCATCAAAGCCACGCTTATAGAGGAGGCCACCCATGATGACATAATGAGAGAAATTTTTAAGAAAGGCACGTTTTCCATTACGAGTGAGGTCAGGAGGCAAGATGGAGAGGGAAAGGTAGTTTGAGTAGTGTTTATACCAAAGGTCACTCGGGTCAGGGGTAGTAGTTTTGATGGAGTAAATTTCATGAGGTAAATAAGAGGGTGATTTGAGTCTTTGTATGGTGACATAGATTTTAGAATCGATGTGCAAAGCGGGGATTTGAGAAGCCAAGCAGGCCATGGTATCTATAAATTCATTGGTTGAACGGGGACGGTTTGAAGGTTATAGCAGTTGAAGGTGGTCAAAAGTATGTCCACGTGATGTTTATACTTTTGAAGTATCTTGTTATGACACTGGTATATACCATTGATTTGGTTGACAACCAATTCAGAATCACCAAAGATGTTGATTGACTTAACATCTAAGGCATAGGCAACTTGGAGACCTAATACGAGGACTTTGTATTCGACAATATTGTTTGTACAATTAAAATCAAGTTTGAAAGACAAAGGCATGGGTTCACCATCAAGTGGAATGAGGATAACGCAACCCCACCCCCATACTGACACTTAGACCCATCGAAGAAGAGTGTCATTTTGTAAGCGGGTTCGTCCAGGGAAAGGGTAGCAATTGACTCATTTGGGAAGTCAAAGTTAGAGGGTTGATCCCCAGAAATAGGTGTGTCAGCCAATTGGTCGGTGATATCTTGGCCCTTGATGGAATTCTGATGGATAAATTTGAGGTCGAGGTTGGCTAAAAGCATAAACCAACATGCAACACGTTGATTTTGGTAAGGTTTGGCATACATGAAGTGTAGGGGGTCAGTGTTGGTCACAACATAGGTTTTTGGTTGAGTAGGTAATGGCGGAGTTTTATGGCAATGAAAACTAAGGCTAAGCAAAGCTTTTCAGCATGGGTGTATCAGGTTTTGTAGTCTAAAAGAGTACAAATTATGTAATAAACCACATGCTCTGTGTTGTTCATCGCAATGAGCGAACATGGCCCCTAAGGAGTGATCGTGGAATTTGAGATGTATAGGTAGAAGGGTTGATCATATTTAGATGGAAGCAGTATGGGTGGTTGGAGAAGGTATTGTTTCAAGGACTCAAAATATTTGTGGTAGTCATCATCCCATTTAAAGGAGACATCCTTCTTGAGAAGAGGAGGAAATGGTTGACACTGATTAGACAATTGTGAAATGAAGTGACGAATGGATCAGAATGTACCTTGCAGGATACAGAGCTGCCTAAGGTTAGTGGGTAGAGGCATTTCAAGAATGGCCTTGAATTTAGTAGGATAAACCTCTATACCATGTAAGGAGATGATAAATCCCGGGGAGTTTTCCCGAGAGAACCACAAAGATATGCTTTTTGGGCTAAAGGTGAACATAATACTTAATGAGGTGGTCAAAGATGGTTTTTAGGATGACGAGATGCTCAGAGCGGTGCTTGGATTTGGCAAGGAGGTCATCCATATAATATTCCAACATACGATGCATGATGTCATGGAAGATGTAAGTCATATCCCGCCGATATGTGTCACCAAATTTTTAAGTCCAAAAGGCATGACTCGCTAGTAGAAGGTCCCCAAGGGGTGATGAATGCAATTTTGTGTTGATCCTCCGGGGCAAGCAAGATTTGGTTAAACTCGAGAATCCCTCCATGAGTGATAACATCTCGTGACCAAAGTGGTAAGGTCAACCAATTGGTCAATACCACGCAGGGAAAAGTCATATTTCAGGTAAGCTAGGATGAGGTCATGGAAATCCATGCAAATGCGAAGTCCCCCTGTCGCCTTAGTGACAGGGACAATGTTAGAAATCCAATGAGGATAATCAATGGGTAAGATGAAGGAAACCAAAAGGAGGCACTGAAGTTCTTCTTTGACGAAAAGAGCAATGTGAGGGTGCATTTTCCTCATCTTTTGTTTTACGGGTTTGGCATCGGGAATGGTTATGATATTGTGGACCTCTATGGTGGGGTCAATACCATGCATGTTAATGTAAGACCAAATGAAAGCATGGTTATGGTTTTTGAGAAAAGAAGTGATGTCTTCTTGTTCGAAACATCTAAAGATTGTCGATCTTTAGAATGTGTAGGTCATCCTGAGTATGGATGTTGATTTTGATAGTTGATTCATTCAACATGGTTTACGTCTCAGATGGTAACGACTAATGAATATATGAGTCTTTAGCACCAAGGTAGGTGAGTATAGATTCATCATCCTGACATTGAATGACGTTAATCGAAGGTGTATCATCATCGATCATTTCAGGATACAAGAAGGGAAGAGAAGAGGGAGCCTCGCCCTCATGTTGATAAGTTAGAGGCCCCAAGGAAATGGTGTTTATGAAAAAAAAGTTAGGAGGAATGGATTCTGGATCCATTGACTCCATCGGTGAAGGTGGTGATGGTGGTGAAGAAGGTGGAGCAGGTGAAGAAAGTGGAAGGGCTAATGTCTTTGATGAGTTCAATGCGGGCCTTCTTGGTAGGTGGTTCAACAAAGTCGATACCACTACGGTTGTTATGTTTGCAGGTAGTACATGGAATAACAATATGGCGGCCTTGCTCATAAAAGCCAAAACCAAAACCCTTCCATGCACATCGGTGCAGGAAGGTGTGGGCAAAACGACAATTAGTGAGTGACGGAGGTCAACGGAAAATGGTCGGGTTTGTGATGGTGGTTCAGTGTATAAGTGGTAGTATCAAGTCCCCCTTAGGTGAGATTGGTGCGAAGGTGGGGAGGACCATATAGGAGATGCTCTCCTATGTGGTGATCATAGCGAGAGTGTTGGCGAATAATTCCATACTCTTGTAGAGTAAGGAATGTGTTAAAACTATATAAATGATACTCCCTAGAGTGGGGCATTGAAAAATGCCTTCTAAGGATCGGTGGTTGATATGCGGGTAGCTCGGATAGACAATGTGTTAGAGGTTGAATTGGAGGTGGAGACAATTGATTGGGGGTTGAAGGTTGATTGTGGAGGTTGTGGTAGCGGTAGGCATGAAGGATGTAGGTGTGGTTGAGGTAGCGGTGATCTTGGTGAGTGGAGGTGTAGGTGAAGAGGCCGTGGTCATGAAGGTAGATGCTTTAATAGGTATAAGCACGTAATTAGGTTGGTAAAGCATGTTACAAGTTTTGAAAGGTGATGGGTCAGCTAGAATGGTATAAGTGTGTCCTTCATGCTCAAACTTTACACAATGGTGAAAAGTGGAAGGAACATAACCCATGACACGAATCCAGGGTCTACCAAGCAATAGGTTATATTGAAATTCCCCTCTAAGATGTAAAATAGATTTGGAACAGTTTAGGGGCCCATGCAAACATGGAGGATGATGGTGCCAAGTGTAGAGGTGATAGCGTCATTGAATGAATGCAACATGACGGGATGTTTATGCATGTAATTGTTGAGTATGCACATTTGGGAAAATACATGGGAGGAGATGATATTAATGCTATCACCCCCATCAATCATAACACGTCATACATGTATATCATCGATGTGGACAGAGATGAAGAGAGCTGGATCTGGGTCATCAGTTTGGTGTGGTGTGATCTCTTCATCTGAGAAGCTGAGTGTGACTACTTTGTGAGTAGGTGGAGGTGTAGATGAAGGTGGTAATTTGGTGAGAGGCTAAATGATGGGGTGTAATAATGGAGGCCACAGTGTAGGGTCATTAGGTAAGACCTCAATAGACCGAAGAACCTCCATGAGAGCTTGACGATTGGATTCCGAGGTTTGGATTAAGTCATATAGGGACAATTTGAGGGGGATTGGTGTAGTTGTTTGAGCATCACGTGATGTTTAACCCCATTAGAAATAGGATATGCGGGGCCTCGGATAGTGATTTTAGGTGTGGGTGTAGATGGTATGTTGGGTATAGGGTTGGTCGGTGGGTTGGTTGCCCTTTCCTTGCCTTTGTCCTTCTGAGCACGGGTAGCAACGTGGATCATGTTGATTTGAGGCAGGTAGGTAGGTGAAGTAGGCGAGCCATGAAAGGTATAGCGACAAAAAGGGAAAAAACCAAGTGGTGGGAAGGAACCTTGTGAGATGAGCTAGGCACACCGACATTTGGGTGGAGGTTTGGTGAGTTATCAGATGTGAACCATGTTGATTTCAAATCTTGGGGGTGGTTCTAGGAGTTGTGGGCATGGAGGTCTTGGTTGCCAAGTAGGTAATGAGGGAAGAAGTATGGGATGGGTGTTGGTGAAATGGGGTCCTCATTAAGAAGATCATCATCATCAATGTTTTTCGGAGGACACAATTGGACAAGAACGATTTTCAAAGCCTTACAGTTCTCTACATCGTGTCCTGGCACACGATGGTAGGCACAAATTTTAGTGTCGTTAAACCCCTTTAGTTTAGGTTTAAGAGGTTCATAAGGTCTGAGAGGCGGTAATGTGATGAGAAAAGTTTTAAGGAGGTTGGTTAAGATTTTGGCATAGGATCCCGCTAGTGGATCACAATGGGAAGTGAAAGTGGGTTTGGGTGTAGGTGTGGCTGACTGCATAGGGAGGGTCTTTACATGAGGGGGAGTAGGTCAAGCCATAATTTTAGGTCCTCGTGTGGTCTTAGGTGTTGGTCACATTTTCTTTGGTAGAGGTATGGTAGATGAACTGGCAAGAGAATGTGTGGTTGGTTTGACTACCTTATTGGAGGGTAGCGGATTTTTGTCTTTAGGTTGCACCTTCTTGGGTAAAGGTGATATGGGCACACAAGATCTAGAGGGAAAAGTGGATGGTGGAAGAGGGTGAGTTACCCATGGGGATAACTGAGGTGTTGTGAAGGTAGATGGCGCGGGTCGTGCATGAGGTGTGGGGAAGAGACTAAAGTGTTGAGGGTTGTGAAGAAGTTATTGATGGTATTAGAGGTATGGATGGTAAAGATGTTGCAGGTGTGGGTGGAAGTTGTGTTGGGTGCTTGGGTATGTTAGAGGTATGTGAGGGAGGAATGGGCTGCTATGTTTTTAATGTACCAACGGCTAGAGGTTTCTTAACCATGCCGGAAGGCGATATCCTAAGACGAAGGAAGGGGTGAAGGTGATGGAGGTTTGATCGGTGAGGTTAGAGTATGATATCTATGGGATAGGTTCTTCTGTTTGGGTACCAAATTGAGCTTGGTGTCACTTTGGAGGATGTACCTAAATCTACTTTGATGGGTGGATGAGTAAGGTGCAATTGGGATGACCCTAAGGTAGTAATAGGTTTAGGAAAGGAAGATGATGTAGGTGTGGGTTTAGATGTAGATGCATGTTGGGTTATGGGTAGGGGTGTGAGTTGAGCCCCTAAGTGGTATCGTGGAAGAATTTGTGATAATTGTGGTTGTGTTTGGTTTGATTAGATGAAATATTTTGTGGTAGATAATGGAAGTGTCGCAAGTGACATCTACATTTTGTTGAGTCGGGAAGTAGAAGATGCCCCCAAAGTAAATCCCTATCCACATAATTTAGGTAGTCGGCTAAGCATGAGAATGACAACTGCGGTGGGTGGGGTGTATGTGGATCCAATGGAGATTCTCGTAAAATGTGTCTTAGAAATGGGGAATTTGCTAGCTCTAGCTTCATTGGTAAAGAGAGCCGAAAGTAAGTCCGCATGATCTTGGGTAATTGATGGAGAATGGTCCCCTAGAGGAAATAATGTTTCTACTAGATCTTTGATAGGTTGAGGAGATGATGGATGCTCCTTTTTGGGTGGAGGAGATACACAAGCCTCTTCCACGAGTCATAGAGGTATTGTAGGTGACGACTCTCTAGGTGGAGAAGCCAAAGATGAAATGGCCTCAATGTTAATAGGAGTCTCCTTCATAGGTGAGGGAGGAGACGAAGGGGGTTCCTTTGTGGGTGGAGGCATAGGTAAAGTGGGTTCGTGTATAGGTGGAGGATCTCGAGCTAGGATTTCCTCTATGGAAGGAATATGAGGTAATTGGGAAGTAAATCAGTGCGTCATCGAAAAATAGCATGGACGTCGCGGTATGGCTATCATGAGTAGAGATCTCTCCATTTTGATTAAAAGAAGGAGCATGATTAGGAAATGGTTTCTTTAAGATGTGTAGGTTTTGATTGGAAGGTGCATTAGGATTATCCAAGATTAACTCACCTTTCTTGATCATTTCTTGAACAATGTTTTTGAAAGTGATGCAATTTTCGTCACTATGACCCTTTACCCAATGATAGTTACAGAAGTCATGCTCTTTATACCACGTGGGTGTGGGGTGAGTAGGATCAAAACTAGTGTGTGGTTTTATGGGAGGAAGGGAGATGGCCCCAGATTTAATGAGCTTTTCTAAGATAGAAGAATAAGGTTCCCTAATTGGGGTGTATTTTTGTTGTTCCTATTTGAATTGAAAATTCTGGACGGGCGAGAGATTAGATGAGGGGTTATCCTGATTTGATGGATGGGTTGGGCCAACCTTGAGTACCACTGCATTAGTAGTTCCCTTGGTTTTGAATAATTGTTCTATGGTTTCAAAGAAGAAGAGGTATCATTTGACTTAAATGCTAAGTTTTTATTGCGTAGTTGAATTTTCTTTTCTTCGATGGCCCAAATCTCTAGCTTTCGTGCCATGGTGAATGCCTCATCGAAGGTTCAGAAATTTTACACCTGTAGGGTTGGTGAGATATGTCTAGCACAAGCCCGCATGAAGAGCTCTATGAGTTTGGTTTGTGGTAATTAGAATTTGAGTTAATTGATCAAGCTACGCCAACAAGTAACAAAATCTATGATAGATTCGTCGTCATATTGATGCGTAGAGTAGAGGTCACTCATGGTAACATTTTTAACAACATTGATGGAGAAGTGATCCAAGAAGGCTTGGGCTACTGATTGAATGAGAAAATAGAATGTCTAGGTAACCCACTATACCAGTCTAATGCGGGCCCGTCAGAGACATGGGAAAGGTCCTCAGAGCAAAGCGTCATCATGGGTGATCAGATAACAACCGTGTTTGAAAGACCACAAGTGTTGTTGTGGGTCCTCTTTGCTATTGAAGTAGTTAAATTTAGGCATTTCCCAATGCATGGGATATGGACGGATAGGAATGGATGGGTGGATAGGATCATTACAAATCTCATCATAGGTGAGAGAGTTGTGTGTGCCAGAAACCGATGCTTCTAGTGTCTACATCTTGTCCATCATTAACTTGATTAGGTCATTAATAGGTTGTGATTTATGGGTACTTCCTATAGCACAAGGAGGTTAGTGTTGGACATATGATGGAGGTGGCATTCTAGTATATGGTGCTGCCATATAGGTAGGCGAGAAGGAGGAAGTGAGATAGGGGTATGTACCAGGAATGACTTATAGATGAAACGGGAGGCTACTAATGAAGTACGTATATAGAGGTGGAAGGGTCGTGGTGACCCTAGTAGCAATGGGGGCTAAGGATTGTGGAATAGAAAGGATGACGATTTGAAAAGGGGTAGGGGTCACCAACACTGGGGGTGGTTATGTAGCTAAGGTTACATGTGAGACAATAGGTGTGGAGGAGGTTATGTTACAGGTAGTTGGAAATGGTATAGTGGATGTAGCGGGTGCAATATATGAGGCGGAGACATGAAGGTCATAACGTAAGGTATAGGGCCTAACTATGAAATGACTGGGACAAGGTAGATGCGAGGCAACATGGAGCTAGCAGAGGCTGGTGTAGAAGTAGGAGTGAGTGTCAGGGGGATATATATGGGCATGTCATATATCAACCGACCGAGGTATCTCGAGTGGATGAGTGGGAAAAATAAAGCGCAAGGTGGCGGGTTTTTGTCAAGGAGTCATGCAAACTCCTCGTCCCATGTGGCAATAGTGATAGGTTAGGTAGGATCCATGAGCGATAGAATAGAAGGTGGTGAGGACTAGATGGGAGTGGTTTCCAAATGCCGTGGAATATGAAGGTGTTTGTTTGGCTTTGGGTCAACACCATGTGAATGAGTGCCAATCAGTAGGGCTCGCTTTCACTCGTGTATGACACGAAATACAACAAAAATAGGAAAAATCAGTACTAGTAAGTGGATTGGATCAACAGTCGGTTGGAAAACAACACAGGCTAATGATGCGGATCGGGTAACAAGTGGTTGGTCATTGTGGAAAAGAAATAGGTGTGAAAACAAGGCAAAAGGTTAATAATTTTCCAAGTACATGAGATGTTGATGGAATTTATCAGACAATGGATATGATGAGAGTGACAGAGACTCTAAACAACAAAGAAGGTGAAACAAGTGTTCTTTTAGCTAGGTTATCCAAAAGAATGGTAAATTGGACGCTAGTTGAGTATATAACCAATGACGATCCGAGGGTAAGCGATGATGATTACTATGAAATTTAAACAAAGATGAAGAAAAGGTGGTTATGAGTTAAAATCAGATATGGAATCAAACCCAAAATTATGAGAATGATGGAAATAGGGTCCAAGCACACTCAGGTGAAGCTGGAATACACCAACTATGATGAGGAGCATGCAAGGAAAAATGAAAAGATGAAGAACGTGTCCTCTCACCTCAAAACGCAAGCCAAACAGAAACACTAGGAAAAATACGATCCTAAGAGTGCCTTTTCTATTATGTTTGTTTAGCTTAAGCTATTTAAGGACCGACTTATGAACTTTAGAATAAAATTTTTGGTGAGGATGGCTTCCTATGAAAAAGGAGATCTACAAGGAGAGGTTTTAGGTATATTATGACGGGGTGGCCCATCCTCCGAGATAATGACTCGACAGAGGCAATGAGTTGGGGAGCACTCACTAACCGAGATCATGTGATCATGGATAGATGCTACTGCAGTCGAGGTGTTGTTTAAGAAATATGTGTATATTCGAATTTGTGTAGTTTGGTTTGGACTCAGAGAAGGAGAAAATGTGCTTTCTATGATTCATTTGTCAACCATCAGTTGGGCATGACTTCCAGCGTATAGGTTGCCCTCATTTAATGTGAACTAATGTAGAGAAGCATAATGAAATGAAGTTGATTTTAAACCCAAATTGAAATATGGAATTTGATGACATAAAGAGATGAACAGGAGAAGGGATGCTCTTTCACTAATGTGATACTAATGGAAGGAAAGAAACGTTCATTTTAAAACCCCAAAATACAATTGCTTTTAGACAATAGAAGAAGATAAATTTCCAAGGAAGAAATTTAATGTGAGGACCTTTCAGAAAGGAAACAAACATGCAAATTTTCACCTAGAACTGAAGAAATGCAAGGAACCCGAATGTGTCCCACTGTGCGTGCCAAAATGTTTCACCTTATTCTAGATTGTTTCTTCGAATGTTGATGAAATAGATAAAGGTAAAGGGATAGGAGGAATACCTATTGAAATTCTAGTTGTAGGTGGTTGTGCGCGTATGACTTCTTGATCCATAGCTGATCGTGAGATCTTCCTTTTGCTTGGAGGAACTACCTGAAATGGAAAACAAGACCACCAAATAAAAGTTAAACAATATATGCAGTGGACTGCCTAGCATATGCTAGATCCGGGAAGTGTGATACTCCCTAGACAACTGTCAATCCACTGTTTAAAACAACTTAATGTTAACAATAAAGGAAATCCTACTGTAGTTAAAATGATTTAGGTATCTCATTCAACTACAATAAGAAAATTCATTCACAATAGGCTAAGCTATGATTGAATCTGAAGGTCAAGATCTCTGTTAGGGTATTAGTACTGGTCAGGGTCAGGTTCTGGGCTGTTTTGGGTATTGGGTGGAGGTTTTAAGCTCTGTTCTTGGTCTGAGGGTAAAAACACGAGACCGACATCGATTCTGGTATGAACGATGTCAGTTTAGGTTAACCGGTGATGGTTGTGGGTAATCGGTGTCGGTATGGTCGGGTACAGGAAACCCAATAAAAACTTGATCTGAGGGTAGATCTAAGGCTAAATGGAAATGGAAAGGGAAATGACAAGGTATGTGTAGGTCCAGGATGTATTCAGGATCTCTAAGAAGCTGGTATGGGTAGTTTAATGATGTGGGTGAAAGAATGGTCAAGTTTGTATGGTGATAAATGGGGGAATGGGAATGGGAGTAAAAACTAATAATGTAAGTAAAAGAGTCTACTAAAATGACAATGGACAAGTGTCTTTGGTTAACAAAACACTTATCATTGTACAAGCTTGATGTCCGATTGGTAATGGAGGGTGATAAAATGGAAGGAACTTAGTGTGGTGCTAATGCTTCCCGATGCTCCCGTGAAGGCAAATGGTGTATGATTGCTTCGATGTTGGCTATGGATCCTCTAGTGCATGTATGAATTCGATTCTACTTGCATGTAGCTCTAGTTTCGTCCCTCACTCTCAGAAGATGTGCCAACCTCGAAATAAGGTTGTTTTGGGGATTAAATGGTAACCGACGGTGGTTTCAGGTTGACCGATGGTGGTTTAGGGTAATCGACATCGGTTAGGGCGGGATTTCCTAGGTTTACTATATTGGGTAGATCCCTATGATTTTCTTGGATCTCGTTCATTTTTGCCTCACGGATTAGAATGGAAGATTCCTTTCTAACATCTAAGAATGTGGTTAGAGGGAATGTAGGCTTTAATTTTTAGGGTTTAGGTAGGTCTTAGTTAGTTATGGCAACATACTAAGAATAGGTCTTAGGGTGAGGTGGCTAGATGAGGTGTATAGGTGAGGTGGATATGCGGGCATTATGTTAATTAAGATATTTAAATAATAGATATTATGAGATAATGAATTAATTTAATTTAATTAATTATATTAATATTAGAGTGGGGGTGAAAGAGGCCATGGTTAGGTGAGTGTGTTTGAGGTGGTTATTTGTCGAGGGACCAAGGGAGTGTGACCCAATTTTGTGTGTCTACACTTAGTGTATGAAATATCAATTGATTAAACAAAGATGGAGGGGATAATATATGACTTAGGATATGAGTTGTTGATATATTTAAGAGACAAAGGGTGTGGTATAGAAATATCGATGCATTTAATTGATTTAATTTAATAAAAATGAGGGGTGTATATTTTGGTGTCTACACAAGCACTAAGCATGCTATCAATACCTAAGGTTGCATCCAAAGGCTATTCAAGAGAATTCAAGCATCCATTCTAGCATCCATTCAAGGGAAAGGGACTGCATTCTTCTGCATACACTTCATAGGAGGGGAAGTTCATTCTATTCCATGCACACATCTACTACATTTTATTACATCTAGCTATTTGCTCGCTATCAAGTGTGACATGCACAAGAGCCACCTATGGCACGATTACGCACACACACACACCTAGAACTACATTGGGTTTGAAATGTAGTGCAACACTTAGTCGTAAGTTCACTTATTGATATCTCGAGGAAAATTCAAACCCCTATTTGAATTCTTTCCTTTTTGGGATTTGATGCACTCTTGAGGGTTTTGTAGGTAAATCTTTCATTACAAGTTATTATGGATAACACCGATCATTGTACAACATACTAGCGACCAAAGGTGAAGAAGAATGAATACCTCATGACCCCTGTGAAGGAGGTTTCCTGAGGGTTTACGTATTCATAGGTTCTTAGAGTAGGTCTAGGGTGCCCACAGTACCCTTCCCCCTTTCCAGAATCCTAGTCTAAGAAGATTGTCACTCACACATTTTCTAAGGCTTTGTGCAACACTTCTCCCTCTTTGTTCACCTAGTCATCACTTCAACATAGTCTAAATTTGGTTGTGAATCAACTAAGACTTATTATATCCTCTTTGCAACTAGGGTTTCTTATTTAATAGCTTAATTTGATTGGGTCAATTTCCGTACTGATTTAGGCATCTATTTATTCAATATTTTCTTAATAAATTTCATGGGACCAAAAGGAACACATACCATTAGACATATTTCAAAATGATGAGGCCATTACTAAATTCTTGGGAGCTTGACATGTTATCCTACAAAAGGATCATAATAAAGTATTTGAGATTGAATTTGATCCTACAACCTACATTAGGAAAGAGGTTAATCCTTAATAATAATAAACAAAGAAATAAAAATAAAAACTTATCATCCTTTAATGAAAACCTCTATGAGGTGCTCTTTTGGACATAAACAATGAAAAATGTCAAGAAAATAATGTCTCTATTGGTGAAAACCTCTTTGAGGCACTAGTAGATGAGGACCTCAACCTCTCTCATGTTCCTTCTCACATGGAAGATGGATCCCAACTCCTTTTCGAAGAAACTATTGATGAAAATATTGGTAGAGAAGATAGTCCCAAAATCATTCAACTTGGGGATACTCATAGTGCTCAAGAACAATTTTTTTTTGTCACACTCCTTTATGAATTTTCAGATGTCTTTTCTTTGACCTATGCTAACATTCCTAGGTTGGACCCTTCACTAGTGGTACATAAAGATGCCACACCAGTTAAGTAAAAACTCATGAAGATATATCCAAAAATAGCCTTGCTAATCAAAGAGGAATTACAGAAGCTCTTAGATGTTAGTTTCATCCATCCAATTGACTACCTAGAGTGGATTTCCAATACTGTCCCCATTCGAAGAAAACATCTGGAATTTATTTTTGCACCAACTTCAAATATCTTAACAAGGATTGTCTAAAGGATGACTTCCCCGCCCAATATTGAAATGATAGTCAACTCCATTGTAGGGCATGAAATGTTATCTCTTATGGATGGATTTTTAGGAGTACAAATAAATTAAAATTATACCCAAAGATCAACATAAAACCACCTTTACTACATCTTGGGGAAATTTTTGTTTGTAGGTCATATCATTCGACCTCAAGAATGTCGGTGCCACATATAAACAAGATATGATTGTTATTTTCTAGTATATTCTCCATGACAAATTGTCTAAAACTATGTGGATGACATATTGGGCAAGTTACGCACTCAGAATGTCATCCTATTATTTTATGCAAAATATTTGAACACCTATGAGAATACAAGGTGCGAATTAATCCCCGTAAGTGTGTCTTTGGTTTCACATTTGGAACATTGTTGGGATTCATTGTATCTAGATGAGGCATTGAAGTTAACCCATCTAAGATCAATTTTATCAAAAACATGCCTCCTCATTAGAATCTCTCTCAACTCCATAGTCTCCAAGGAAAGACCAAGCTATACGGATTTCATAAGTAAAGTTAGCTAATAAATGTCATCCATTTACACATTTTCTTAAGAAGAACACAACATTCCAATGGACTACAAAGTGTCAACAAGCCTTTGTTAAACTCAAAAAATATATTAAAAATCTAGTGGCATTGGTTCCTCCTGTTTCTAGGATACCCCCTTATTTTATATATCTCAACAATACAATTGGTTATAGGATCTCTCCTAGTTCAACACAATTATCGGTGGTAAAGAAAGAATTGTTTGTTATCTTAGTCACACTTTAATCTCCAATGAGCTTAACTATAGCCAAACGAAAAGGCATGTTTAGCAGTTGCCTTTTCCTTTAAAAATCTTAGGCATTATATGCTCAATCATAAAACAAAGCTCATAGTCAAAGTGGATCCATTGAAATATATTTTGTCCGTTAGGAATTATTATATTGCTCACATGAATTATTGTAATGTTGAACCAAATACAAGAGGTTGAAATACCTCAAAAACACACAAATATTTTTCAAATAAACAAGAAGCTTCAAAATAGATTTCTTCTCATTCCAAAATCCACACTAATCTTTTACATCATTACAATCTTCCTTTTATTTCACATTTTCTCTAAAAACCCTAAAATGCCAAAAAACCCTAAAATGCCAAAAATTACCTACTAGTAAAACACCTTGGATGGGCCCCAAATTTTGCGTGCCAAATATGCCTTTGTAAATTAAGGCTCACACAAAATTTTGGCTTATTCTATAAATCATAACAAAAGTTATTAAAACTCTAAGTCCTAGTCAAAAGTAAAAAAATGTTCGGAGCCAATTTTAGACCACTAGATGAAGGAATATGACCCTGAAAATATGCCAAAATGGCCACAAACTTTAAAGAAACATTACTTACAACATAATACTAATAAATATCTACCACCCTAGAAAATTTTAAGATGATCCAACGGTCGGATCAAAAGTTATGGCCTTCACAAGTTATCTTTGCCGTATCATTTTCCCTTTGTGATTTCTAATCCTATAACTTCTTGTGTTTGATTCTTACTCCAATCTGTCTAGAATTTGGGCCTTTGATACCTTATGATGATCGTTGTGCAACTGATTTGATATTCAAAACCCTAGATAGCCACGAAGTCCTACAAAATAAACATTAGTTTGGTTATGCGCACCCATGTGCATTTCGCGAATGTTGCCACTACTTTGAAGAGGGTTCAAAGCACATGTCATACTTGCCTAGTACATGATCTTAAGAATGTATGCAACCAAATGGATAGTCATCATATTTCAATAATATGATTGTACTTGCACCTTTTCCTTAGCTTGATTTGGAGTGATTATATGCTCCTTGCATTTATAGATCGAGTGGATGAATATATAGACTATATGGAGCTCAAGGGAGTCTTGGAATGACCTTGCTTTTTTTTTTCTCTTAGTATGTTCTCATGAGGATTTTTGGGTGTGAAGTATGTATCATCTCCTCCTTGATAATGGATGAAATGAATATCTTATACATGTGTTCCATGTCTGAAAACCTTGAGTAAGGAAGACTAGGAATGACCCAAAGGAATTTGAATTAGAAAAAGTGTTGTTAGAGAAGGTGGGACCAAAGAGGATGAGAAGGGCCATAGTGTACAAATGCTATGGCCCATTCTAGGTGCTTTGGTCTAGGATGCATGTATGAATTCTTTAAAAATCAAGATTGTATTGTGAAAGGGTTTAGCTTGATTCTATGGACTAATATGACCGTTGTGTGAATAAATGAGTTGTGTGTGTGAACAAGAATGAAATGGTATATAACCTGGGATAACATTGTTGAAAAAATTGGATAATTTTTGACTAGTGCAAAGGTGTTATACAATTTGTGTTGTTGTAAGACATGAATTACCAAAATGAGTGTCTACATTTCCCCCCTTTCAGTATGAAATTAAAAATTGTGTACTTAAAGGAAAAGTCACCTGAGTGTGTAGACACACTTTGTCTTCACTCAAATATCTTTATGTTTGTGCTAGTAATTTTGTTTTTTTTTGACGATGTTTATTTTGCTAGGATGCGTAACTATAGAGAAACGAGTGTAGTTAATGTCCATAATATGGGAAATTGAACTTTAACTTAAAAAATTTGAACTTGATGTGCAAATAACAATATGTAAAAATTGAAAAGTAAAACAAAGCAAATTGTACAAATGATTGTTTGGCAAGAAATGGGGAGAGGATAATCCCACTAGTGTTTCCATAGAGATTTGTTGAATTTTGTAATAGAGATGGTTAGAAATACTTAGGGGTGATCAGTCCCTAAGTGGAATGTGTCGAATAAAATGGAAAGAAGAGAAAATGCACCCCACATGAAGACAAGAACTATATGGGGATCATTTTAGTTACTCCACATCCCTCCATAAAAAAGATCAATGAGAAGTCTAGCCTACAAGGATATTAGTCACCTTGATACTTCCCAAGACCCATGGATAAGTGCCACTATAGATGAACATAAAACCAATTGATTTACAAATGATGACACAATGTACGGGGAAATTCTAGCGTGCACATACCCTTAATGCCACCATAATATGACCTCTACCATGAATTTTGTAATTGAACATGAGTAAAAATCTTGTAGATGTTATTGAGAAACTGTACTAACTGAGAAATTTATTGAACCTTCCCCCAGGATGGAAGCACATGGGATGGGCCATAACATTCATACGCTATGGTCTATATTGTATGGATTGGTCCCTATGTGTTTTCTAACCCAATTTTGTTTCTAATCCATTTCCTAAACCTCTGTAATGTCCGATTCGTACTTGTTATTTTTATTGGTTATGATCTATTATGAGGATGAAATATCATTCGATGGTTTCCCCCTTGTTTGGGGTGCATGAGATAGAGCAATGTGAATGCAGCCCAAACAAGAGGACCTATAGATGATGTGCACATGTGTTGAAGGATTCTTAAAGTGGGAAAATGTGGGAGTGCATATGGTGTATACCATGGTGCATACAAAATAGTATAATAGAAAAGATAACAAAGTATTAGTGACATGTAATAAAAAAACATAGTAGATGTAAGCAAAAGCATACAAAAAAACACAAGTAGAAAAATCATGGCAAACAATATGCCACATACATGGGACACCACTTAGGATGTCATAAGATAATCAAGACACTCAAGGCAAACAAAAAACAAACAAGTAACATAGGGCATTTCCCACAAACATGTTGTTTTCACCCTCAAAATCCCCCTCACTTTCCAAGTCCAGTTTTGAAAATTTTGAGTTGGTGCCTTTGAGGAGTGTTTAAAACGGAGTAAGAATTTGGAGGGATGGAGAAATTCGTGTTTTGAAGTGTTGGTATTCAGTTTTTAATCCCACTGGTTCCATTTAAAAATTCCTCAGTCTGTGTGTTTTGAAACATCTTTTCTATTTTTGTCATGGATGCGTGGAATTCATCTATCTTTTTCTATGGCTATGGACTAGGTCGAGCCTTGTATTCCTTGCATTTATCTTTTTGTAGGAAAAATCCTTGATTTGGGCATAAACAATGGAGTTTTTCCCTTCGTTTCATCTTTGATGGGCGTATCTTCCCTGTCAATTTTGTGCCCCAACATCCACGGGCACGTGGGCATCTCTAATTGGATGTGGTAGGATGGGTTCTTTTTGTGAACTTGTCATTTTTGGCTCTTTTAGCAAAAGTGTCAAGTTGGCCCCGTGGCCCCGAAAGATCTGATTGGCTATTGGAAAAAGGTGGAAAGGCGGACCCTTTTTGTGTTTTGAGGCATTTTGGCAAAGGGTGTAAAGTTATAAAGTGACCCGCGGCCCGCTCATGCCAAAGGAAAATGTTAAATGTTGAGCCCACATTAAAAGTCAAAGTGGGAAGGTGGGCTATGGAGGACTTTGAGGTTTTTTTCCTTATTTCCATAAAAGGCGTAAAGAAAAAAAAAAGTGAACCGCGCCCCGCTCATGCCAAGGGAAAAAGTCAAATATTGAGCCCGCATGAAGAGTCAAAGTGGGGAAGTGGATCATCAGAGCCTTTTGAGATTTTGAACCTTATTTCCAAGAGGGAAAAGTCAAATGTTGAGCCCGAATCAAAATTCAAAGCGGAGAGGCGGGTCGGCGGAGAACTTTGAGGTTTTGAGCCTCATTTCTAAAAGAAGTAAAATTATAAAGTGAGTTGTGACTCTGTTACCACTCAGAAATGCCATGTGTCAGACCCAAATGCAAAATGTGAAGTTGCGGGATTGTGAGGATGTGGGGAAATTTTGCACTTTTGCATCTTTTACGCTAAAGGCGCAATTTCAATTTCGGGCTTGCTCATGGATCCATTTTTGCATTTTCACCATTTTTGTATGGGTTCGATTCAAATATTCAAATGAGCATAAATTTCTCTCTAGTGCTTGAAATTTGAAAAATTTTATACTGTTGGAAAGATCTTGGTCTCCTCTACTCCATGGAAGCATAAAATATTGTTTTCAGCAGGTTTGGTGGTTGGAAATCTGGAAAACGTCTTTCAAGCCATTAATACGGGATCGATTGCTTCAACTACCTAGATCTGATCCGATCTTCCATACTTCCTTCTCAACATGCCAAACAAACATGGAGAACCAAATGGATATCTTGATTCGGGTGAAAACCTAGAAAACATCTTTCGTGCCATTAATATGTGATCGGATTGCTTCAACTAGATCAAATTTGATTTGATCTCTCATCCTTCCTTCTTCAACACACCAAAGACATGCAGAACCAAATTTGATAGATTGTAGGTGGATTTGTAGGGGCATTGATAGTTGGTGGTTGGGGCCAAATCATATTTTCTTCCTTCTCTTCTTCTCCTCTCTTGGCTTCATCTATAAATGTAAGAGCTTGGCTCATTACAAAGGTTGGACTCTGATACTTTTGAAGTGTAATTATAGTCGAAAGTAAATCAATACAGAAGGATTTTCCCCTTTTCTCTATCTTCCTCCATTGTCCCTTCTTGCTCATCTGAAATTTGTGGATCATTTACTTTCTGTGATAAGAAACTTTGTGTTCTTATTGATATGATTTCTAGAACTTTGTGTCTGTGGAATGATATCTTATGCTATGAATGTGAATGATTTTGTTCTATATCACTCTTGCTCAACACGTATAGGGTTATACTCTGCTATCTATATTTCCTGAAAGTGTTGTTATATTCTACTCTTTCCTTTCTTCAGTTCTTCCATTCATTTGTATTGATAATCTTTTGGTATAAAAGCATTTCAAGATGTCAGAGGTCCAACCTTAAGATGAAAACTATACATTTGTATATAAGATTTGTTACTTGTTTTCAATAAGGGAACCTCTCCCATAAAGAGGAGGGACTTGTTGTCCCTTGACTGTGGTTTTGATCAAAGTACCATTTTAAAACCCAACAGTTTTGGTGACTCTTTGGGGATTTTGTTTCAAACATATCCCTTTTAAAAGAACAACTTCAAGATCATTTTTGATCTGGTGATTCTACGATATACACATGGGAAGAAATCTCTCGGGGTCAAAGATCCTCATTTTCAACTTCTGGAGAAATAAAACTTCTCTCTTCTTCCAAGAAGAAGGAATAAAGGAACTCATTCTTCAAGCACACCTCCTGTTAAAGATAGAAATTATAAGAATAACATTCCTCCAGAATAACTCAGCCCTAATCTTCTTGCTCTGATACTTACTAGTGTCTCAGTTCCCCTTCAGACAATCTTCCCACAAATGGCAGCTCCTCCACCTTGGGGACAACGAATTGGGCCTCTTTCTCTTCCTCAACCATTACATGAGTTTCACCAGAGTAGTAGGAAAGGTTTTCCTAAATTCGAGGTGATGGGAAGGTACACCTAGATGAACACATTGCAGCCTTCAGCGTTGCATGTGGGATTCTTGGGATTGAGCATGAAGACATTTCTATCAGGATCTTTGTAGAGACATTATAGGATAATGCTACTGATTGGTTCTATCATCTTCCTTCTAGGTCAATTATTGATTGGACCACCTTGACAACTCATTTTGAGTAACGTTTCAAACCTGCTGAAGATGTGCATGCTCTCTTGGCTCAAATTTCTCATATCAAGAAGGAACCACATGAGCCCATGAGATAATTTTTGGCTAAATTCAACAAGATCATTCATAAAATTCCATAGAACACTCGTCATGTGGATCAAATCCAAAAATGATTCTTCCTCAATGCTTAGTTACATGAAGTGAGTTATGCACTAAGGAGAGCTAACCTTGTAACTCTGGATGTTGATCAACGTTTGGCTATCGAGGTTGAGGATGACTTAATCATGTCTGGTAAACTGAAGAGAGAACCCTCCAAGTCTAAAGCATCCTCCTCTTCCTCTCCTGGAGCCAATTCAGATCAATTAGTGTAGAAGTTGGCAAATGATCTCATTGCCATCAAAAAGTAGTTGGCTCAACATACTCCTTATCAAGATATTCCAAGAAGGAATTTTCAGCCTAGGAACCAGTTACCTCCTTCTTAGAATAAATTGGCTATTGAAGGCCCACCTATCAAGGTTCCAGTCAACACTGACTTGTGAAGTTCAAGAACCTGATGATGAGGAGTTTAATGAAGACTTTGAAGACCCGAAGAAGAGGTTGATGAAGAACTAGAAGAGCTTGGTGGATCTCAAGTTCATTTCCTCACCATTGAAGGTATAGATGATGAAGATGAATATGATGAAAGAGTGGTAGAGATGAATAGTGAGTCATATCTTTGTTATGACTCGGGAGTAAACAAACAAAAAAGAAAAGGTAATACAACCTACTAAGAAATCCAAGGATTTTCCTGTAACTATTCCAGTGGTTTCTAAAAGAGGAGCCCCTATTCCCACTACCTCCACACAAAAGGTGAGTAATGCTAATCCTTCTCATTCTGCTTTCGTTTCCAAAACTCCTTGTACTTCAAATCCTAAAACTAATAATTCAAAAGTTTCTCCTGTTCCTAGTAGTGATGCACCATCCACCTTCGGGTCTTTTGATATTATTGATCACCTTTAAAAGACCTAAATCCAAATTTCAGAGGCAGAGTTTTACCAAACCCATCTAAAAGCCTTTGTTAAAATGGTAAAATTTGTCAATTCCAAATCCAAAGCCTCATCCAATACTTCTAAAGGTCTTTTACCCACTCCCTCTTCCTCACCTCAACCAAGCCTTGTGGCTGCAGTCACTTCCCTAATGAGAAAATTGAACCATTCTATGTGACTCTCCTCATAACTAGCCATAAACTTAGTAATTGTGTTATAGAATTAGGAGCATCAGATAATGTAATGCCTACAAAAGTAGCTCATGCTTTAGGCCTGAATATAACATGTGTCTTTGGTTCCTGCTATTCCATGAAGAGTAGAGAAGTGCCTTTGGTTGGAAGGATTAAAGATGCATAAGTAGTCTTCGCTGATTTTCCATAGAAAAGGGTCTCATGTGACTCTCCCACTACTTTTTGGTGGCTAATATCCCTCCCTCGTATGGTATGTTACTGAGTAGAAATTTATGTAAAAAGGTAGGAGGTGAAAGTCGGATGGATGGTATGTTCTTTGAGTCGCATGCCTTAATCCGAAATTCAAATGGAAAAATGAAGAAGTTGTTACTAGAAAAGCAAATTGAGTATATTATGCAAAAGACTAATGATCCAAAAGCACAAATACTCTATGAAGATATAGGGCATGAAAACTATATGATCATGTCAGAGGATGAGAAAATATCCCTAAGGGAGTGATTCATGATCCCAATGACATTTGGACTCTGGAGTTTGATGGAAGCTATTCTTCAGCTGGTTCTGGAGTTGGTGTGGTGTTAATCTCTCCAGAAGGGAAGATTCATCCATTTTCTTTCAAGCTTCACTTTGAAAATACAAATAACACAGCTAAGTATGAGGATCTCATCCTTGGGTTGAGCATGGAAAAAGAAAAAGGAGTAAAGAATCTTTGTGCTCGTGGTGATGCAAAGTTGATTGTGAAACAGGTAAGGGATCTTTACCAAGTCAAGAATAGGATATTGAAACATTATAGAAATATTTTTGGGATTCCATCGAATTCCTTGATGCTTTCTCAATTGAAGCTATGCCAAGAGAAAAGAATACTAGAGCTAATTCTCTAGTTATCTCAGGATCTTTGTTGATTCCTCATCCATATTTCTCTTAAGAGACATTTACCATTGAAATGATTCATAGGCCTAGTGTACCAGATAATGCAAACAATTGGCAGGTTTTCAATGATGATTAACACTTGTTCTCTTTCTTGGAGCTTAAAGATATTTTTATCAATTTTATTTTGAAGGAAGTGAAACTCTACCTAGAGAGTATGTGCCCTCTAATGAAAAAGACATCAAGGAAGAAATGGATCAGGATGGTTGTATTAAGTTGAAGGGTAACAAGATTCCCAAAGGACTGGTGAGCCTAGAAGATCTATTTGACAAACATGATAGGTTCATCAAATCTAAAGCTTCTCAAGGAACTCGACAATCTCGTTGAGTATGAGAAGGTCAATATTGGAAGCAATGATGAACCCAAGGTGGTGAATATTGGAAAATGCTACACTCAAGAAGAGAAGAGGAAAGCAGTAAGCCTATTAAAGAAGTATGCTGATGTTCTTGCCTATTCATATGAAGATCTTAAGGCTTTTCAACCAAAGGAGATGCAACACTATATCCCTCTGAGACCTGGGATCAAACCTTTCAAGTAGAAGTAAAGGCAATATAATCCTAAGGTTGTTGATACTATTTTTCAAGAGATCCAAAAGTTATTAAAAGCCAAGATTATTTTTCCTATACATCATTCAACTTGGATTGCCAACATTGTGCCCATTAGGAAAAAGAATGGTGAGATTTGCATCTGTGTGGATTTTAGGAATTTGAATCAAGCCTCTCTAAAAGAAAACTATCCACTCCCCATGATGGATCAAGTTTTTGCAAGCTATCTCAAGCTCTAAGATGTTGTCTATGCTAGATGGATTCTCTGGATACAATCAAGTGGAAGTCAGTACCCCAGATCAGCACAAGATTGCTTTTACTACCCCTTGGGGCACCTTTTCCTACAAGAGAATGCCATTTGGCCTTATCAATGCTAGTGCCACTTTCAGAGGGCAATGGATTTAGCTTTTGGTAGCCTAAAGGGAAGGTGCATTGTTGTGTACCTTGATGATTTGACTATTTTTTCTAAAACAAGGGTAGATCATCTTCAACATCTAGAAACAATTCTCAAAAATGTAGAGAACATGGAGTTTCTCTCAATCCTAAGAAGTCTATCTTTTTTGTTACATCTTGAAGGGAAGTTCTTTAAGGGCAAATTGTTTCCAAAGAAGGGATCAAGATAGATCTAGAAAGATTTCAAACAAGCCAACAAATTCCTCTTCCCATAAGCAAAAAGGGTGTTCACTCTTTCTTTGGTAAGATAAATTTCTGAGGAGTCATTGCTAGACTTTGTAGAGCTGATTATGAGCATTGCTTAAATGATGAAAGGAAAGCAAGCCTTTGCTTGGTCTTCTGAAGGTAAGGAAGCATTTGAAGATATCAAGAAAGCCATTGTTAAAACTCCCATCCCAGCATGTCCTAATTTCAACAAGGATTTTATTATCTATTGCTATGCTACAGAGAATACCTTAAGCTGCTATGCTAATTCAGGAAAATTATGAGAATCATGAACTTCTAATTGCCTTCATGAGCTATGTTTTGAAATCTCATGAATTAAAATATTCTATGATAGAGAAACATGCTTTTGTAGTGGTCAAAGTTGTTAAGCAGTTTCATTTTTATATCCTTAATTCTCACTCTATTGTGCTTGTACCTGATACAACCATCAAGTCTATTCTTACACAACATGAGTTTGGAACTAAGAGAGGCAATTGGGTAGCAAAGGTCCAAGAATATGACCTTGATATCAAACCAACTAAGCTAGTCTAGGGTAAAGGCTTGTGTGAGCTTATTGCTGAAGGGGCTGATGAAGAATTGTCCACAAAAGTAGTTGATGTCCCTATTGTCCTCTTCCTCAGTTCAACAGATGAGTGGTATGTTGATATTGCACATTTTCTTACTTATGGAGAATGTCCATCCCATTTGAGTGCTAAGGAAAAGAGAGCTATTAAGCTAAGGTCTGCACATTATGTATTATGGGAAAATGATTTGTTCAAGTGAGGCATTGATGGAAGATTCCTTAAATGTGTGGACAAAGAGCAACAAAAGAGGTTATTTTCAGATTTTCATGATCAAGCTTGTGGAGGGTACTTCTATTCTATTATCACTGCCCATAAGATCCTTTATGTAGGGTATATTGGCCTGCATTTTCGAGAGATGCATCATAATGGGTAGGTAAATGTGAAGCCTATCATAATTTTGTTGGGAGACCTAAGTTGGCTACTTTACCACTTAAATAAGTAATGATTGATGAACCTTTTCAACAATGGGGATTAGACTTTATTGGAACTCGAACCACCTTTCTAGTGTTGGACATACTCATGTGCTAACTGCTATAAATTAATTCACAAAGTGGGTAGAGGCTATTCTAGTAAAAAGCACTACTTTTGAGGTGGTGTGTAATTTCATCAAGGAGAACATATTGATAAGGTTTGGGGTACTAAACAAAATTGTGATTGATAATGCTTCAAATTTTTCTTCTTCTGAGATGATGAATTTTTGCTATGGTTATGGAATTTCCCTTGCTCTCTCATTCTTCAAACTACTACCCCCAAGGAAATGGACAAGCAGAATCAAAAAATAAGAATAAGGTAACCATCGTTTGGAAGCTTGTCAATGACTCTAAAAGGAATTGACACAAGAAGCTCTATGATGCTCTCTGGGAAGATAGAATTACACCCAAAAGAGCAATTGAGATGTCTCCATTTTCGGTGGTGTATGGTGTTGAAGCTTAGCTTCCAGTAATAATGGAATTACAAGCCTTGCACTTAATGAAGGCTATTGAGGACTCAAGTTTCATTGGTTCCCTGGACAAGAGAATCATGTACCTTCAGAAGCTGGATGAAGATAGGATGTAGGTTTTTGATAGGATCTCAACACATCATCTGAAGGTAAAATATTTGTTTGATAAGAAGGCTAGGCTCGAGATATTTTTAAGTGGGAGACATTGTTACATTGGGAAAAAATACATGAACCTCAAGGAAGCCATGGTAAGTTTGATTCTCTTTGGCTTGGTCCTTTTAAAATTAGGCACTTTGCTAGAGAAAATTCATTCTATTTGGATTATATGGATGGTTCTCCTCTCCCACTTCCTTATAGTGGGTAGTATTTGAAGTTGTTCAAGTCCTAGGTGATTAGGCATGTCCTTCTGTATATTGTGTACAATGTTTTGGTTTTTGGCCTTTCTTCTATGTTTTGGTTTTTGGTTTTTCCTTTTTGGTTTGTTTCCTCTTCTCATTGTGTGTGTGTTGTCTTCTGTATTGGTTTTTCCTTTGAATCTATTTGCCCAATGGATAAGGCACTGGTCTGCTTTCCTAGAGTTTTTCCTATGGTTCTTGATCTTGCCTCGTTCCTCTATCAAGACATCCCTAGAAAGAGCCAGTTGTTGTCACCCTCAAAATCCCCCTCACTTTCCAAGTCCAGTTTCAAAAATTTTGAGTTGGTGCCTTTGAGGAGTGTTTAAAATGGAGTAAGAAGTCTGGAGGGATGGAGAAATTTGTGTTTTGAAGTGTTGGTATTTGGTTTTTAATCCCACCGGTTCCATTTAAAAATTCCTCAGTCTGTGCATTTTGAAACATATTTTCTATTTTCTGTCATGGATGTGTGGAATTCATCTATCTTTTTCTATGGCTATGGACTGGGTCGAGCCTTGTATTCCTTGCATTTATCTTTTTGCAGGAAAAATCCTTGATTTGGGCATAAACGGTGGAGTTTTTCCCTTCATTTCATCTTTGACGGGTGTATCTTCCCTATCAATTTTGTGCCCCAACATCCATGAGCACGTGGGCATCTCTAATTGGATGTAGCAGGATGGGTTCTTTTTGTGAACTTTTCATTTTTGGCTCTTTTAGCAAAAGTGTCAAGTTGGCCCTGCATGGCCCCGAAAGATCCTGATTGGCTATTTGGTGAAAGGTGGAAAGGTGGACCCTTTTTGTGTTTTGAGGCATTTTGGAAAAGGGCGTAAAGTTATAAAGTGACCCATGGCCCCGCTCATGCCAAGGGAAAAAGTCAAATGTTGAGCCCACATAAAAGTCAAAGTGGGAAGGCGGGACGATGGAGGACTTTGAGGTTTTTAGCCTTGTTTCCATAAAAGGCGTAAAGTAAAAAAGTGAACCTGCGCCCCGCTCATGCCAAGGGAAAAAGTCAAATATTGAGCCCGCATGAAGAGTCAAAGTAGGGAAGTGGATTTTGAGCCTTTTGAGATTTTGAGCCTTGTTTCCAAGAGGGAAAAGTCAAATGTTGAGCCTGAATCAAAATTCAAAGCAAAGAGATGGGTCAGCGAAGAACTTTGAGGTTTTGAGCCTCGTTTCTAAAAGAAGTAAAATTATAAAGTGAGTTGCGACTCTGTTACCACTCAGAAATGCCACGTGTGAGACCCAAATGCAAAATGTGAAGTTGCAAGCTTGCGGGGCTGCGAGGAACTTTTCATCAACATAATCTTCCACACGGTTTTGTGTAAGAGATCATGGAAGATGTAGGTCATTGCTCGCTGATAGGTTGCTCCTGCGTTCTTAGGACCGAAGGGCATAACACGATAACAAAAGGTCCCCCAAGGAGTTATGAAAGAAGTCTTATGTTGGTCTTCTGGTGCGATAAGAATTTGATTATACCCAGAGAAACCATCCATAAGAGAAAGCATCTCATGACCCGCAGTTAAATCCACGAGTTGATCGATATTAGGTAGAGGAAAATCATCTTTTGGACAAGCAAGATTAAGATCCCGGAAGTCGGTACAAATTCAAATTTTCCCAGTGGCTTTAGTTACTGGTACTACATTGGAAACCCATTGTGGATAATCGATGGGTTGGATGAAATTAGCCGAGAGCAAGCGCTGCAACTCTTCTTTAACAAGCAGGGCTACTCTAGGGTGCATTTTACGCAATTTTTGTTTAACTGGTCTGATGTTGGGAAGAGTAACGATATTGTGGACCACAATATCGGGATCGAGTCCTGGCATATCCTCATATGACCAAGCAAAGACTTGACGATGGTTGGAAAGAAAAGTGGTAAAGTCTCCTAACTCCTATGGATTAAGGGATTGGCCGACCTTAATGATGTGAGGGTCTTTAGAAGTCCCTATATTAAGGTCGATAGTGGCTTCGTTGAGAAGCGTAGACGTGTCAGAAGGAATGGTCTTAGGAAGATAAGAATCCTCTGCCCCCAGATAGGTGAGAACAGAATCATCATCCACACAGTGGATAGTGTTGATAGTAAGAGAGTCGTCTCCAACTATTTCAGGGAAAACTAACGGTATGGAAGTGGACGTGTCATTAGTCTTATAGGTTAGTGGCCCTAAGGAAATGGTATTGACTAAAAAAAGTCAGACGGGATGGAAATGGCGTCGTCAAGTGATGCTTCCGACCTAGCGGGAGAAGATGGTTCTTCAATAGGAAGAGGCTCATCGAGAATAGTGACGGTGGCTTTTGAAAGAGGTTTAAATCCTAAACCAAATTTTTGATGTGGCATAAGAGTTGGAATGGATGCGAGGTCATGCACACCTTGTTCATATTTTCCCAGGCCAAAGCCCTTCCACGTGCATCGATATAAATAAGTTTTTGCAAACGTGGGATTCTGTAGACAATCGAACTCTGTTAAATAAGGTTTGGCCCTAGGAGGAGAATCCGGGCGATAGTGAGGCGTATCAAGACCACCGTAGATGAAATTAGTCTGTTGATTGGGCAGACCAATGGTGACGATGTGACCAAGACCTAGCTGATATTCAGGTTGTTTGTCTGGTCTACCATACTCATTAGGTTTGAGATGGGCGTCAAAAGAAAGGAGAGGAAGCTCTCCCAGTGAGAAACACTGCAATGTCTCTTCTAGATTTTGTAAATCCGGTAGTTTGGTTGCAGGTATGGAAGAAGATGAGGCCCCGTCAGGAGAACAAGCATTTTCCTTTAGAGGGGCAGACCCTGTGGTCATGTCGCATTGTGCGGAAGGAAAAGGATCTCCTGGATGAGTATAGATTTTGCCCTCATATTGATATTTTAAGCATCGATGGAGGGTGGACGGGACACAATGCATTGCACGAATCCAGGAGCGTCGAGGATCATATTATAGTGGAATTTCCCTTCAACAATGTAAAAGAGTTCGTGAAGCGACTTTTACCTACTCGAATGGTAGGACCACGGTTCCTAAAGTAGCTCGCTAGTGAATGATCGTTAAATGATCGAAGAGCGAAAGGCAGGGGTGACACTACGTTCTTTGGTAACTTAAGCTGCTCGAATGTGTGCGAGGAAATGACGTTAAGTGCAGCTCCACGCGTTGATCATAATGCGTTTTAAGGTAGTGTTGTCGATTTGGTGTGATAAAGAGGGGAGCCTCCAAATCCTTGGAAGAAAGAGAAGGAATTTCGAATCTTCAAAAGAAATGGTGGTTGATGGTCTATTCAATCCAACAACCATCTCGAAAGGTGGGGCTCATCTCGAATTCACAAAGTGATGCGACACAGATTATCAATTAGAGCCTGCAATGTCATGCGGAGAGGATTGAATGAGGTCAAAAAGAGACATTTTGACCGGAGCCTGGGTGAGTTGTTTCATGACACTCTCCTCAACTGATACGGGGACTTGAGCCCGAGGTGCAGCACGAATAGAGACTCGGGGTCTCGAGGCTAATGAGGAAGGAGAAATTCCTTCGGGGGCTGCAGAAATGACAACCCGTGGTCGAGATGCTGTAGATGAGGATGGATCATCATACTGTTGGGTTCTAGTGGCGATATGAATTGTGTCGATTTGAGAAGGTGGAAGATCGTTTGGAGTGGAATCACTAGAAGTAGAGGTCTGAGTAGATCGTTGGGGCTCAGATGGAGCTATGATGACAAGAGATACTTGTTCCTCATCCTCCAGCAAAAGATCACTTTCTTCCAAAAGGTTGTTGACAACAGATTGAAGAGCTTTACACCTCTCAGTATCATGACCCGGGGTACGGTGGTAGGCGCAAATCAAATCAGAGTTAAACCAGGTAGGTTTAACTCCTTTAGGGTTATAGGGTTTAATCGAAGGAAGAGATATGGATGAAGATTGGATAAGTTGGTGAAGGATTTCAGTATAGAATCCGTTAGACAAAGATGAGGACAGGGATGATGAAGGCACCTCTTCTACTTTAGCAGACTGCCGAGGTAAAAGAACCTGCATGTTAGGTTTGACAGTCTTTTTAGGGATCATCTTATTTCTTTGGACATCTGGAGGAGCAGCCTTGGGCACTTGAGGTGGAAGTAAGTGAGACATGATTGATTTCGATGGAGGAGGAGCCCCTAAAATAGATTTTGAAGATGATGGAGATGTGACAGGTGTTGCGGTCTTCAGAGGTAAAGGAGGCTGCTTGGTCGAAACTACTGATGATTTAGATAATGTCGATTTAGATGAGGAAGAAGCTCCCAAAGTAGGTCTAATCGGAGGAACAAAGGGTGCCCTGGTTTTTGGTAATGAAGATGACGATTTTGATAAAGGAGGTGACGTCTTTTTAATAGGTAAGTCCACTTTTCGAGGTGCTGGTGAAGAATGTATTGTAGAAGAAGATGATGGTTCTGATAAGTTTGCAGGAGAAGACGCCTTTGTAGTGGATAAATCCAATCTTTTATGAGGCGTAGATAGAGATTTTTGCGGGAAAGCACCCAGATTCTTGAACACGTGAACTATAGGCTTTCCCTTTTCAGGGATGGTGACAATTTCAACTGCATAAGGTGATTGTAACCTATTCGGGGGAAACAAAGGAGATCGATGATGTAACGTTAGATTTTGGTTGTCTCGGTCTAAGTTCGGGAACCGAGTGTATAGGTGTCGGTGCTACTTCTTTAGATTTTCCTTTAATGGGCGAAGCAACATTGGTGATGGAAGAAGTGAGTGATGAAGAAGCAGCTCCTTGCAAAGGAACTATACAATACGATAATTGTGGGTGAAAATCGTAGGAAAGGAAAGCAGGAAGAGTCAAAATCGAAGACGATTCCGTTGAAGTTAGTAAAGTACAACTATAGGTACATTCACCAATGGCATAGTTGCAGCAAAAATGGGAGAAAGCAGAAGTAGATGTATCCATAGTGGAAACTCGAAGGGATGTAATTGCCTCGAGCACCGAAAGAATGTCGATGATGAGACAGATGAGGATGACACTTTCTCGGTATGGATAGAAGGTCAGACAAAGAAGCGAGAGAGAGATGAATCCGTATTTAGCAATGTAGGAATATTTTAAGACGAGCTATCGAAGATGGTGGAATCCCAGCGATTAGCAAAGTGGAAGGAGGTTACGATTGGTCGATATGTTCGCAGATGGCTTAGTTTGAAGAAGATTCTTAGTAGAGATGAAGCTGATAGTATGAGTGTTTGGTTTTTGAGATTCTGAAGCATTATGGTTCGGGGAATGATTAGGAAAAGGTTGTTTAAAAACATCCAGTGCCTGATTTGGGGGAGCATTTGGGTTATCTAGAATGAGCTCGCCTTTATCAATGAATTTCTGGACAAGATTTTTGAAGGTCTGACATCGTTCAATGTCATGACCTTTGGTTCTATGATAATGACAGAAATCATTTTCCCTATACCAGAATGGATGTTCTTGGCTTTCATCAATATTCCGAATGGGGGGAAGTTCAATCATGCGAACTTCCAACATTTTCTCTAAGATAGAAGCATATGATTCTCCCAACGAAGTGAAAGATCGAGATGACGAGGACCCTTTTCGAGAAGATGAGGAGTCTCTCCGTGGTGTTTGGTTAGAAGTGTTATCGGCTCATGATGTTTTTAATACGATAGCATTGGTGGATCCCTGGTTCTTGTCTTTAGAAGTGGAAGGATTTGATTTGGTAAACCGAGAAAAATCTGGTTTAGACTTAGAGCGAAGTTTTAACTTCCCTTGTTCAATGGCGTGAGACTCAAGTTTGCGTGCCATCGTAAAGGCTTCTTCAAATGTATGAAAGGTCTGGATCCTTAAAGTGGAAGAAATATGATTAGCACAAGATCGAGTAAACAACTCGATCTGTTGGGGTTGAGGAAGGGAGAAAGACAATTGGTTTACTATCCCTCTCCAACGAGCGACAAAGTCTGCAATAGACTTGTCATCGAATTGACGAATGTTATAAAGATCTGTGATTGAGATCTTATGCGCGATATTTATTGAAAAGTTTTCAACAAACATCTGAGCCAATTGAGAGAAAGAAAACAAGGAATGTTGAGGAATGTTATTGTACTAGTCTAAAGCAGGACCTGCTAGAGACATAGGAAAAGTACGGAGCATAAGCTCCGATCTTGACTATGAGGTAGCAAGCATGTTTGAATGCTCGCAAATCTTTGTTGAGGGTCATCCGACTATGGAATTTTGAGAATTTAGGAAGTTCCCATTGAGGAGGATAAGGCTTAAAAGCCACTGAGGGGTGAATGGGTTCATTACACACTTCTTCAAAAGAGTATGAAGAATGAGCCCCTTTGGTGGAAGCTTCCAAGTCTACGATTTTCTTGAAAAGAATTTGGACCATGTCGATTGAGGAGGAGGCACGGTGGCATGTCCTACATAGGAAGCAAATGGTGGATGTTGTTAAGGTGTCAACGGGGATTCATCGTTGATTGATAGGATGATAAGAGGAATAACCAGCAAACCGGGTGACCCGGTGAGGTATTTGTTGTGAAGGAGCCTGTGTATAGGTAGGCTGTGAGACAATAAGTGGTTGAGAAAATGGAGGTTGGATGACAGACGGAGCCTATGATTGATGGACTCCTATGCTTGTTGTTGAATTGGAATAGAGGCGAGGAACATGGGTGTCGATTTGATTGGACATGGTGGGGAACAAGACCTGAAAGAGGCTTTTTACTACCGGATTAGTTATTAAGGGCGCCGAAGCTAGAGGATGGGCGAAGGTCACTATCAGGAACATTGGAAGAAAACCCCCTTTGGGGGCGAAGCAAGAACCAACCGACTAGTCGAAGGGGGTTGACTCATAAAGAGGTACTGACCCTGGGACACAATGGACGGCATAGATGAGTTAACAGCAATATGTGGGTGCGTAGACGTACCCATGATAGCCAGAGAAGAGGACTTCTCAGAAGTAGGTTGTGGAATAGTCGAGGTAACTGCGGCGTTGGGAATAGGTAAGACTATTTGAGAACTAGTCGATACAGTCGGTGGAAGAGAAAAAGGAGGCACAGGTGCGCCACCCTCTTCCATGGCTCGAGGTGAGAAAAATGATGCTAACTGTTCTACAAAATCCTGGGATGGTTCACGAGGATAATCGTACACTTGTTGGATTGGTGGTCCTTGATCAGATATTTGAATAGATTTGTGTACTAGGTAGTCCATGAGGGCTACCGGATTGCAATCAAGGAGCGCCTGAAATTCAGGATCCCCACGAGGAACATACTCTAAGTCAGAAGCAGATGATATTTCTGAAGGACTAGGGGAAGCTGGACGTGATGGGGTTGCTTTGGCTTGATAGAAAGGATTATATGACCAGGATGGGGAACCAACTAACAGCGGTCCCGAGGAAGATTTGGGGGGTGCCGAAACATCCACACTAGTGGTAATCTCGGAAGAAGAAGGGGCCAGTTGAGCCATTCTTCTAGATTGTAACCGAGTAATGACCGTCATAAACACGCAGAAAAGAAGATTGACCTAACTAATGCACAGACAATTCAAGCAGCGCAGGTGATTATCTCCTTTAATTTTTGATGCTTTTAAGAAAGAAAAATATTAGGGAAGGCTTTTTAGAATAGGAACTACTCAGATAGCCAAACTAAGGATGGTTTGGGAAATTTTGGTGAGGAGTCCCGAAGGCACTTCAGTAAAAGACCAGTACGTGGCTTGATATAGGGGCCTACCCCTGCACTTCACACACCGCTGCGATAAGGGAGTCAGTGCTTTGCCAATATATACCAGAACTTCCGTGAATTTATAGCGCGGCCCGAGTACCACGTAGGCTCTTCCTCTTGGATGTCACTTCCAAGTAGGCGAGGCCAGGGAAGGAATTTTTGTTTAAATGCTTTATACCTAGTGATTTTGGCTTTGTGTGCAAGGGTGAAAAATAAAAATCAAATAGTGTCACTACCGATTTTGATCAATTTTCCAGCCTAATTAAAACTAGATGAGAAACATACAACAACCATGACAAAGAAAGAGTTCTTTTTAAGCACTTAAAAATGAAGTGTTTGATTTTGATGAAGACAAGTCAAACAAATTCTTTCCCAAATGCGATTAAATTCCTTTTAAGCACCAAAAATTGAAATGTTTGGATGTGATAAAAAACAAACAATATATATATATATATATATATTTTAATATCTTTTAGTTCCTAAAAGGAGAAAACACCGTAAAAGAGAAATACCTGTAGATTTAGCTCTCCAAGGTGTGTGGACTTCAAAAAGCGCGTTGTTGAGCTCTTCCCCTCGAACAATCCCATGAACAAGCAAAGTGCTCCGCAAGAAAAGGTTAAGCAAACACCAAACAAGATCCAGAAAGATATATCCAGATAATGGTGAAAATGAAAAATTTCTATTTTAAGGAACTAGAAAAATTTCAAGATAATGATTTCGCATAAAAAGCAAGATTGAAATGATGAAAGGAAATGCTCAAATAGAACTGATAAAAATCAGCGAGGAAAAAGAACAAAGCTCAAAACTAAAAAGAGATGAACTTACCAATAAGGGACTTTGGTTGGGTCCCACCGGGCGTGCCAGAATGTAGATCAAGAATTTAGCGCTTGTTACCTGTCCAAGTTAATGTACCAAACTAAACACAAAAACCTTGAAAAACTCAAATGAAATTGATACCTGATGGACAAGATCCGAAGATGCAGACGGATAAGGAAGCCGATGTAGATGAAACGGGCGCACACGAGCAATTCCGCACAGTAGATCCGAGTAACCTGCGAGACACCGATGCTTGACAGAAAAAGACCACGTTAAAAGGTATTTAGGTGGACTGCCGAGAAGCGGGTCCGGGAAGCGATAAGCTCCCTCGGTGGATGTCAGTCCACGTTTTCAATTAAGCAGAGAAGCATACATGATAAAAGATGTACGTAAGGACTAGATTTTCTGATCACAGTAATAAAATAGAATCTAAACAAAGAGATGAAAGCAAATGTAAAAACAGAAACTATGAAATAAAGCTGGATTTGTGTTACCTGTGTCCTTTTTACCTGTCTGCAATACGATCTGCGTCGACTGATGTGGATCGGCATCGATCCGGGGCAGCATGTGAAAAGGTTTGAGAATCAGAAAACAGAGGCAAGATCGTCAACGTCTGCAAGATCTGTAAATGCCAGAGAGAGACGCCGCCAGGTGGTCCACTGTCTTGGATGCAGAACACTGATCACCCAGAGAATCAATGGAGACGTGCAATGCTGATGTGATAAGAGCAGAGTAACGGTGCTCCTCTCAGGGATTGATTTGGACAAGATTCACTTTCACTCGATAGATTAAACTCAAAATTGATGTTCGGAACTCTCTCGTTCTCTCTCTTACAATCTGTGTCTTTTTCAATCAGGTCAACCGTAACCGAGTTCGGGCTTCTATTTGTAATGTCGCGCCGACCGAGATTAAATCGGCGTCGTTCCAAAAATCGGCGTCGGCCGACCGAGTACCGGTCGGCACCGATCGGGGAACAGACTCCCGAAATGGCCAAACGGGCGATTTCTAGGAAGATGAGAGTGATCCTATCATCCCAAGTACGGGAGATATCCTGCGACTCGGTTTGGGAGGAGGAGAAATAGGGGGATATATGGATAAAATAGATATGGGGTAGATAAGTGGTTAGGATATATGTAAAAGGTGTAATTAAATAGTTAATATTTAATTACTCATGGGTAAACAAAATGGGGTGAATTAAACTTAGGATAGGTGTTTAAATCACAAAATGATTAATACTCCAAGGGGGTAGTGGTGATATAAACGTGCCCTGTGTTACCCGAGAAGATAAACGAATGTGAGGGACACTAAATTGAGTAACCAATTTTAAGTGTCTGACGATCCACCATGTTTCGAGTTTGTTGAGTTTTTTACCTACCGCCATGATTTGTGGAAGTTAGGTACAGTCTTGGAGGTGGTTGGGGAAACTCTAAATTTTTCCCTTCTCCTCATTTTCTTCCTATATATTGGCCAGGAGTGGCTCTTATAAAACGTTGGACATTTTCGTTTTACATCCTCCCTTCTCTCCTACTTGCAAGAGAATTCGTGGAGCCTTCAAACCTCCCATATGGATTGTAATGCCGTTTTTGCCTCTTGGCCACTGCAATATATTGAATCGACCCTTGAGCAATATATATATGTCTGTGATTGATTCTAAACCCTCTCATGTATTCATTGCTGTTATTTTGATCTCTCATTGCAGTCTGGTTACTGTGCATGGTGTTTGTATTACATCTATGTGGTCTGTGTTTAATCTTGCAAAACGGGTGTTCAACATTCCTCGGTGCATCACCTCCGTAGTTTAGGTTTTATTTTCATGCATTCTCTCTCCTGTCTCCTTGGTAAATTAGATTAGGTTTTTGGTAAATCCTCTGCGTTTATTCGTGCATCTGAACAGAGGAATAGGAGCCGGCCTTCATCCGGAGAGCTTTTCCGATTTCGCAAGGTCCCACACTTGGGAAAAGCTCCATGTTGTGCAATCGCACTGGATGCTTCGAACGATCAAATTAGAAGTCGATTAGCATCCGGGGTGTTGTGATTTTGCACTGCTTGATTACTATATAAAGGTATAAGATGTAAGTCCATAAACAATAAGCAATAAAGATAATAAAGATAAAAGTTTTGTCAAAGAAAAATAAGTGTTGTTAATGCCTAGTTCTCTTGCTTAAGAATCATGCATATAAATCAATTATTGAGAGGCTAGATTTACATAGTAAGTGTGTGTTTTAGTGACTAAATTTTACCCCAATTTATGTTGGTAAATAAGGATTCAATAGTATAAATTAGAAAATAAAATCGTACCTTGGGGAGTCAAAAGAAGATTGTTCCCAATATTATGCTGAATGAGTGTTGTAGTGCATCAAATGGAATAGTACAAGATGTATACCACAAAATTTTAAGGGAAGGGAAGGATAATGATCCTAGTGGTGACCTTTGCATGCATGGAGTGATAATGATGTGTGCATGTAGTTACTTAGAATATAGTATTTTCTAGAGCGTGCTTGATATTTTCTTCATGGTTGTTTGTGTGCTTTGCCTTTGTTGGGGCATGATAAGAACTACAAAATAAAATAAGTGTAGTCAATGTTAATTGTAAATGTAATTGAAATTTAACTTGAAAAACATATTAAATTAGAAATGCATATTAGAAAAATCTAAACCAAGGGGTTAGAGTACACTTGAAATGCTGAAAGAGAAAGGGGTAGAAATTTGTTCTTGCTTGTAGACTTGTTGCTTAGGAGATGATTGGAATAATACAAAGGATTTAGGAACCCTATCACCAAAATAGGGATTTGAGTGTCCCGACACTAAAATTCAAATTTAGGCATCCTATTGCTACTAAGGGAAAGTGTGTTGGGAGATATCATATACTTTTCCCTTTAACCGTTAATGCTTCCCATAGATAAATGTCACTAAAAATGATCATAAACCCAATTTGTAACTTTCCTCAAGTAAAATATTATTTCATGCATATTATTGTCTGCATATACCCTAGGTGCCACTTCCTTATTTTTTCCTACTTTGGTTCTTACTTTGCTTCCCAAGTAAGTATCTAGTTCCTTATTTAGTTCTGTTAAGTAATCGATTATATTTTGAAACCGATTGTGTAATCACAAAACCGAGAGAAGACTGTAAATGCTGAAAAATTGATATGTAATTATTTTTCCTCCGGGACAGGAGCACCTAGGTGGAACACTAGTACCCACCATTCCCATCTCAGTATTGGGTGGTTCTGTCTAGTCTATGAATTTTGGCCAAGTCTATTTATGAAACTATTCTCGTAACTTATTACTGTTCTAATCATGTTGAATATGATTCTTCAACTGATGGGAGGATGAAAGGTTCACCCAATGTTTTCCCCCACTTGTTTGGGGTGCGTGAGATGAACAAAAGTGAATAGAGCCAAAATAAGGAAGGCTAAAACTGATATGCATATCTAATATAGGGATTCCTTTAGGGGAATAAGGATTATGCATGGTAGTTATCATGGAACAAGGAAAATAATTGGAAAATGCTAACATACAAGTGTTAGTGATAAATAATTAATGCACACAAAAATAAGAAATAATAAAATCATATAGGAAAATAACAAACAAGGACACAATGAGGAGCTAGTTTGCATACATGGGACACCACTCAAGATGTCACAAGACAATCAAAGTCATCAAGGCTTGTGTAAATAAGGTAACAAACAAACATAGGGCATAACCCACAAACAATAAAAAACAAGATATAAGAAAATTAGACAACCATGATTGGAAGGAGTCATGCAAGGAAAATGTTATACATGAAACACCCATTAGCATGTTAGGAAAGATAAATAATATTCCATAATGTAAGATCTAAATATAGGAATGAAAATTTAATGATAGAACTTGATAGTAAGTGATAAAGGTAGATGCCCCCATGAGCCTTAGTGGGACAGGTAGTGGACGGGGACAAATATCATATATCATGTAATAACCTATAAATGACATTCATTCACCTCAAGATCACATGTGAATGCACATGTGTGTATGAAAAATGATAAAGCATACTATGAACTATAATAACATGATAAACAAAGGTGCAACATATAATAGTATAAGGAAGCAAGAGTACATCCAATCAAGATCTAAGAAAACATGTTTTTGGATTTTTAATTGTGAATTTGAAAAATAATGGTTGGAAGGGAGGAATAAGGATGCCCCCCAGTGTATGTGTGTAAAGTGAGGTTCATGTAGGTAAGGATTCCTCAACAGTCAAGTATGAACCAGAATAAGAGTGCATCATCGGGTAGTGTGGGGAAATTAGGATGCCCCAAAATGTGAATTCCAAGATGATCTATACAATGAGAGTAGTAGGAAAGGGCCCACGATATGCTAAATAAGATGAACATATGTGAACATGAGGCAAGGACCTTGTGTAATGTGAAAGTGCATGTATCACATCACGAGGAGGAGGATTGTGTTATATATGTGGAGAAACTATAATAGCTAGAACATTGGAAAAAAATAAGATACCAAATAATAATGATAACACAAAGTGAGGGGAAAATCCTATAGAGTCCAAGATCCCAATGCATGAGTAGGAAGTGTATAAACAATAATTAGGAGAAAATATAATAGATGTGACATTAGACTTGTTGGTAATAGTGGAAGGAGTAAGTGAAAATATAATGATCAATATATGAGTCAAAATATGTTTAACATATGTAATTCTAGGAGGGTCATGGGGAGAAATGGTAATTGACGAAGGAAGAGACACAAGACGTATCATAAGAAATAAGTGCAATTTGGGAAGATTAGAAGTAATGAAATAGTATGAATGAGCCCCTACAGGTATAAACAAAAATTTCATACCCCATTAGTTTCACTTTGGTTGAGTACATATTTTATCTGGCTATCGGTGATATTATGTTTGGTTATCTTAAGCTGGAAAATTTTTTCTACTATAATCACGAGCTTAAACTTGTTATAATTACGATTGATTTCATTAGCAATAACGTCGATAACAATGGAATTATTAATTAAATGTTGGATTACCTTTCATGTATTTTTTGTATTGCTATGATTGATATTATTATGGTTATTTATTGACAAATTCCATTATTATAGTTCATGATCTAACTCGATCGTAGTATAGCAGTATCCATCGGTAATTAAATATCACCATGTGAGAATGACAAATTATCAAGGGAAAGGTTATACCGATTGTTGTAATACTTCTATCTTTAATGAAACAATTGTTACCAGGTAATATGTGCATTAATTAAATGGTCATTGACCATGGTTATGAGTAATATTATCCTTTATGAGGGATTCGTTTGGTCGATCACCAACCTATGCACCTTGTTTATTTAAATTTTTATAAGCCATTATAATGGCCATTCAAACTATTGTTGTCTTGATTAGAATAATAACATGAAATATATGTATATGTATATGTACACACACATACAATGGCCTAAGATCATATCATAAGTTAGATCTTTATTAAGGTCGAAGCTATTTTATTAAAGGAAATGTGCAATGTATTTGGGGGTTGGTAGCTTGGTCGAGCCCCACTTGAGCTCGTGGCGAGTGAGTTACTCTTGTCACCACCTGAGCTAGGTTTAAAATTAGCATTGGCCAATGTGCTAACACAACTAACTTAGAACTTAAGTTGAAATGGTCTTCGACCATTCAATGGAAATTAACCACCCAGATGGAGGGTGGATATTGGGTGGAAGATAGTGGGATCACCGAAGTTTTTAGACGATGGTTAGACTAGGAGATAAAGAGGGAAATTAGGGAGTCGGTACTTGTAACATTAATGGGAATTAAAAATTCCTTGGGAGAAACAAAAATCTTCTTAAGGAAGCGATCGCCAAACTTAAAGTTAAGTTTAGTTTTCTTTTTGTTGGTTATCCTTTCACCTCCGAGATTTGCATGGAGGAATTAGGGGGAGCTATTTTCATGCAAACTTGTTTCGGCTATGCATGTTATTTTAACGTGAGTAAGCTTTTTCTCGGGCTATTAATGGCCACTAATATGATAATAATGGGTTCTTTGGTCGATTTGGATATCATTCTTATTTGGTTTTTAGGGAAAACTTGTGAGAGTTTACTTGAAGGGAACTTGAGGAAATTCTATACAAATTTTTATAGGCATGAAATTGTTCATCCCCATCTTTATTGTTTATAACATTTAAATATCTTCATGGATGTGTTATTTAATCATTCTTCTGTGTTATATACTGTGAAAAAGAATGATTCATTTTGTGGGTTTTGCCATTGATAAATCTCTTTTGATTTCGTTATGGGTTTTTGATTGTCTTGGGTCATCAAAACTTTTGTGATTTGCATACATATATTTTAAACTATTAAAGTTGGGTTGAAAACCCAATTTGGGTATCGATCATAGCATTTTATATATATATATATATATATATATCCGGTTGTTTTTCTCCTTCTCATATAGACAATACAAAGGAAATGAAACGTGATTATTATGGTCAAGTTTTGCAATGGCATTATTATATTCTTGGCCTAAAAACAAAAGAAAAAAATACAGCTTAGTTTGAATATGCATTTGCATTTAGAAGCCATCTAGGTTTAAGGTATACAAATTCTTTAGTTTTTTGATAAAACATGTATACTATTTGTATAATTACCATTAAGGCCACTATTATACTATTGTAAATTAAAAATTTGGGATCGGTTCGAAACCCATTTTGGGTTTGAAACCCAGTTTAGGTTTATTATATTATCCTCTAGAGTAATATATATATATATATATATATATATATATATATATATGTACACACACATATTTTAACGGTGAATCGTTCACTATCTTAGCTTTTGAAGCTATTTATTAGAATGGAGTTGGCATGTATATATTATACACATGTCACTACTATTTTGAAATGACATATATATGTACATATATATACATACATATTTTTGTTATTGGGTTCGTAGACTGCTAAGTAACGAAAATGCACACAATCAAATACAATCACAAATGTTCCTTAGTGAACGATGTGGGAATGGTTAAGTAGGTGGTCGAATCTAAATGATTCTAAGTCGACTCGTGGGAGTGATTAAATTCACTCACTTTTTGTGAAACGAACCGTGACTTTGAGATTTGGTTTCAAATGGAAATAGAAAGTGGATTTGTTTATATTAAGGTAATTTCGTAGAATTTAAGGTAATAATATAATATAATATATAGTTGAAGTTGATACATTTCCTATTATTATTATCATTGTAACAGTTTTGTGAAATTGTACTCTATTCGGTAAAATGATACTTAAATGTTTAATTAATATATGGTTCTGTTTTGACTAATCATCTCTTATTTGTGTAACATAGTTTTATATGTTGATAAAACATGTTAAGGAATGATTTCATACAATTAATGTTGGCTATGTTTGATTTGTATGAATCAAATGCTAGTAATTAGGTAGTTGCTTGGAATGAATTCTATTGGTTAATTCATTTGGATTTATTTAAATTCAGTCAAGTTTACAAATGCATTGGTTGAATTATGAATTAACTATACCCTATTACATAGAGGCTCAAAATCTAGATAAACAGGTGGAATCATAAAAAGGGATCAAAATCCAGATATTACATGAGGCCCAACTATAGTAAAAAATAAACTACACATTGGAGACAAGAGAGGGACAAAAGCGTAAAAAAAAGTAGTGAGTAAACAACAACATAACAACATCAAAATAACAACAAGACAACTCTGTAGTAGATTACTTCTTAGATGCTCTGTCAATTCTGGACTTTATAGTCTACAATGAGGTAAAGAGAGCCAAGGTAGTGATATGAGTAGGATCATTGGCATCCAGCTGAGAAAGAACACGGTCCCTTTCAGCATTTGTGCCCCAAATATCATCAGAAATACCACTGAGCATGTTAATACTTATAACATGTTGTTCTAGGAATTCACAAATAGCTCTAAAAATAGAAATGTTGTGATCATGCCTATCCTTTGAATTCCCTAATCTGTTATCAAGAGAATTCAACTTCTTGTAGATTTCATTGACTTGACCTTCACCAAGTCCAACATCATCATCCAATTTCCTTTTTCCCTTTTGCTTTGTAAGCTGATGCATTTCCCTTTTAAGACTTTCCAACTCTTTTTCCATGTTGTCCATTCTTTTATGAAGATCCCTCCTCCTGAGAAGTACCACTGGGCCATGTGGTGCTGATGTGTAAGAGATTATGTGTGGTTTCCATGTCCTTACTACTTACGGGAAATCAAAATGTTATTGATTTCATTTAATTTTTGTGTGATGTTCTTCACTACCGTAATCTGTTCATTGAAATATTTGAGTGCTATAAAATGTAGAGAAGATGTGGATAACCTTTTCATGCTAGTTCTTTTGAATCGATCGATTTCTAACATTTTTCAGATGGTGAAAAATAAGTTTATATTGGTGGATGATTTTGGATGGAAAAGAATGGCCTAAGTGTTGGGCGCACTTGAATGTAGGGCTCTAGAAGATCATGTGACACAACAATATATTTGAAGTGCCTAGGATTAAGACTTAGCCATTTCTATTTTAAAGGCTATTTTTGGAGTTAGCATGCTAAGCACACAAAGACATGAATACTTGTGGTCCACGCAATGGTATTTTGGGAACAAGTAAAAACTAAGAACCATGCATAGTTTAAGCTAATAATAGGATTTCTACTCAGAGTTAACTATAGGAAGTCTATTCTTAAGAGCACTTACATGTTGTGCATCCTTTTGTAAAGGCACATGGCTATTATTAGCATGTGACCTATTTTGAGAAGTGCATGGGTGGTGAAGGAAAGTCCCCAAACTTATATATATATGTATTGATTTGCACCTTTATGTGTGTGTGTGTGTGTGTGTGTGTGTGTGTGTGTGTGTGTGTGTGTGTGTGTGTGTGTGTGTGTGTGTGTGTGTGTGTGTGTGTGTGTGTCAAATTGTAGAGTTATGTTGTTGGTTTTGTCATGCACATGACTCATGGAGATACTTATGTAATGTAAGAAGCTTATGTATTTTATAGTATTTAATACAATGGTTCATATTGGTTGGATAATGGTGTTGAACATGACTGAATCTGGTTCTTGCATGGTAAATCTTGTTATAGTCATTGTTTAGTTCATCTTACATATATTCTAAGATCTAGATTTGGTTTATGTACTGTGTGTGTTGTTTATTATTGGTAATGAATAAGAGTACCTATATGCACCATCATGCTAACATTTTGAATAAGAAACCATAAAGAGGGACCTAGTGCATTTTCATGCTTTGGGTGAGCACTTAACTCAAGCTTCGAGTGGTGCGCTAAAGTGCCCAGGTTGTTCATAGTGAATTCTAGGCTGCATCATTGGTTCTATTTATGGGACCTCTTTTTCAGCTGTTTTTAGGATGTTGCGTGATGAAGATGTACTGGTTGACCTTAGCAAGTGTTGAGGAGTGGATAGTAGATTTGGAAGAGGAGTACGCTCGGAGATTCAAAACCGGATCTGAGTTTGACGCACATGCGTGGGTTGATCATAATTTGTATGACTGCTTATATGAAAGCTTCTTTGCTATCTTCCCTATAGAAATATATGAGTGGCTGGTTGTATATGCATCTAAAAGGAATTGGAGGTTTTACACACCTACCCGGACACATGAAGAATTTCAGGCTCTCTATGATTTTGATCTAATTTAGACGTGCACTTTGTAGATACTTAGTTCCATGGTGTTTTGAATAGCTATATTTTGGAGTACTCAATTTCCACTTACTCTTTTCTGGAGGTAGCTGAGTTCTAATTTTAAATTTATCCTAGGAGAGCATATATGCATGGAATTCCACCGATGATCAAGATCTTGATGGTAACCCTAAATTTAGAAGAGAAGACGATGGCTAACTAAACCCACCACGTATGGGGCTAGGATCAGGTGTGGTGAAGGATGACGAACCTAGTGGCAGAGAGGTAAAGAGAAGAAATGTGGCTTAAGTTCAATGAGTTGTGCTAGAGGTATTTAGAGAAGCAATATGAGGTTACATAATGGATGGTATTGTGGAGAGAGATGGCTCATGAAGGATTTAGAGCTCATGTAGAATATGTGGAGCTAGAGCATCTAGAACTCCCCCATTTGGGAAATCATGACAGGGAACCCTCATCAACCTCTTATGAGAGTGCACCAACAAAGACAACATGGGCCGCGGGCACACATCTGAATCTACCTAGCAACCTAGCCCCGTACTTGGTTTTCCATTTTCCAAAGTACAACTAGTAATCAACAAGCTAGTTTGGGTAGTAGAGTAACAAGAGGTAGAGTTGAATTATCAAAATTTTTAAAAGTGAATGAAATAGCAAGTACATTTATAGCCAAGTAGATGTCTTCCCCATTGTTTGGAGGACCAGTTGGAGGAACCTTTTTAGGTGCTTCGTCGGCACAGAACACATGCACACAAAACTTTGGACTCACATCAGAGAGTAACACAACTTCACAAACTGTAGGGGTTTAATTTAGCACCATTTTTGGGACATAGGGAAGTGCATCCTCTGGTTCAATTCCTGTTACATGTGGAGGATCAAGAGGAATAGGTGGCTTGGGATTTAGTGGATCTAGAGGTGGAGGTAACACAGGAGGTTTTGGATCTAGTGGGCATGATCCTCACCAACCTCAAAATATTTGCATGGAGATGTCACTTCGTCTCCCAGAGTATAGGGGAATATAAGATGCTACTAAGCATGCCCATATGTGTGAGATACTATGTTGCACAAAAGGAATTACAATTTAAGAGTGGAAGGCTATTCAGTTTTGTAACTACGTTGTAGGGATGCGCACACAAATGGTACAGTAAAGTTTGACCCTGATAAGACTTGTATGGATTATACGAGGTTAATATATGCTTTCATTAAAGAATTTAATATCCTTGAGGTTGAGAACAAAAGTATAATCATGCTAAAGGATATCAAACAGGGCACTATTGAGAGTGTTTAGGAATATAATGCTCATTTTAAAACACTCTTGTTTAAACTATCATATGATATCCATGCAAGTCAGCATGCACAATGGTTTTCGGAGGCTTGATCATGCCTTTTAGGAGGGCGCTCTCACATAAAACTTATACGAGACATGTGTGATGCACTTAAAGTAGCTTTGCGTGCTAAGGCATTCAGAGCATATACACAGATTGAGCCCATTCTTGGAAGCTCAGATTGCAGCAATGACAAAAAAATTAGAGAAACTATTAGCCAATACAACACATGAGACACAAAGTGGAATTTTGTGCATGATTGTGAAGTAAAGGGTCATACTAAGGATAGTTGTCCTTGTAGATCGGTGCACTATTTGTTATTGGAATGTGAGATATGTCATTTAGACCATGATGCAAGCCGTTGTCCATTATTGCAATGCACGATAAGGAAGAATGTGTCCTGCTACTATAAAATTTACTAGTCCACAACTCATAATACTAAAGATTGTAGGTTGATTGATCAGATCCATGATGCCATTGATATTGGTGTACAAAAGACTAGAGTTTTAAATAAATCTAAGGATAAAAGTGAGCAACATGATCATGATCACACTCAAGGGTGTTATGATCAAAATGAAGGGCGTTTTGAGGGAGGCCATGGTAGAGGTCAAGGATACCATGGTGGATTTAGAGGCCGAGGTCATGTGAAGTGGATGAAGTGAGTTCCCTCATGGAACATGCTATACGTGTGGATCCCCTAACCATTACAGGTGTGAATTTCCTCATAACATTACTTGTTCTTTTTGTGGAAAGAATCATAACTATGAAGAGTGCTCAGACTTATATGAACATCTGAGCAAGAAGCAAAAACAAGAGAATAAGGGTGCAAGGATGGTTAGAATATAACCTGTGGAAAACCAATGGATACCGAAGTTAGCATCGGATCCTAAGGTAGTACCTATGAAGATTACTACACACGCTGAGGTTGTGCGTGCTAGAGAAATGTTGCAATAGAAGCCTACCATTACTAAGGAGGAGGTTTTACATGCAAAATATCCAGACCCTACACATCAGAAGGAGGTTTATCAAGAAACCATGGAGGTACTTAGAAATCTATAGGGTGAAATACAATGTTTAAAGGAATAGTCACGAAAGTTGGAACAAAAGAAGGCAGTTGAGACTTTCTAGTCGGATGTTGATGATCTAAAGGAAGTATGCAAGATCTTTGCATCAGGAGACATTATTCCATTACTATGGTGTTGGTTAAAAGGAAACATTCCACAAGTTGATTTATAGAATGAATGACATATCTGCATGCTCATCTCCCTCCCTATAGCTTGGATTATGACAAGGAGATCACTTTGAATGCTATTATGGATGGATGGATTTTAAGAAATATCTTGATTTACATAGACAGAATGTTCTTACTTTAGATGCATGGATTCGAGATGGGTTGACCTCCATTGCAGCCTTATTCCAATGTGTTGTATATGTAAAATCAGATTAAGGCCACACCAATTGGAGTATTACAGATGCATCCATAACTATACATGGGGCCAAGTTCACTAGGAAATTTGAGATCTTAGCACTTGCGAGAAGCGGATGACTTCCTAGCTCTACTTGGGTGCCCTTGGTGCTATGCAAATAATGTTGATATACATTTCAATAAGGGATATATTAGTTTTGAGAACAATGAAGAACAAGGTATTATCCCTTTGTGAAGGAAATCTATACCTTATGTTGAGATTTTAAGTGAAGAAGACTTGAACAAAATTTATGTGTGCACAATTTGAGATCTGGAAGTTCTTGAGCCATCTAAAGAAGGAATTCTCCAATGGGATGATGCACACTCCATCAATGATACTATAAGTATTAATTATGACAATTTGGCACATGACACTTATGAGATGGTTGGGCATGAGGTAAGAAGTGTAGCTACATGTGTAAGTAGGCTATATTGTGTTAGGCGGTTAGGAAACAACACAGTACCTTGACATATTGGTGAAGGAAACCCTGAGGTATTCCTGCAAGCCATGGAAGTATAGTAGAAGGATCAAGTGGATAGAAGGAATATGTTAGTTTATACCATGTGTTAGAAAACAACATCGTTGGTGGATGGTTCATAGGGATAATCTCATAGAATGGAGAGAAGTGAGAATTTCTCTATCAGCCCGGTTTCTCAGGAGTAATGCACCTACTCAAATATGTGAATATCATGGTAATAATCCTATTCAAAGCACAACATTCAATAGTGTGAGAGACTATGAATAGAGGGGAAATAATCTTTACCACCTTTGTTGTGGGTGCACAAACTTTATTTCACCTTGCGATGCTATGCACGTGGTTGGTATGTTTATGAGGAGTTGCATATAGAGATTAGAAATTGGTAGGAATTGATTATAGGAATGATCCAGATTTTTGAATACTTCTCTACTAAGCCTTCGGTGAAAGAGGCATTATAGGTTATGAAGCACTTGACTATGGGAGATAGTGAAAAGTTTGAAGAACTCATTCAGGATTTATTTGGTGAGTCATACCTAGAAGCGCATTTTGATGAAGTAGATGAGACAGATGTAGAACTGTTTGGGCATGTTTTCCTAGAGAAGGAGAAAGGAAAGATGGTCTACATGGTGGATGATGAAGAAGTGGAAAAGTTAGACATAGGTCATTTAGAGGGTACATGCGAGGTCTTAGATAGTGCAGATGAAAAGGCATGTGCCTACCATGAACCTATGAAGATGAAGAAAGTGAACATTGGCACATATGCTAAACCTAAGGAGGCCATAATTGGAGATTACTAGTTTGACTATGAAGTGGATAAGATAATTGAGTTACTACGTGATTTCCAGGACTGTTTCTAGGGGATACCATGAGTTGAAAGGAGTGCATGAATCTTTGGGTGAGATGAAAATTAAGTTAAAGGAAGGTGTGGACATGGTTAGGAAGAGACCTTACAGGATGAACCCTAACCTACACGTAAAAGTTAAAGAAGAAATTGACAAGATGTTGGAATCTGGCATTATTGAGCCCATAGAGGAATTAGAGTGGGTTAGCCCTATGGTAATCAACATAAAGAAATATGGAAGAATCAAGATTTGTGTGGACTACATGGAGCTAAATGCTGCATGTGTGATTGATCCTTTCCCTACACCATTCACTAAGGAAATATTGGAAGGCATTACAAGGTGTGAAATTTACTCTTTTATAGATGGATTCTCTGGGTATCATCAAGTAAGAATTGATAAAGAGGATCAAGAGAAGAAAAATTTCACCATTGAATGGGGAATTTTTGCATACATGGTGATGCCCTTTGGATTGAAGAACGCACCTGTAGTATTTTCACGCATTGTTGTTCAAGCATTCCAGGATTTTATTCAAAAATTCTTGTAGGTTTACTTGGATGATTGGAATGTGTATGGGATTATCAAGGATCATTGTGACAATTTGAGGTTAATTTTTAAGAGGTGCAGACTATTAAGCATCTCTTTAAATATTAGGATCTGCATATTTGCTACACCTTTTGGAATTTTGCTAGGAAATATCATATATAAGGAACGTTTGTTGGTAGATCCGGCTAAGGTTACAATTATCTTAGGCTTGGAGGTGACCACTAATCGAGTGAGGTGCGTGGATTCTTGGGCGGACAAGGTATTATAGTAAGTTTATCAAATGATATGCTAAGATTTTCTTACCCTTGAAAGAGTTATTACAAGGTTAAAGGAAGCTCAATTGGGGAGAACCACAACAACAAACATTTGAAGCTTTGAAGGAAAGGCTTACTACGATGGCTACTCTACATTTTCATTTATGAAATCTACCCTTTCATGTATATGTGGATGCATTTGGCATGGCCATTAGTGAAGTTCTAGCTCATCCTAGAGAAGGTATTATAGATCATCCTATCTGCTTTGCTAGCAGAAAGTTGACTCATGCAGAACATAATTATACAACTATGGAGCGTGAGGCTTTGTTAAAGATCTACCTTGCATAAGTTACGATAGTACTTGCTAATAAAACCTTTTTTTTTTTCTATACAGATCACATGGCATTGAGATACTTGGTGAACAATCCCATTTACAGGGGCACATATGCCTACGGGTTCTCTTATTCTAGGAGTTTGACTTTACAGTGGTGGTAAAGCCAAGTAAAAGTAATTGGTCCAGATCATTTTTCAAGGATTCAAACAGGAGATGAAGTGCAAAGTATTGAAGATATAATTCCAAATGCACAATTATACAGGTTGAATCGTGCACCCTTGGAGTTAGATGATATTGTTGTATTTTTACGAATAAGTATAAAACCTGAAGGAATGAAGGCCTTGGAAAAGAAACAACTTGCAATTCACATTGCACCTTTCATGTTGATCAGTGGTGACTTATACAAACTAGGCCAAGATGAAGTATTGCATCGGTGTGTACTGGAGCATGAGCGAATGAAAATCATGGAGGAGGCTCATGGTGGTATTGTAGGTGGAAACTATGTAGGTGACGCCACTACACGTAAGATTATACTAGTTGGTTTATGGTGGGATACCTTGTATAAGGATTACAAGGAGTATTGTAAGGCATGTGATCATTGTCAATGCCTTAGAAAACCTAGGCAGAGAGATGAAATGCCTTTGAGGCCTATTGATAGCATAAAAACTTTTGAGGAATGAGAAATGGACTCGTGGGTTCTATTTCCCTAGCTGCATGTATTATTGGATCACACTATATCATGACTTGTACATATTATCTTACAAGATGGGTCGAAGTGGCACCTACAAAGGATTGTACAACAACAACAATAACAAGGTTTTTGTGGGAAAATATTCTTACCGAGGCATGGATGTTCTTTAAGTTTGAAAAGTGATAGAGGCACTCATTTAATTAATGAGACCATCAAAATATTATTGGATGAATTTATGGTTGCACATCATAAGACAACACCTTATCACCCTAAGGAAAATGGGACTTTTGAGGCTTTGACAAGATATTGAGCCAAACTTTGACAAAAAAATTGTGATGTTGGAAGGAAATAATGGGATGATAAAGTTTCTCACCGTGCTTTGGGCATATAGAACAACCTATAAACAGTTAAAAGGCAATACCCTTTTAGTTGGTTTTTGGCATAGAAGTAGTTCTTCCCATGGAATTCATGTTACCTTCTTTGCGTATTACACACATAGGAGGTCTAGCTGATGAGAAAGCATTGGAAGAGAGAATTGACAAGTTGATACAGCTGGATGAGAGGTGCGCCATAGCAAGATGGAGTTAGAAGCAAGAAAAATCCAAGCAAAAGGCATGACACAACCAGCACATAAGGGACAAGATGTTTAAGGTTGGGTAGGTGGTGCTTCTTTATGATTCAAATTTTCTGTGCTACCTAGGCAAGATTAAGGTGCATTGGTTGGGATGGTATGTTATCATTCATATACTTGACTCAGGTGCTTACCAGCTAGAGGCGCTTGATGGAACATGGTTTCCGGTTACTTCAACGGGAGTAGGCTAAAGCCCTACTATAAATAAGTCTTCTTGGTGTTTGTAATAAGGTAGTATTTCCATTTAGATTATATTTCCATTATTTTATTTCCGTTAGATGTGTTTCCTTCATCGTCGCTATGTTTTGTCAATTTAGTTCAGTGTTGTGTAATAAGCGTGCTTGCATGCCAGAAGCTGATTACAATCTCAAGTGTTTTTATGCATAGAGGACTACATATACCCTTAGTTTGAGGTAGATAAAGAACGTTAGTTTGGAAAAAAAACTCATGGGTGACCATAAAGGGAACAAGTTTTGAAAAGTGATGAAAAATTCAAGAGGATTGCTCAGTATAAATCAAGGAGGTTGCGGTATTTAAAACTATGTATGTTTGGGTCAGATTGGATAAATACTTTTCCATAAGGAAGCATGGGTAGAGGAGATATGTGATAGATAAGTAGTGGTGCGCTAGAAAGTTATGACTGAGGCACCAAAGTTTGAGGTGTGAGAGATTGGGGCACGGGACAAAGAGGCACAAAACACGCTCAAAGGGAATTAATGTCGTGTATGGTGGTAGGTGGAGTAATTAATGAAGGGTATTTTTGAAAACTTGGTTTAAAGTCAACATTTGCAATGAAATTTGTTACCTTGTGAGTTTAAAGAAAATTGAGAAGTGCGAAGAAGAGATGGAGACGAAAAGCACTCTGTAGAGCAAGTAAACTTATCATGTTTCAAAGAACATTATTGAGCATCTAGGTATAAAATTAGGATTCAAGTGGTGGTGCATGTGCACGATGAGAGGGTGACTTAGGTTTCATTTACATGATAGATAGGGTTTTCATTCAAACTCACATGATCAAAAGGAATGAAAACACCATGAAGGGCTCCAGTTGTGGAGAAGGAGGTTGACAACCCAGCAGAGGAGTGGTGGGTGAGATGTTATATCTGGAAGACTTTATTGAGGGGAAACCATGGACAAAAAATATTACATAGTGCAGGGTTTTATAAATTAACCACCACACTGAGAAATACCTCAAGGACGTCACAACAAAAGTTTATAGGAAGAGAAATTGATGGTTGGCGGATGATACTACGGTTTTGGATGCCTTCATGAAGAAATTACTCGAGAGCGTAGGGGTCATGAAAATCCTAGAATTTCCATATTTTAGGAATCTTGAGAAGTTGTATCAGTAGCTTATGTTGCGTGCCCATGAAGATGTTTTCTACTTCGTGGGTAGGAGAATGAGGATCACCGCTAAGTTGATTGGGAAGGGTGACAAGGCTACGCGAATCGGGATCGGAGATCGTTGGAGATCTACTAGATGATGAGGCAATCATGCCATGACCAACCTACATTACTATAAGAAGGGTGTTCGAGCCTTCAAAGTAACCAACATTGTAGACATGGCCACCAGGGTTGCAACATGCTTGATAGGAAGCAAGTTGGGTGCCATTGAACGGTGGAATGAGGTGAATATGTGTTGGTTACATATAGTGCATAAAATGGTCAACAAGACATATTACAACATTTTTGGGTACATCACAGAAAGCTTGGTGAATGAGGCACGTGTCCAAGTAGATAAAGGTGAGAAGATTACTTGGGTGCAATCCTATTATTGATTGTATTTAGTGAAATTGGAGTACCTAGACGGACCTAGGGAGAACATCTGGGAGTTTTCATTGGAGAATAAATCCCCAACAAAGAAATTTTCCAAATACACTCTATGCGTAACTGTTTCTAACACGTATAAGGAGCATTTGGGAAGGTGGTTTAGGAGGTATGTGCGGGGAGTTTGAAGGAGAATGATGTATTTCATGTTAGCTACCCAAAGTAATGAATGAAGAAGATGAGTTTGTAGTCTACTAACACTTCAGCTTAGGGCACTTCCATATGCAGTATGGGCGGTAAGAGCCCATGGTGTAAGTTTCCCTTTGATTTTACTGCTAGATATTTCAAGGAGTCAGTGAACAGGTTCCATGATGTGCACAAGCTCCAGTTTGACATGGACAAAGTAGACACATATATCCACATTCTCGCATAAGACTTATGTATGGCTAGGGAAAGAGGCCTATGTGGAAACCATGGAATCAAGCAATGTGGACATCACCTGGAGAGTTTGGCTATAGGAAAAATTGAACCTATGCGTATGTACATTTATCTGAGGCCAAGGTTCAAGGATGGAAAGGTGGTGAAGGGTGTGGATATGACACTCAAGGACCTCCGAATAAGGGACGAGATAGTAGGAACCTCAAGGTAAGTTACATTAGTACCCCTACTCGGGAAGATCGAAATCCTACAAGGTTAGAGAATGTCCTAGATTAGGAAGAACTAGAAGACACCACCATCTTGGTTCATACAAGGATAGTTTTGTGGAAAGGCACACATCTAGAGACACTAACATAGGGAATTCACATCTGGTAAGAATATCACCGTGCGTAACTCCTGTGAAGAATGAGGAATAAGAAAGGAGAAAGTGCTGAAAATATGTTCCTATAAAGGATAGTGAGGAGGAAGATTCCCCTCAAAGAAAGTGCAGAAGAAGGAGGACACCCCTAGCATTGAGATGCAAGAGGATGAAGATATTGGGGACTGGTTGTATATGAAACCATTGACGATAGTATGAGTACCCATGAGTAGCACTCAGGTGAAGGGGAAAGCAACGCGGTGGGGATACAAAAGTTCTAGAACACCCGTGCTTGAAGGAGAAGAGAAAGAGGGAGAAGTAAACTAGAATTGGAGGCACTATGTAGCGGGGGTGTAGGTGTAGTGCCCCGCCTCGGGACATCGGAAAAAAGGACTAAAAATTTTGTAGAATTTTTTTTTTGAAGGCAAACTAATATTCTACTTAACCCTTTTCATTAATATTTAAGTCATATTAATTATTAATTTCCGAGGTTGCCTAAAACATTAATTCTAATTAATTTTATGTATTTAGTTTATATTAAATTTACACACATTTAAATATCTATCTCTTTTAAATAAAAAAATTTGCCACAAGAAATATAACTACTCATTCTTAAATAAAACCCACCCCCTATTAAAATATATTTACCCACCCCCTTTTTACTTTAATTTTTCCTTTCCCACAAAATTACCCATGACTTAATGTGTGTAGGGTTGAATATGGACCCTAGGATATGTTGGTCCGAAAATCTGTCGCGTGGACAGATCTATGGATAGACGAGCCAACGGTGTGCAGGGCTTAGCCCCTCTTTGAGACAGCAAAGCGAAACTGGTTTATTGCTACTTCTACTAGCAGGAACCTATGCAAGTCTCATGATTACGCCGCCGGGGTTGGGATCTCATCCCAGTAGAGTGTTCTAGGCTGCGAAGAGAAAGGAATAAAAGAAGGAGAAGAGAAAGAACAGATCCGAAGGAAGAAAAGAAATGAGTTCCAAAGCGGAAGGGTCAGAAAATCTATGCTTTGGGCTTGGTAGTAAACAGAGCCAAACCTACTTGCATAAATAAACAAAGCAATACTGATAAACAAGTGACGGAAAAGTAGATATGAATTCAACAGAAAAGACACATGCAGATCTAACATAAGAAAGATCTAATGTATAACACAGCTATTGAGCACAAAGTCTGAATAATTGTATTAATTGTTTTTATCTGTTACAAGAAAGCTCAAAGTCTTTCTCTCCTCACCTCTATTTCTATCTGAAAAATGTTCACCCCGAATACAACAAGTATTCTAGTATTTATAGAAAGTGAGGGAGAGAGAAGGCAAAATGGAGCCAACCACTTATTCACAAGATATTTACAAAATATCCAAAAGTCATGTTGACTTTGACAACTTGGATGGATGACATCATCCCATGATGCAACATGGATGATGTCATCGTTTGTGCCAACACACTTCAGATATTTCGAAGAGAAAGTCGGAGAATAGAGAGGAGAAGAAGAAGAAGAAGAAGAAGAAGAAGCTATTCATCATCATCATCCTGTGGCCTAAAAGGGGTCGCCTGTTTCTGATGCTGATCAGGAGATGAGATGTGGAACTGAGCGCGGTATTCCAAGAACTTGCTGATCATTGGCCCAAATTGATCTTGTGATGGATCCTTGTGCCGTTCACTGATTGCTTCGCAAGTCTCCCGCTCGTCTATGAGCTTTTCCGGGAGTTTGGAATAATCTTTACCCGCCTCGATTAGGGATCCGATGAAGTCCCTACAGGCCAGTAGGTTATTGATGGATTCGATGTCAAACGTGACTTCTGGCCCTGTCCCTTGAGAAGCTATCTCCTTGAAAATTCGGATAGTATCGTCAGCTGATCTCAAGGTGAGGGAAGGAGTGAGCAACCCTGGAGTCATAGATAGAACAATCTTCTCCATTTGATGCATCGCATCCAGGGCCTCTTCCTTCACCTTGTCTATCTTCTCTAACACAAATTCGAGCTGATCTATCCGATAGTCCAGAGTGGACATGGTCTTGTTGAGGGTCCTTGGATGACCGAATACTCCAAACTTGACCAAATCTTCGACTGAACAGTCGAACATTTGTTGGAAGGCCTCGTGTTGGAGTCTGGCGTTTTCGAGCTCTTCTGATACTGGACTTGCTAATGTTTGGAGTTCCTTATTCGCCTTCTCGATGTTCAGGTATAAACTGATATACTCGGCGATCACCTTTTCACTATCCTTAAGGATTTGGCTTCTCCAAGCAGAAACAGCCATACCCTGCTCGCCGATCTTTGAATATTCATTGATCTTCTCCTGGTGGCGAGCTCAGAGTCTCGGCGCGATTGTGGGAGGTGCACTTCCCATCTTCTGTAGGGCTTGAAGCAGGTATTTATTCTGCTCCTTCAGTAGCCTCTTTTCTTCCTTTGTTTCCTGAAGCTTTTCGCAGAGTGCATCAACTGCGGAAAGAGCTTCCCCCTGGAGACTTTCAGAGGATGTCCCCATTGTGACTTGGGTCACTGTGAAATCTGCCGGAGACAGATCTTTTTTCTCTTTGGTGGGATCAGGGTAGGCTATTTCCATAACCCTCTCACCCGCAGCGCTCTTGGAGAAGCGTGTAACCGGCTTGTGCTTCTTTGCTCCTTTAGCCGGAATGACTGAAAAGTCCATCGGAGCGATGGGGACTTTCCTCTTTGGTTGGCTCAGCTGCTGAGAGATCCAAGCTGGTCCTATTGAAGAAGGACCAGAGACAGAGGGGGAGGCAGCAACGGTAGAAGAGGGGAAGAACGTGGAGACACGCGGCGGCGGCATTGAGAGAATAGCCGAAGACATGCCCACGGGAGGAAGGGAAACCGCAGCTGTAGAAGACATGGGAAGGGAAGGGAGCCCGGAAATGAGGGAAGAAATGGAGGAAGACAAATCAGCGAGAGAGGAGAAGATGGACGAAGAGGCAGGGGAGAGAGTAGAAGAAGAAGGAGAGGACACAACCAAAGGAGTGGTTGCCGACATCTGAGGAAGGGGAGGAAGAGAAGAAGAAGGGATAGAAGGGACCTCTGTAGTTGTAGCGATGCCGACATCCTGGGTGGATGGGCGTATAGGACTATCCTCTGTCAATTCCTTCTCTGGCGAATCCAGGGTTATTACTTGTTCAGGCTCTGAAGGAAGAGGACTTTCAGGGGCTTCCTCCTGAATGGTGCTAGGCTCACCTTCCGCAGCTTTGCCTTTTAGCTGCTTCTTTGACCTTGGAGGTGCATTACCCAAAGGAGAAGTTGTAAAATCTACACCGAGGTAGATTAACCCATTCATGCGGCACCAATGCTCTGTTCTCCGCATAGTCTCCTTGACCCTCTCCTCGATTGTCTGAGGAGCCTTGCTTCTGTCAATGTCCGGGAAGGGCCAATCATCCCCTTCTGTGTCATTATACACTTTGTCTACTTCGTCTTCCGTGGTTTGGAAGCCTTTTGGGACAATGGCCACTCCGTAATGGATGATTTCCGTTAATGCCAAGCGAGAGTGATCCTTTCTTCTGAGTTCTACCTCATGGAGAACGTCAATGTAGATATCCTCAATCTGAGGGACATGAATCGGATCAAGCTTAGCCCTTGGTAGACAGCCCCTAGGGTCGAATGTAGGCCTTGCTGGGAAATCATGCTTTAGGTTGAGCAATTCTAGCTCAGCAAACATCTCCTTCGCCTTGTGATAGCTGGAGCATGTGTAACGGCTCACCGTGTGAGGGGGAAAGGAGTTCCGCCCTTCTTTCTCTTGAGGCACCTTTCATGGTATGTGACGAGTGTCTTGATGCAGCCCAATAAAATCAGCTTTGGTCCAGCATACCTTGGCAACCTGGTTGGTTCGCCCAAAAAGTTGACCGCCCTCAGATAGGTGAATGTGGGAAACTGGGTGAACAAGGCCCCCCACTTCTCTGTGACTGCCACTATGTTTTTGGTTGTCCGGCTATGAGTCAAATTTGGCCGCAACATGCACATGATGTGATAGAAGAAAACATCATTGATCTTAGCGAAGTGTTGGATGCTGTTCTCCAGCTTCAGCTCTTGATAGTATTCATATATTTTGGCCTGAGGCCAAGTTCCACTTCGGTGCAGCCCTGGATAATCTCTTTCAGACGCAGCAGCATACACTACGTAGGAGTTCATGTGGAACACTCTGTTGTGTGCGAAATCGTCATTGCGTTGCTCGGATATTGTGCTGCTTATTATCTCCCCCCAGCAGAAACGCTGATCGGGCAGATTCTTATTCATTGTTTCCAGGTACCGCAGCATCCACTTATGGAAGTAGTGAGCATCTGAAAGACCGAAGACTCTGCTCAGGAAGGTGATTGTATCACTGAGTTCCTCTGAGAAATCACTCCGGTGGATAGTTTGAGGCCACCGGGTCACTACCTTCTTATTCTTAAGGTAGACCTCATTCATTAACTGCATGCACTGGTCCTCGTTGTCCTCCCAAGCCTTGATGCATTCTTGCTGGCTAACAGCCACATAGTTCCGGTGATGAGGGATGCCAAGCATTAACTCAAAGCGACGGGCAGTAAGGTTTATAACTACCTCGCCCTTGCTATTCTCGACACATCTTGTGTCTTTGTTGAAGGATTGTGCAACAACCATCATAAACTCGTTATTAACAGCACTGACAGGAATCCCACCGGCGAAGTGCAGGGCGCTGCCTATCAATTTATCCATCCATGGACTCCTTGTCACTTTCTGAGTCCTTACCCAGAATTCCTCTATGTCAATGTGGCCCAATTCAGAATCCCTGACATCCATATTACACTCTGCCTGTGATTCGGGCATCCTGACCCTCTGATATTTGTATTTCATTTCTTCTTCTGTTAGCTTTGCCTTCCCTCTTGGTTTGGTGGGTCTCTTGCTTGACGTAGACATGTGTTCTTCAAGGCTTATCTGATGATCTGCACGTAGAAGGAGCGAAACCCAATCCAAGAAGCTTGAATTAGTCATTTGATCTTCCATTGGAATACTAGCAGAAGAAAGAGTTAGAACTTTTAAGGTTCGGGGCGCAGGGCGCATGAAAAATGTATATAACAGGCTGAATAGTCAAGGCGCACAGGAAAAGGGTGCAACAGAGGTTAAGTTGGCGCCAAAGGCGCATGGCGCATGGATGAAGCAGACTGCATTTTATAGAAGGGCGCACAGGAAATGCATGTTACATTGAGATTTGGTGCGCCCTTTGGCGCATGGGCAGATTGTGCAACATGGAAAAAAGGCGCGCCAAAGGTATATGGCGCGGCGCATGGAGGGTCTACACAACATCATGTACTTGCAACGGAAGGTGCGCCCGCGCCTTGGAGGCTTTACACTTGCGCAAATAACTCTTGCGTTGCATGGAAGCTGGGCGCGCCCTTTAGCGCATAGAAGAGGGATGCAACAGGGGTAAAAGATGCGCCAAAGGGATATAAGGAGGCGCGGGTTTTGAGCGTGTTACGGGCCGAAAGGGTGCGCTTAGGGGCGCATGATTCTTGACTGCAGCATGGGGGATAGACGCGCCGAGGGGCGCGACTGTCTAAGGTGTAACATGACGCGACAGCGCTCCACGGGAAATACCAAAACACTTAAACATTTAAACATTCTTCATTCTAACACTCACAAAGGAGGCTTGGTGGAACTAGGCCCTAAAAAAAAAAGGGGTTTCAACCACACCAAGCCTAATCAAACCAACTCCCCCTACAAACTGGAAATGAGGGAGGGAGAGGATGAAGAAGTTAAAATATGCGGGATAGGGGAAGAACCAGCCCAATGCAAAACGACATTTAAAACAGGCCATCAAACGAAAACCAGACCGAGCACACCAAAGCACAAAAATGAAAAAGAGGATGGACCTCTTACCTTCGAATGTATAACGACGGTTTGAAAGCGGGTCCACAGAGCGAATGACAATTGACAGAGCAGAGCTGACACACCCAGAGCAACCACGTGCCTTGACAAAATGCAATGAAAATGACATGGCGCGCACAGGTATATATAACAAAATTTGTCATTAATGCGCCAACCACCATTTGAAAAGGCGCGCGAAAACTGTTGTCGACAGGAAAAAGCGTGCGCCCTTTGGCGCGCGAAAAGGAATGACAACAGGAGCATAGGTGCGCCTTTGGCGCGCCCAAAGGGATGTCGACATGGGGAAATGTGCGCCCTTTGGCGCACCAAAACACGATGTTGCAAGACAAATACATGCGCCCAGCCAAAAAGGCTCAAAAAAGACTAAGTTCGAAAGCTAAATTTCCCGAGAAGGAATTTTAAATCGTTTCGAACGCGAGGGATCCCTATCGAGGGATCAAGACAAAATTTTCGGTATGGTTATCGGTAAAATTGCCCTTGTCAATTTTACGGGATAACAGGATAGATCAAAGCTTGACCCTAGATCTCCTCTTGCCCTAAATTTTCCCTAACCCAAACTTTATCTCATCTTTTCTATTCATAGGGTTTACAATTTGTTTTCCTTCTCTTTTGATATGCAGGTAAAAGAAATATGGAGTTTTTTTCAGCTTAAGAGAGGAAACACCATATTGTTTTTTCTATTGTATATTTATACCTAATCAATTTGAAATACATACATACATACATACATACATACATACATACATACATATATATATATATATATATATATATATATATATATATATATATACACATACGGTTGAGGGGGAAAAGTTTTTGAAGAAGGAGGGGGTCGTGGCGGTGGGGAAGGAGGATTCGGGGGAGGAATGGGGTGTTGTGTAGGTTGTGGGGGTAGAGAAGGGTTGGAGGGTGCTAGGGGGTTTGGGGGATGACAAAGACGGCGCGCGGATTGGCTAGCGGCGGAGGGGCTTGCGTAGGGGAGCAACAGGGTGGACGGCGAGGCGGTGCGAAAGGATGGGGAGGGGAGAGGTTCAGCCCTCCCCGAAGCAGTATAACAATTTTAAAATTTTATTTTATTTTATTTGTTTCTTTTAAACTTTTAAATAAAACAAAACAATGTTTTTTTTTTTTTTGTGCTTTTAAATTTATTAATATATATTATTAACCATTGTCAAATTAATACATAAATATTATTATATATAAAAATCAATATAATATTATTAACTAGTATCCATTTTAATATATACTTATAAAATATATAAGATCAATATATATATATATATATATATATATATATATATATATATATATGTAAAAACCAATAATAGGTATAATGTCTCTTTTATTTTAAAATGTACTAAAAAGAAAATCAATTTCTTAACTACACAAGAAAGAAAACAAAAAGGAATCTACTTTCTTTTCATTTACTAATATTACAAAATAATTACAAGAGAAAACATATTGCTCAATGAGAATATTTTCATTTCTAATACCCTATGTAAAATACATATTCCAGATTAAAAAAAAACATATGGTGGTAGCAATATTTTTAAAACTAGTTTCACTTAGTTTTCTAAATCCATGATAATTTACAAAGAGATGTACATTCCAAAATAATAAAATTTTCTTCCAATGTTAACTAGTAAACTCCATATAGCAAAATAGATTTCATTTCAAATAACAATCCCTTTTTGTCAAATAAAATTCCAAGAACAAGGCATGTTAAAGAAATGTAAAAATACTTCTATTAAATGTATTTTAAAGAAATACAATATTTTACAATTCTTCTTTTGCACAATCTCTCAATAACTCAATACTTCATATTTCAAAATCATGCTTAAATACATAAGGAGACAACTATCAACTCCTTTCCAAGATTGAAGAAGTTTTTTTTTTTTTTTTTTCAAATACAAAAAGGAAGAGGAGTTACTATAAAGAGGAAGTTTTCCACAAGCCATATCCCAAAAAGGGTTACAATACAAGAAATATTTCACCAAAATTTGAGAGAACAAAGGAACTCCAACAATCACCAACTATCAACTTTGAGCTCCAACTTCCATGCCTTCAAGAAAACCATACAAGGAGAAGAAAGCTTGTTTACCACCCAACCATAGGCATCATAACATGCCTTTCCCAAGTTTGGGATGCATGCTAGCCTCCCCCAAGCCCATGGGAAAGAGGACTACCATCCAAAACTTGCACAAGAGTGAGGGTGACCAAACAATGATACATTCACATGAAACCAAACAAGTATAAAACAAGACTCCAAGTTTTACAAGGAGGAGAACCCATGTTCTACCTCAAAAGTGGGGAAGAGAGGAGAGGAGTTCTCCAAAAATTGTAACCAAGATTATAAGCACAATAACAAGATATCCATACCCTCCTTATTCCTCATACTTCATTTAAACCCTCCTTATTCCTCCACCTTTTCACCAAGTCCTTCTTGAAAGGATTTTCAAACCCCAAAAGGGTTTCCTTACCAAGAATGGGGAAGGAGATTCAAGCTAAATGAATCAACTTCCCCACCTCAAACTATTTTAGGGGAAACAATAAAACCCTACAAGGCTTACGCATCAAGCCATGAGGATTTAGAGGAAAAATCCCTCTCTCTTCCCCCCTACAACTCCATCATGCCATATGATGGAGGGAGTAAAACAAGTAAACAATAACCAAAATCCACATGCAAAAACAACATTTTCAAGTAAACAATCTAACAACTAATATGAATACAACACATACAATAAAGCTTAAGAGCCTACCTCAAAGAAAACTCTCCAAAAAGTTTTCCAACTTCAAACTTCTCTCCTTCTTGACCCAAGAAAACTCTAGCTCCAAATCACCCAAGCATCCAAGCCAAAAGCTCCCAAAAAAAGTTCTCTTGTTTTCCCATGAAGGGGAATTTGAAGAGGAACAAGAAAAAATCCTCACAAATGAGGGGGTGACATGTGTCACCCCTCTTCTCCATTCAAGGTCAAAGATGCTAAAACACAAGAGATAAAGGATAAAAATGCCTTTTTTCCCTCTTTTTCCCAAATTACTCTAAATGCTAACAAGACAATTCTTGTGCAACTTTTAACAAGCACACTAAACCATACCCCTTACATGGATGTGACCAAACAAGAGGCAAAAGGGAGGGAAAAATCCCTCTAGCCTTTGAAATAAGCCCCTACCTATTAGGTAGGGTCCAAGGGCTCATTTTTATGTTAAGGGAACTCCCAAACTAAAAAGGGGTCCCTAAAAATACCCAAAATAACCCAATTTCGGGTTTGGAAAAAATTGGCACAAGGTTAGAGAGTGTGGGGACCACCCAAGGGTTCACATGTGACCCTAAACCCTCTAAATTTATTACATCATTAATCTAATTCAAAACTTAATGCAAGTGGGGTCATTAATTCCCCAAAATAAGTTTACAACACAAACTAACCACCCTAAACAAAATTAATAATTACAAGACATATTACATTACAAATGAGGGTCACCCATGGTGCCCAAAACAATAATTCTAACGCTAAGGCCTCAAGCAATAAACATGGCTAGGGCTTAGCCTATGGGCTGCTTGTGCAAAGTTGCGTAGCTAGCCTGAATCCCATGTTCTCCTGTAACCTGTCACCTACACACTCATTGCACACATTAACCACACCTATCGATAAAGTATAAATCAACTACTCAGTAAGATATCAATGAGTTCTAAACTAGCATATCATCTTTCTGGAAATCAAAATGCGACAACATGCACAATCATACTCAATTCACCATAAGTTAGTCACAATAATAAAATGACATATAACCATAGAATCTCAACATGTAACAAACTGAGTATCCATCAATATAACTACGTCCCAAAACAACATCATATCAATTAGTATCCATGACATCATAAGATAATGCAAAAACATAGTAATCAAGCTAAGTCGGTCTTATACGCCTAAATGTCCATACATGCCTAATCAGATCAAATCTCCTAATGTAATGTCCAAAGTATAACAAATCTCTCACAAAACATGTCTATGAGTAATGAGCAACAAGTAACTAAGCTATAAAAATGTGGGCACTACGGAGGCATGGCGGTACAACAAGAAGAGGGTGCATCTGTTCATGAGGACATTGGTGAACACAAATGTGGGCACAATGATGAAGAGGAAGTGGGAACTCAAAAGTTGGACTGCTTGGATGACCAAGTGAAAATCATTTGAGCCTGCTTCGAACACCATGCATAATATATAATTATATGACTCGGATTGGATGGACCTAAAGATGGCGATATGTGCACCGAAATCATTTATCATGGAGCATGCAGACTCACATGGATGAGCCTGAATTTGATGTTTGTGAGGAGGCATGCAGCTCAAAGAATATGAGGAAGGTGCCACATACGCACCATATGACCATCAAACCCACACAATTTTTTGATGAACAGGTGAGTAACACATTGGTCAAAGTCTCCACTAAAGTAGCATGCCAGAATATTGATAAGGTGACAACATTATGGGCGCTCTAGAAGATAAGAAAGATAAGGATAGAGAAATCAAATGACTCACCTAGGAGTGGGATAATGCAGTGGTTGAGGCACAAAATGTCAAAAAGATGGCCGAGCAGATTATTGATGAAATCTTGTAGAAAAGTCTGATTTTTAGAAGAAGGTGCAGAGGAGTTCAATTCAAAACTACATTACCTTCATACAACAATTAGTTTAATTTTAGAGGATGAACCAGTTCACCTCTTTAAACCAAAGGATGTTTCAGAAGAAACATCGAGGGCCAATGCTTCGATTGCAAGGAAGATAACTAGTTATGAGGTTGTTTTACAAGCCTTAAAAGATGAAATGAAGAAGGCAGATACAATATTGGCCATGTGTACAATGCCTGATAACTTAGTTCAGGAAAGAACAAAAGAAGAGGAAAATGAAGTTCTACAGGAAACAAAGGATGAAACAATTGGGTGCACATAACAAGTTACCTTGGTATAGAAAAAACGTGACTCACTAGATGTTTTGAGGAAACAACACGGGGATTGGATTAAGGGCATTGAGAAGCTCATTGTTGTGAAGGTGGATGTCATGGAAGGGATGGTCTCAAGTATGGACAACATCCTCGAGAATTTTGAAAAGTAAGGGTGGAAACATGACTGGATGAGTCGGATGGCATCGTTGTGGACATCACTGACGGGGAAAATGTAACACTTAAGGACTAGTATGAATTTGAGGAAGAAATTTAAATTGAATATCTAGAATTCATTATGCCGCGGAAGAAGAAAAGGGTACACAGTGTAAGACAACTCACCATATTCTTTATTCCTTTTTCTTTCATTCATTTATCCTATATTCTTTGGAGTGACAAGGTGATTACCCATTGTCGGGGTGACAATCCATTTTAGTGTGGGGTAATGTTGGATGGACAAGAATGGCCTAAGTGTATGGCATAAGAATGTAGGGCACTAGAAGATCATGCAAAGTGCTATAATATATCCGAAACGCCCATGATCATGACTTAACTTTTTCTATTTAAAAGTCTATTTTTGGAGTTAGCATGTTGAGCACATAAAGACATAAAGACTTGTGGTCCACGCAATGGTATTTTTGGAACAAGAAACAACTGAGCACCATGTATAGTTTAAGCTAATAATAGGATTTCTACTCAGAGTTAACTATAGGAAGTCTATTCTTAAGAGCACTTGCATGTTGTGCATCCTTTTGTAAAGGTGCATGGATATTATTAGCATGTGACCTATTTTGAGAAGTGCATGGGCAGTGAAGGGAAAGTCCCCACCCCTATATATATGTATTGATTTTCACAGTTTTGTGTGTGTGTGTGTGTGTCAAATTGTAGAGTTATGCTGTTGGTTTTGTCACGTGCATGACTCATGGAGATACTTATGTAATGTAATAAGATTATGTGTTTTACAATATTTAATACAATGGTTCATATTGGCTGGATAATGGTGTTGAACATGACTGAATCTGGTTCTTACATGGTAAATATTGTTATAGTCATTGTTTAGTTCATCTTACATATATTCTAAGATCTAGATCTGGTTTATATGAGCATTGTGTGTTGTTTACTATTGGTAATGAATATGAGTACCTATATGCACCATCATGCTAACATTCTGAATAAGCAAACGTAAAGAGGGACCTGGTGTCTTTACGTGCTTCGGGTTAGCGCTCAATTTAGGTTGAGTGATGTGCCAACGTGCCTAAGTTATTCACAGTGAATTCTAGGCTACATCAATGATCTATAAAGGCTATCTTGATTCAAATGTATTTCCATGATTTTTAAGTTGTTCATTTGATTGAAATTATTGTAAAGTGAGCATGAGCTCCACTTCCTTATTTCCTTTAAATGGAAAATTAGCCTTTAAGTGATAATGTACGGTGTTGAAAAGAGATTAGTGATATGTAATAATATTGATCAATATTTTGTAAAGTGTCTAATATCGGTTGTTGTGTATTGATGTATTGTTCTTAAACAAATATTGAAACATGTAATACTCATGGAATATTATTAAAATGGGTGTTCAAAATTTATTGTATACTATATTGAGTGGTTTATTTAACTCAACCTTATATGACATATGTTGATTATTGCTTTATGGACTTATTGAGTTATGAGTTATCATGTTAAATAGGAAAAAATAAGTAAAACATAGTTATACTTGTGGAACAATTACAACTATGAATGATAGTTAACTATGATGATAGTGAGATCAATTATATGTATCGTTTTGGATTAATATGAAAATGTCATAAATAGTTAATTATGGAATGTGTTACCCATGCAACAAACTATCTTAAATTACATTTAAGATGTATAATGGATGCGAGTAAATAAATTTGGAAATGATTACGATCTATATAAAAAATAAGTTATGGACCTTAGGGTCATATTCTAATATGACAAAGTATCACTGCGATATAAGGAACTATCGTAACTAACTCATTTCTAATTTATTAGTTGTGCATCATGACATTCCTAATGTATGGAACTTGGTAAGTCAAATTTAAATGGATGTTGTAGGGTAGTACCTTCTTAATAATGCAAGTCATTAATTGAATACTACCATATAAAATATACTCTAAGTTTTCTTATCAAGGTCCATTTATTAAGAATGTCGCAATCCATTAAAGAATTTGTGTTACGCTTAAGATACGAAGTTACTTGACCTACACGGACAATCTACCTCGGTACCAACTTATGTTGGCTACGAGGAAGAAAATGGTTGCGTAATGATGAAAGTCATTACGTAAGCACTTTATCTCCCATAGGCAACCTAAGTTGGCACATATGTGCTTCTTCACACAGGTTGAATAGATTTGTACCTTGTGCGTAGTTACAACTAAATTTAACTCAACTAATTGATTTAATTATGATAACTGAACAAAGTGATATGGTGATGGGACATGTTTCTGTTGATAAATGTGTTGTCTAGAAATAGAGCATGCAATGCATGAATCTTAAACTTTTGTTGAAGTAGTGTAAGATATTACACTATCAGTTTCACCAAGTTCTAATCAATAGTGTGAGATGCCAGATGGGATTTGATTGATTGAATTCTAGGTAGACACTTAGAATACTTCACTTGTAAATCAACGCGGAGAAGGATACCACTTGTATACTTTGTATACAACCTTAAACGAATAATCAATGGAGGATCGGGTAGATGTAATTGACCCATAGTTTTATGCACATGAATAATTGATTGTTATCTGATGAATTATAATTATGTAGTTCTGGATTTAAATGTTGTTCATTTAAATCATTGAAGGAAATAGTTAGTTTGGGAAATAAAAAAATTCCCATAATTTGAAGTAATGAAAAGTAGGTGTTACATTTTGGTATTAGAGCTGAAGGTTATAACTCTTGGACCTATTGAGTCCTCACACTAACTAAAATTAATTCTTGTCTAACAGAAAACATGGTTAGAACAAGGGGAAATGTTACAAACAACTAACCTATAGGTGGTGAAGCAACCACATCGCAAAAGTTAGATGAGATTGTCTCCACCATTTAGGACACATGAAACCGCATAAGCTGTTCTTGAACAACAAGTCATGGGTAATGAAAATGGTGAGGATAGTGATGAAAATGAACCATCTCAAGAACAACCTAATGTTGTAGATCCTAATGTAAAAATGATGATACTGAAATTGCTAACACAAATGCAAATATTAATGCAGACCGAATGCTAATGAGGTAAACCAACCTGAGAACAAGAGGGAATGTTTGCTAACTAAACTGTTAAACAATGTCAAGAGGATCAGCCCACCAAATTTTGACAGTAAAACCTTAGGTGGTGGAGCTAAGAATTGGTTTAGTGAAATGGAGAAGTATTTCACCATTAGAAACTTCTTAGAGGAAACCAAGGTTGTTTGGGGAGCTTATCAGCTTTGTAATGTGGCATCCTCATGGTAGAACAACTAGAATTTTGATATGGATGTGGATGAGGTAAATCTAACCTGAGATTAGTTTAAGACATACTTTAGACAACTTTGGTTACCCTAGCTATACTATGATAAAAAAATGCCAGAATTTCAGACACCAACTCAAGGAAACTTGATGGAATCGAATCTTTGGGAGAAGTTCATGACACTTATGAAGTGCGTACCTCAATACGAAAATGATGAGAAATTTTACATTAGGAAGTTCATCATGGGATTAAACCTAGTGATAGGAGGTGAAGTTGATGTCCACGAACCATCAACTATGGAAGCTATTTTGAGAAAGTAATAAGACAAGAACAAAATCTGTAAGCTATTTCTGCACATAGAGAGGAAAAGAAAAATAAATCTATTAATACACCATCATCTTTAACACCTAAAAATGTGGCATGGAAGAAATTTGGCATCAAAAATAGAAATGGTAATGGTAATGACAAGAAAAACACAATAGTTAAGACTGTTGCAAATAATAAGAAAATTAGACAGAACAATGTAACCAAAGTAAGGAAAGTAAAATGAAGAGGAAAGGACCCTTTAGGGGCTATTATATCTATGGTTTAGATCATTATGATAACAATTATCCTTAGAGGAAGAAGGATAATAATCAATAACACCATATTCATGCTGCAGTGATTGACAAACAAGTGAAAAGTAGGCTATGCTAGTCAAAGTGGTAGGTAAGTTGTATGGATTACTTGTAACACTTAAATTTGATACTAGTGCAATAGATTTTTGTTTCTACTAAATTAGCATCTAATATTAAAAGAAAAGTTGGTTATATGAAATAATCATGGTCTATTCAATATGGGAACAATACCGTCCACATTGTTAAAAATGTTTGTTTGATGCAAAGCATTGGAACTACCAAACTTTACCACATAAGTAGACTTTTAATTAGCTCCTCCAAGCTCTTATGACATAGTCATAAGTAGGAATTAGTTAGCCCAACATAAGGTGACAATAAAATTCCTTGAAAAGCAGATTAAATGCCCTGAATGACCTGTAGAAAATGGAATAAATTTAGGGAGTAAAAAGAGGTTTTACAATTACATAAATCACAAATATGTAGCTCAAGAAGTCTAAGAACAAAGGCTATGTGCTATATGCATTAAAAAATTTAGATTTAGGTGGATAAGGTAATATATTTTTGAAAGATCATCCACTTCTACTTGAGTACAACGATGTCTTTCTAGAAGAACTACGTGGGTTTTCACCTAAAAGAGAGTTTGATTTCACAATAGATATCAAATCGAGAACCAAACCAATTTCTAAGGATCCTTATAGAATGAAAACAACTAAACTTGTTGAACTAAAAGCACAAATTCATGAGATATTATCAAAAGGTTTGATCATACCGAGTGTCTCTCCTGGGGAGCACCAATCATCTTTGTAAAGAAAAAGGATGGAACACTTAGGTTATGCATTGATTATCAGATGCTTAACAAAGCCACAATAAAAAATAGGTATCCCCTTCCAAGAATTGATGATCTCTTTGATCAGATGCATGGAGCATCAGTTTATTCTAAGATCGATCTTCAATCAGGATACCATCAATTGAGAATAAAAGAAGAAGATATTCACAAGATTGCCTTTAGGACAAGGTATGGACATTTTGAGTTCACTGTGTTACCCTTTGGACTTACTAATGCTCTAATCACAGCCTTTATGAATTTAATGAATAATATATTTCAAGCATACCTAAACAAGTTTGTGCTGGTATTCTTGGACGATATTCTCATTTATTCTAAAAGTGTTGAAGAGCATAATGAACATCTCAGGATTGTTTTAGACGTGTTAAGGAAGAGAAAAATGTATGGTAATATTTCAAAGTGTTCGTTTTATAAAAATGTTTTGTAATGTTTGGGACACATAATAAACAAGGATGGAATTTATGTAGATCCATCAAAAATTACAGTAATAACTAAATGGCCAACACCTAAAAACATACATGAAGTGAGAAGCTTCATGGGGTTGGCTGGATACTATTGAAAATTTGTAAAAGGATTCTCCAAAGTTGCTGCTCTGATATCTCACCATAGAAAAAGGATAAGAAATTCATTTGGTCTAAAAACTGTGAAAATGTTTTCAATTTGCTAAAAGAGAAATTAACTAAAACACATATGCTAAAAGTATCAAATCCTAATGGTAACTTTACGGTAGTAAAAAATGCCTCCAGAGAATTCTTATGAGGTATTTTGTTATAAAATGAACATGTGATTACGTATGAGAGCAGAAAACTCAAAGTTCATTAGCTGAAATATGCTCCCCATGACTTAGTTCTTGCTGCCATTGTGCATGCTTTGTAAGTTTGGGGAAATTACCTTTGGGAAATCCCTTTGAGATGAAAAATGATCATCTTAGGATGAAATGCATCTTCACACAACCAAAATTGAATGCAATACAATAGAGATAGTCGAAATTTTTATCACAATATGAATTTGATATCAGTTATATTAAATGTAAGGAAAATATAGTGGCTAGATGCACTAAGCCGTAGGAAGCACATTTCTTCCCTTTTCACTTTGAGAACCCAATTCAAAGATGACGTAAAGAAAGCAATGTTGGCTAATTCTTATTATCAGTAGGTTAAAACAATGCTTGCTGCAAATCCTAAGGATAATAAATACAAATTATTCAAATTTGATAGTGAAGGAGTCTTAAGGTTTGAAAATCGAGTCTATGTACCCTTGGAAAATGAACTAAGGATGAAAGTGATAAAGGAATTTCATGATGCTCCTTATTCTAGACATCGCATGTAACATTCCCATTTTAAGACTTTAAAAACAAGGATTATTTTTTACATAATGTTCTCTAAATCATAATTTAGAACAAACATTCCAATGCCAAGCTATCTCATAATAGAAAACCATATGTAGTTGTAACGACTCATTGAAACACCGATCTCTCATTTCATGACTCGATACAAAACTAATCTCTCATGTTATTCAATAATGTGTATAAAAAGTATACTTGGTTCCTTTACCCTATTAGGGGTACTTAAGTGTTCTGTTTAAGAGCCTATCCGAGTATCATTACAATACTCGGATGAAATTCTACTTCTTAAACTAGGTGACATAGGACAACACAACCAACAACTTGCGATACTTTGGCCAAATATTTTAAACATGTTATCATGTTCACATTCCTAGATGACATACTCGTTAAATGGAAGAAGTCATTCACCACACTTGATCTGTTATTTAGACTGGTCTTCATTGACTTCTATCAGTCCCACTTGATTCAAAGTTTAACCCTAGACAAGGTTAGCAACATGCCCTAGTGTGGAAGACTACCCATGGTGACTAAGGGTACATAGACATACTCAATTGACCTACGTCGATTGGGTGTGTCTAGTTATCCTAAGTCAATGTGTGTTGACCCGACACTAGATCATGTCCCTATCTCTACATAGGGAAAAACTGTGATCCAGTCATGAACTTATGTTAGTCTAGTTGAAAAAACTATGTGGGGTGTTGAGACATGTCAACTATAACATAGTATCCTTGTAATGACTCTGTCATTATGAAGGTACTACGCTACTGATTGGAGTGTGTCAACATCCAACTGAGTTTCCTCATCTAGACGAACATACCTTAGATTGAAAGTTAATATCTTATTAATCACTTCATTACAAATTAATTACAACAACCTTACTGATTGAACTAGGTTCTTTAACCTATAGGGTTACAAATTGAAGCTGCATTTGAGGTAGGTATGTAGATAAAATATGCTTCCTAACCAATTAATTACATGTTATGTTTATTATACCACAACAACCTAAATCATGTTTTTACATAATAGATTTTGCATTTATGAAAGTGTTAATTTATTTCTTACTTATTTCAGCCCTAGCTTAAATAAGTTCCAAGTAAACCATTTATTTTAGACTTCATGGAAATGAAGTCTAAATTCCTTTTTACTTCCCTTCCAAGCATTCCTAACTTTGACTATGGAAGTCTACTTAAGGAAGAACACCTTCAATTATTTACTTACATTAATAATGATTCTTTTAACAAGATCTTAAGTTATGTCCATGATTTATTTTATGGAAAGTATCTTTCTTTCCCCATATTAAGGGCTAATGTCCATTTATAATCAAATAACACATTGTAAGTTATAATCATGGTTTAATACACATACATCCATGTAATTCAATTACAATCTTTTTGTAATGGTTGAGTATCTGCTTAAGAATGTCAACTTTATAAGTTACATCACTACTAGAGAAAATAATACATCTAACAACTCAGATTCCTACCCCAACCATTCCATATTATTTAAGTATATTAACTACCCTCCTTCATTAGGGTAATACATATCAATTCATCCCAATTCATGCCAAGAAGGTATTACAACAAGTATTATTTAGAATCATCATATCTTTTATTCATCAAGGAGTGATACATTCACTAAATCCAAAACATTTCAGATATCAAAAATGTCAAAATAGAGTACCTAACCAATACTTATTACAAATTTCATTTCCAAAAAGTGCATCTCAAATAATGAAGCCACATTTCATCATAATAAAGATACAATCCCTTTAATAAAACAAATGTAACTTTCTATATGTCTTTCTCCTTTCATCTTTTACGAAGTCCATCTACAAAATTGTTAGCACGGGTTAGTTCATTGAACTGAGCATGATAAGCACTATATCATTAAAATGATGTGCTTTTAACTAACTATTTCATAAAAAGAACTCGTTGTTCATGAAATAGTCCAGAAAATACAACTGAACTACGAAAGACTTAACCAAAAAGAATACAATCCAAGAAGAAGAGAGAGATAATTTAAAGTTTCACAACAAAAGTAAGGTTTGGTCAATCAACCTATCAACCTTAACTTTCCCTCACAAAACCCATTTCATCATAAATAATTTAAATAACAGAGTTAAAGAAGAATTTTCATTTCATTTGAACCTTACTTTCACTTTCCTGTAACCAATTTAAGTTTCTTCAATCAGCTAAATCTATTTAACAAGAAGAATATAAGATACATAAGATTATCTTTCAATTTTAATTCCACTATTTGTGTAATAATGAATATAGCCTTCCATCTAATTGTCCCACTTACTCAGATTCATCCTAAGTCTAAGATGTCATTAATCATAAATAAGATCATACAGACAAGTAAGGGTAACTAAATCATCATAAAACATTAAAGTAACCCCTATTGAAGCATCCTAAAAGTCCTAGGTTCATATTAGCATCCAATTCAAGTTAGAAGTCAAAGATAACATCATTCAGACCTTATCAAAAGTATAAGGTTGATTCTATCAAGAAAACAAACTAACATTCAGGCCTCATACCAGATACACATTCATTAGTATTCCAGAAAGGAGAAAATTGGTTTAAGTTCAGAACTTATACAAGGCTTGATACTCCTTCTAAGCATAACATAAACTTCAGTTTTGTTTCCCTAAGGACATTAATACACTAATCCTATCACATGGTCAAGAAGTGATATAAACTAAAATAGATCAGAGAAGGAACAACAACGATACCTAAGAGAACAAAATCCCCATCGTAAGATTGAAGAGTGTATGAGAGAGATTGTAGTCTCCTCATCTGTCCAAACTCTTATGAAGAAGAGTAACATTTCACATGCAAGATTAACGAAAGACACAAAACCAATTTTTGTATGAAATTCACACGTCAAGGTGTTAAAAGTGAAGAATAGTTCACATGTGACCAATCAATATCTAAAACAGAGGTTCACCCAAGTCCGAATTGGATGAGTACAAAATAATTAGAAAAAGGAAAACGTAAAAAAATCCAACCTTTTCCTTTTTATTGAACAAGAAAGACTAGTTCAAAACATGGTTCCTTAAAAGGATTAAGAATCGATTCACTTCCAAAAATCCCTAGTGAAGGGAGGAAAGTAAACAATAGAACTATAGGTCAAAACTAAAATAGACCACCTATAAATTTAACCATTTATAAGAAGGTAGATAAGCATACGTGCATTCCTCAAAAAGAGATTCATTCAGCAATGATCAAAACATTAACTCAGACCCAAAAAGATTTGTTACTCAGCTCAAAAGCCCATGGTTTAAGAGAACTTGAGAAGTATTCAACAAGGAAAAATGACCTTAATAGATATGAAAAAATGAACACCTTCGATGACAAGAGTAGATACAACAATTGATATCTAAAATGGGATTTCATACAAAAACATGAAGTGGGTTTTCCTCAAACAACTTACAGTTTTAGGGTAAGTTTAAAATGGAATAACGTTTCCACTGACAATATCATCCATCAGACTCATTCATAAAATAGGCTATACCTCCAATACAATGGCGTATCGTCTACATAAGGGTTCCTTTAAAATCTCCTTAAACAACATTAGAAAGAAGACATGCAAGTCGATTCGATAATTTCAAGATAGCAAAACCAATGTTCAAAACATACAACTCTTAGCTTAAGTTTTCCCTCAGTCAGGAACAATGGTGGTCTTCAAAGTCTACTACAACAAGGATAACAAATGCAAACTAAAGAACAACAAGATCTCAAGAACCAAAGTAAAGATATCCAAAAATTTCCCTATCTATAGTCTTCCAACGGAGATTATACAAAACATTTTGAACAAGATCCTCATAATCAAGCAAACCAAGATACATACATGGCAAGAGAAAATTTTAACTAAGATCACCTAACAGATCTTAACTCTGTTTCAAGCCTCTGCTAAAATATTAAAGAAAAAGCTAGTTTACTTAGAAGTATGGAAACTATACTCCCAAAACACACTTTCCACTATCCAACCAAAATTGATAATGCATCCAGGAAAACAACACAATACCTTGAAGCAAAAAAATTTCATCACAAAAACAAAACTAGAATATTTCCTTAAGAGCAGAGTTGTTTTTATGAACATTTAAGTAAAAGCATAAGACTTAATGGATAGGGCCTATCATGCCTGATAGAGCTCGGTCTTCTCTATTTCACAGAAAATATCCAAGTAGAGCTTTAATTATTTCCTTGAAACACAAACAAATCTCAAAACCTTCTTCTTCTCTTTCTTATAGTTTTTACAGTGCTAACTTCCTCATTTAAACGCCATGTAAGGCAAGAGTATTCATGCAAGAATTCAAACTGAAGCACAAAAACCACATGCAGAGCTCAAGCTCAAAGACCAAATGACCAAAACAAAACCAAACCCCTCTTTCTTCTTCCTAGGTGGTTTTCACCAATTTCAAAAATATTAAATGCAAAATAGGACTGTCAGTCCTTCCATTTCTCCTGCCACCACCACCTCTATTTCTAGCAATGACTAAGTTCAAAATTGCATGCATCTAAAACTTGGTAGAGATGCCAGCTCATTCCCCCAACTTTCCTCATGCCTTCGCCAAATTTGGTAGATCAAAAGAGATAAGACCACATTAACTTCCTCATAAATTTCTAGGAGTTGATGCCACCAACCTTCCCCTCCCTAGGTCATCCCATAGGCCCCTTTTAGGTTAGCCAAACATTAGGTTAGGTTCGACATTAGTTTAGGAACTAACATAGGTCCTTAGGTCTAAGTCTTTAGTCTTAGGTCCCCTTTAACATCCCATATTAACAAAAGAACTTAGTAACTTAGGTTAGGTTACACTTTTAGGATAAAGTTCCTATTTTAAGGAACATAGTGTAATTAGGTTCCATGTTCATAGTAAAAATTACATCTCACTTTAACAAAAAGGACCATATTAATACACAAATCCAATTACGAAGTAGAGAGCCATGGAGATCAGATCATTCATGACCTTCGTACATTCAAAATCCAGGAGCCTTTCATCTGTCTAGCTTGGTCATTATGACCTCAAGGTTTATAAGTTAGAAGCATACCTTGGATCAATGAAATTGATCCAAGGTAATGTTGTTTTGGATCCCCACGAATTATGAAACTGAAACTCAATTTCTCATTCCCAAGTAGTGAATTATTCTGCATAAAAATAAAAGATGAATAGCTTCATTTTATATTAAGCATAAACATGGTAGAATTGTACCTATTTTCGCAGATAACATATTACCTACTAAAAACATGATTTCATAGATCATAAGAGTACACCATCTTAAGACAAGAATCACATGTCAACGTTTTCACCTTCCAAATAGAAGTCATCATAGATATCAACCATGTTGGAGGTGTTACATCCCGAGTAACTAAGATGCTTGCTGATGTAAAACAACAATATTTTTAGAAAGGGATGAAAAAGGACATAGTAAACTATGTATCTCATTGTTTGGAGTGTTAACATGTTAAGGCTGAACATATGCACCCAGTAGGACTGCCTTTTTGTATCCTCACAACATTTTACAATATAAATGGAAAGTAATCAACATGGATTTTGTGTAAGGGCTACCAATGTCTAAAAATAGGCACGATGTCATCTTGGTTGTAGTTGACAAATTAACTAAAGTAGCTCACTTTATACCCGGGAATCTTAAATATGATTCACCTATACTTGCAAAAAGGTTTGTGCATGAGATTTTTAGATTGCATGGAGTACCTGAACTAATAATTTCAGATCGAGATCCTAGGATGACTTCTCATTTTGGAAAACTTTGAATTCAGCCTTAGGGACAAAGCTGAATTTCAGTTCTACATACCATCCAGAAATAGATGGATAGAATGAAAGAGTAAATCAAACAATGGAGGATATGCTCAGAATGTACTGTATGGATCAATAATACAAGTGGGAAGAATACCTTCCATTGGTTGAGTTTTCTTATAACAACACTTATCATTCATTGCTAAAAATGGCTCCGTTTGAGGCATTGTATGGATGAAAGCATAGGAAACCTATCAATTATGATAATGTGCAAGATAAAGAAGTAGTAGGGATCAAAATGTTGACTAAAATGGAACAATAAGTCAAAATTATTTGAGAATGATTAAAAGAGGATGTAGATAGGAAAAAGAGTTACATTGATTTAAAGAGAGTTGACATAAAATTTGAGATAGGAGATAAAGTATTCTTAAGGGTCAAACCTAAGAAAAGTTCAATTTCATTTGGAAAATCAGTCAAGTTGTCTCCTCTCTTTTTGGACCTTTTAAAATTATTGAAGTAATCAAACCTATGACATATCGACTAGTGTTGCCTCCTGCATTGTCTAAGATGAATGATGTTTTTCATATCTCTTTACTTAAAAAGTATGTATCTTATTTATCACATGTAATTAACTAGAACTCATTATAGGTTTAGGCTCGAGTGTCATCATGGTTGAACCCATAAGGGTGCTATAAAATCACAAGCTGTACTTATGAAACAAAAAAATAAGTCAGTGCAAGGTTTAAAATTGGCACTAACCAATGTGCCAACACATCTAACTTAGAACTTAAGTTGAAACGATCTTCGACCGTTTGATAGAAAATAACCGCCCGAGATGGGAGAGTAGATATTGGGTGGCAAATAGTGGGATCACTAAAATTGGTAGATGACAATTAGAATAGGAGATAGAGAGGGAAGTTAGGGATTTGGTACTTGTGGAATTATCGGGAATTAAACAATCCTTGGGAGAAGTAAGAAGCTTCTTGAGGAAGCTACCGCCAAACTTAGAGTTAAGATTGGTTTTCATTTTTTTGGTTTCCCTTTTACCTCTCAAGCTCTGCATGGAGGATTTAGGGAGATCTATTTTCATGCAAACTTATTTCAACTCTGCATGTTATTTTAACTACGAGTGAGATTTTTTGGGCTATTAATGGCCACTTCTATGATAAGAATGGGTTCATTGCTTGACTTGGATATTATTCTTGTTTGGTTTTTTGGGAACACTTGTGAGAGTTTCTTTGGAAAGGAACTTGAGGAAATTCAATGAATATTTTTCGGGCATGCAATCATTCATTTCCATTTTAATTGTTTATAGCATTTAAATATATTAATGTTTGTGTTCTTTAATCATTCTTCGTGTTAGATATTATGAAAAAGAATGATTTTTCTCGTGGGTTTTTCCATTGATAAATATATTTTGATTTCATGATGGGTTTTGATTGTCTTGGGTTATCAAAACTTCGCGGATTTGGATACATATAGTTTACTTTGTTAAAGTTGGGTTGAAAACCTAGTTTGAGTATCAGTGCAGTTGAGAATATATATATAAAACTATATAACTAGGTTGTTTTCCTCCTTCTTGAATAGACAATATGAAGGAAATGAAACATTCTTATTATGGTCAAGTTTTGCAATGGCATTATTATATTCTTGGCTTGAAAATAAAAGAAAAAAATACGCTTAGTTTGAATATGTATTTGCATTTAGAACCCATCTTGGTTGAGGGTATACAAATTCTTTCATTTGTTGATAAAACTTGTATACAATTTTAATAGTTGCCATTAAGCTCACTATTATATTGATGTATATTTAAAATGTGGGACTGGTTGAAACCCATTAAGTTTGCTTTATATTACCTTTTGGATTCAAATATGTATGTATATATATATATATATTACACTTTAACAATGAATCATTCACCTGTCTTAGATTTTGAAGCTATTTATTAGAATGGAGTTAGCATGTATATATTATACACATGCCACAATTTTTTTGAAATGATGTATATATATGTAAATATACACACACATATTTTTGTTATTGGGTTTGTAGACTGCTAGGCAAAAAAATGTGCACAATCAAATACAATCACAAACGTTCCTTAGTGAACTATGTGGGAATGGTTAGGTAGGTGGTCGAATCTACATGATTCTAAGTCGACTATGTGGGAGTGAATAAATTCACCTAGGTTCTTGTGAAATGAACAAAGTGACTTTGAGATTTGGTTTCAAATGGAAATAGAAAGTGGATTTGAATATACTAAAGTAATTTCGTAGACTTTAAGGTAATAATATAATATAATATATAGTTGAAGTTGATGCGTTGACTGTTATTATTATCATTGTAACATTTTTGTGAAATTATACTCTATTCGGTAAAAAGATACTCGAATGTATACTTAATAGATGGTTACGATTTAAATAATCATCTCTTATTTGTGTAACATAGTTTTATATGTTGATAAAACATGTTAAGGAATGATTTCATACAATTAATGTCACTATGTTTGATTTGTATGAACCGAAGTGCTAGCAAGAATAAGGTAGTTGTTTGGAATGAATTCTATTGGTTAATTCATTTGAGTTTATTTAAATTTAGTCAAGTTTAAAAATGCATTGGTTGAATTGTGAATTGATTATAATTGCTTTCTTTTAAAATATAATTAATAAAAAAGGGAAAAGAGGGAAAAACAAAATGTTATTGATTTCATTTAATTGTTTTGTGATGTTCTTCACTACCGTAATCTGTTCATTGAAATATTTTAGTGCTATAAAAAGTAGAGATGAGGTGGATAACCTTTTCATGCTAGTTCTTTTGAATTGACCAATTTCTAACATTTTTTAGATGGCGGAAAATAAGTCTATATTGGCGGATGATCTATAAAGGCTATCTTGATTCAAATGTATTTCTTATGATTTTTAAGTTGTTCATTTGATTGGAATTATTGTATAGCGAGCATGAGCTCCACTTCCTTATTTCTTTTAAATGGAAAATTAGCCTTTAAGTGATAATGTATTGTGTTGAAAAGGGATTATTGATATGTAATAATATTGATCAATTATTTATAAAGTGACCAATATCGGTTGTTGTGTATTGATGTATTGTTCTTAAATGAATATTGAAACATGTAATACTCATGGGATATTATTAAAATGAGTGTTCAAAATTGATTGTATACTATATTGATTATTACTTTATGGACTTATTGAGTTGGAGTTATCATGTTAAATATGAAACAAATAAGTAAAACATAGTTATACTTATGGAACAATTACAACTATGAATGATAGTTAACTATGATGATAGTGAGATCAATTATATGTATCATTTTGGATTAATATGACAATGTCGTAAATAGTTAATTATGGATTGCGTTACCCACGCAACAAACTATCTTAAATTACATTTAAGATGTATAATGGATGTGAGTAAATAAATTTGGAAATGATTACGATCTAAATCAAAAATAATTTATGGACCATGGGGCCATATTATGATACAACAAAGTATCACTGTAATATAATAGAACCTATCATAACTAATTCATTTCTAAATAATTATCTATACATAACAACATTCCTAATGTATGCAACTCAATAAGTCAACTTTGAGTGGTGGTTATAGGGTAGTACCTTGTTAATGACACAAGTATGAGGGGAATATAACCGGGACTAGCAACATGAGGTGTGGAATATGTTGTAGCAATATCCAGAGAAGTCAAAAGTATGAAAAAAGTTACAACAAATAACACAATCAATAATATCATTCGTATTCCATTTGGAAATAATTTTAAAATATATAGGTGAAGTTGTTCCTAAAATTTAAGCCCTGACCTCACCTCCAATATAATATCTTGGGGTTATGACCCCACTCATTGGGTGGTGTGGACCCTTTTTGATTTTGATGGCCACATTCTTGGGTTGGCCAATATTTATGCTTCCAACGATGCCTCTAAATGTTCTTCTTTTGGCGGTGGTGGCTGATCATTTACCCTCTACTACCGGATTTTTTGCAGTGATTTCAACATGGTTGAATCCCCAAGACAAATTCAATGTATTCTAATGCATTGGTGTCTTGCGAACATGATGCTTGGTTTTATTTGCGTAATAAATTTTTTATTTTGATCCGAACCACCACAAACACTCTTTCGCTACCACTACTTTGTTCACTTGGTCTAATTTTAAATATGGCAATGACATAGTTTATAATCATCTTGATAGAGCTATACTTTCAGAGAAACAATGGTTTTCCTTTGACTCTTCATACTGACCTCCCGGTCTCGGTGGTGGACACTACTTTGGTCTCTCGACCATAAGCCTAATTTCTTTGAGATTTAATGGAACTTTCAAAGGCCCCAAGCCCAAGTCATCCTAGTTTTATTTAAATACATCCCACCTTTCTCATCCCAAGATATTGGATTATATAAGACGTATTTGGAACCTTGACCCGAGACATGTTGATGGGATTGGTGGATTGATTTGGTAGTCTCATGCCATCACTTGTACCACTTCTTTCCTTCTCTATGGGAAACAAGTTGCTCTTTTTCAAAATAATGCTCATGAAGCCTCTCATGTTGAATATTATAGGGCTATTCAAGAGCTTAATCTGTCTCCTTTCAACACCCACCTGCAAGTGCAAGGCGCTTCTTTGAAACATAAGCTTCAAATTGAGGAGCACTATAAGGCTAGAGTAGCCCAAGTTTAGGCCCGTTTACACCGGCTTCACATTGGTGACAAAGTTACTAAGGATATTTTTGCTTCCCTAAAATCTAATCGAACTCTCACCAAAATCAAAGCAATCAAGGATGGCAATCAAAGGCTTACTCTCTTACCTGACATTCTGCAAGATTTTGTGCATCACTATCATGCTGTTTTTACTGCTTAACCTACTACTCCAGTGCATGATGCTACTCTCCTCCAATGCATTGAAGTTGTTCCTTGCAAGCTCTCTAACATTCAGCGCATCGCTTGTGATAGAACTCTCACTCTTGATGACTTGAAGGAAGTTGTTATGCAGATGGCCTCTGATAAAGCCCCTGGTGTTGATGGTTTTCCTTGTGAGTTTTACCAGTCTCTATGGATGACTGTTGGTCTAGATCTGCATCAAGTCTATCTGGAAGCTATGTCCTCCAACACCCTAGGTGATCTGATCAACCAAGGAAACATCAAATTCATTCCCAAGTCTGGGGATCCCAAGCTTATCACCAGTTGGTGGCCAATAACTCTACTCAATGTCTCATACAAAATTATTGCCAAAGCCCTTGCTATCAGGCTCACTAATTTACTACCCCTGATCATCAAGAGTGAGAAAACTAGATTTATTAAGAGCAGATATATTTTGGACAACATTATTGCAGTTTGGGATGGCATGGAATATTCCTGTTAGACCTCCCAACCGTATTTGTTTGTTAAAATTGATTTTGAAAAAGCCTATGACAGATTTGAGTGACCTTTCATTACGCCATGTTCAGTGCTATTGGTTTTAGACCCAGATTCATCCACTCTATCAATATACTCTTTTAGAATGTGGGTGCCTATATTACTATCAATGGTCAGTAGTCTGAGAGATTCTCTCTTCATCACTCCATCCGACAAGGTTGCCCTCTTGCTCCTTCTCTTTATGTCATTGCTGCTGAAGGTCTGAGCTACTTGCTTGCTAATGTTGCCAATGCTGGTTTAGTTAAAGGTATTCAACTACCTTCCTCTCCTAAGCAGTTGATTAATGGTCACTTTGTAGATGACTCTTTTCTCACTCTGGCTGAAACTGAGGTCTCTGTCACTCACCGCCATGAAATGCCTTTCTATTTTTTGTCTTATTTCTAGTTCTAATATCCAATGGAAGAAAACACAATGTTACAGATAAGCGGTGGGTCCCAAACCTCCTTGGCTAGAGGGATTCCAATGGATTTGGATTGAACCTGGTGTTCAATTCAAATTTTTAGGCATTCCTTTTTCCTTTATGGCATCCCTTGCTGACCTTTGGAACTATGTGATTCAACGAGTTGAGAAAAAAATCTTTTTGGATTACCAAACATCTGTCTCTTGCTAGAAAATTCCAAGTCTGCTCCAAGGTTCTGGCTGCCACTCATGTCTATTACTCATCATGTTGGGCACCCTCTAAAGCTGCTTACCATAGGCTGGAGAAAATTCTGCGTGATTTCTTGTGGGCCAACTCGAAGGGAACCATGGTTTTCACAGAGTTGCTTGGGACATATGTTGTACGCCCAAGGACATTGGTGGTCTTGGCCTAATCAACATTCATATGCAGGGGTTTTCTCTCACTACCAAATGGATTATTTGCAGCCTTGAAGGTGAGGAATCTTGGAAAATTCTTCTCAGAAATTGTATATCTCAAGGGTCTCCGCTTAATCGAAAGGCATGACAGGGTTTGAACTACTACTCCTTACTTCTATGCCCTACTACTGTTAAAATAGGTGGCTCTTTTGTGGCAAAAAGCATATGGAAAGCTTGGGAACTTCTCAAACCCCATCTGCTCTGGTAGGGTGATGGTTTCCGGAACGGGCTCTCTCTTAACTCTCTTAGTTTGTGGTGGAATCCGGTGCTTCAATTTCATGACAAACCCCTTGCTCTTTCCTTGTAGCTCAAGGGTTTGCATCTTTTCAAAAAAGGGATTCAGTATATTCAGGACCTTTTTGTCCCATCACCAGGGATTGGCTTCCATGGGATATCCTAAAAGCTAATTTTTCTCTAAATGATAATGACAAACAAGCCATCTCTATCATTCAAGATCTCATACCTGGTGATTGTTTGCATAAAATTGGTGTTACTACGCAACACCTGTGGTGGTTTGATTGGCATTGGCCCTCTTCCACCCCCTTTAGAAACTATAAACCTCGGTTGGGATACAAGCTTCTCACCCAGAAGCAGCTTCCTCTCAAAAAGTTAAATGCTCGGTGAAGTCTGCATTCCACTTGTTTTGGGTGGAAGCAGTGCTTCAATGTTATTTGGGCCATTCCTAAAGAGCCCAAAGTTACACACTTTCTTTGGAGCATTCTTCATCAAGGGATTCCTATGGGTAAGTGCCTTGTTCTTCTAGGATCTCCCCACCACGTTACCCTTTCTGTAACCACATTAAGACTCTTCTTCATCTCTTTTGGTTCTGCCCTCATGCTCAGTCTGCCTGGCGCTGGATTCATACCCTTTTCCAACCTTTTTTTCCCACCTTCTTCACGTGGAAAATGGTTCTTTTGGGGGATCCGACCTTTATTCCTACAAAATTTTACAACATTTGGCATTCTTTTAGAGTGGCTATTTTATATCACATTTGGAAATCTAGAAATGCTACTATTTTTAATAAAGAGACAGTGGATAGAATTTTTGCTATTTCTAACAAGCTTGTTGTCATCTCCAATGTTTCGCTTCAGATCCAGGTTCAAGTGGAGAAAGTCTGCATAGAATTTGAGCACTTGCAAACTCTTCTAGACCATTGGGGGAGTTCCCCTTGTGTTGTTAGTCACGTCCCGCCTGATTCCCTCGCCGCCGCTCCCGCTCGCAAGGTCACCGCTCATCCCATGGGTGGTGCAACTTCGAACGAGGTCTGGCTCATGGGAAAGATAGTGCCTCTCCTCACCGACAGGTCTCTCCACCTCCATCTTAGACTCCACCTACTTCTAAGGTTTTTGGTCAGTTGGGCTCTGCTAGTGGTGGCTCACAGGAGGTAGGTGCCCAACCAAATCAAAATTTTTGTGGCTATCTTTAGCTATCTCACCCTCCTGGTGGGGAAATGAGGAGGAGCAAAGCAACAGGGATGATAATGGGAGCAACCTAATGACGCCCTTGATACCACTCTTGGTGGTTGGGGTGACCATCCAAAGAGCCCTCCACCACCGCCACCTTCCTCCATGTTTCTGCCTAGCTCCATGTTTGGAGTTTCTTTGGTTCTCTGCCTTTCTGTTTTAGGATTTTTTGATTGAAAAGTGCTTCTATTGACATGACACATTGCTACTTGTAGCCTTTATGGATACTTTGATATTGCTTATGGGGTGTGATCTTTCCACCTGATTTTGTATGATTAGGATTATACTTCATCTTTAATATATGGTTATGCTTTTCAATAAAAAAATAATAATTTAGGAAACAAATCACTAATAATACATGAGTTGTTTTAACAACTCATTTAATATGAAAACTATAACAACCTTAACATAACTCATATATATGAAATATGAGCACTAAATAATTAATTCCTAAAATGCCCCCCCTTAGTGCAAATATGGGGAAAATTTCTACACACTCATCTACATTATGATCACCCCTGTGAAACATGTCCTACAATTTGACTCATGATCTTGATACAAAGAAAGGATCTCTCCTTCCATGGTTTTAAATAGGCTTACCACAAACCTTGACATGAACATGCCGTATAAAATTTCCACCTTGTGTGGTTTTTGGATCCTCCCACAAACCCTTTCAAGATCCATGAACTGACTTACTCTGGTGATTTTGTTTGCCACTATGCTTGTACATCAGGGAAGTATATAGGAATCACAACTCACTTATTACAAAACTACATAATATAACATGAAAGAGATTTCACATTACTTCCTATAAGAATCATAAAGTTTGTAATTGTAACCATTGTTATCGATTGCTACTACTTGATCATGAATAAAATAGGAAACTTTCCCGCCACTGGAAGATTCCTTTGAATTTAGTTGTTTTAGGTTCGAATGGAAATGGAACATTGGTGTCATGTTCCCCCATAATGTGAAATTTCCATACTTGAACACTAAGAATCAAACTATTGTTGGGCCTTGAATATTGGATAAACCTTAAAGGTGCGTGTAAATGCGGGACCAATAAAGAGAAGGGCACACGGGAGAAGCGCACATGACATAGGTCTAAGAAGGGTTTTGGAGAAACTAGGATGCATGTAGAAGGTAGAACATGGGGTTCATAGGAATTATCCATATTCAACATTCTCAAGAAGGCACTTGAGGAAAAATGTCTTTGACTAGGTGTGGTGAGTGGATAAGGTTCCATCTTGGAACCTTGGAGGTCAAGAAAAGAATATTCTACGTAGGAAATATTCTTGAAATATATCATTATAGAGAGTGAAGGGTTCACTAGGGGATAAGCATTCACCATTGGAGGACCACATTTGACACTTGGCATGTGATCTATTCATGAGAGAAGGCATGGCGGTGGATGATGAACTCAGTAAAGAGAGATTCTTAGAAGAAAAGAAATACATCAAATGTTAGATGGGAGCATAACAAAGGATGTATAGAGGGTAAGATGCGGGGCATTCAAATGTTGCAAAGTAGTGCTAGGGTTTAGAGCACTTAGTGCTAAGGGTTTTGAAGGATGTAATAAGCCTTTGTATGGCATTAAATTATGTAATAAGGGATGAACTAGGAAGACATAGTTAAAATATCATACCAGGGAGGATCTGTGAGAGATAAGTCCTAGTCTTTTGATATGAATGGTCTATAATGCCCTATTTTGATTGTAATGTGGCTACAAAAAGCACTCTAAATGAATATATATCTAAGGGTTTGTTCTATATATCTTGTTTAAGAGTGTAAACCCTCTTGTTGTGTGATTGTCATTACTCAGATTTGATTCATCATGGCTATTACAAATGATGTTTAGTTCATTTAATATGTTAATATGTGGATCTGTAAGTTTCCCTTCCACTTTTATTTTAACTAAGTAAATGTATTCTCATTTTACAAACCATCCTCCATCAATAGTAGAACCTTATCACAATGCTCACATAAAGGAGGGGCTTGATGCCCGCATGTGCCTTGGGTGACCGCTTAGCACCCACTGGGTGATAGGCCAATATGCATGGGGTTAGAAAGTTATACCAAGGATACATAAAAATGACTACATCTTGGTTCCGTTGCAAGAACTCTTTTCAAAGATGTTGTGAGAATGATGCATGATGACAGAGTGCTTGACCTTGGATAGTATCAAAGCATGGTTTAAGAGCACGGAGGATGAGTTTTCTCAGATATTTAGTATTGGACCTAAGTTTGATGCATGTAGATGGGTAGAAGAACATCTGTATCATGAGTTGTATGAGACCTTCTTTTGCTATTTTCTAGTGGAGTTGTATGAATGGATTTTGACATATGCATCTAGATCAAGCTGGTACTATAGATATCATGTGTGGACCCAAGATGAGTATCAGAGGCTATAAGATATTGATTTGACTTAGACATGTGTTGTTGATCATTGGTGGAGAAGAGTGCTGACCAGTTATACCCTAGAATATGCTATTTCTACGTATTCTTGTCCTAGAGGTTGCTGAGTTTGAGTTCCTAAAGGAGCCTAGAGGATCATTTTTGCGTGCTATCCCTTTAGCGATAAAGATCCTGATCACTACAATAAGTTTGGAAACATTTCTTATGGACTACTAAGCTTCTTCGAGCACTATGCATGGAAGCTAGGGTGGAGAAAGATGACGGAGCTTGCGGATGAAAAGGAGAGGGAAGAGAGATGAGTCAAGTATAGTGAAGCATGGGAAAGGGAGTTGGCTAGAAAACATGAGGTTGCAGGAGTGATAGATATATGGAGGTAGACATTGCGGGAAGGAATTAAGGTTCACACAGAGGATGTGGAGCCTGAGTAGTATGTGTTACCCCATCTTAGTAAACACAAGAGAGAGACCCCTTTAGCTTCTAATAAGATTTCGTCACCTAGCGAAGGGATAGTCATCGGTGTGCATATAAATCCACCGGTGACCAACCCCTAGTGCTTAGTCTTCCAAATCAAGAGATAAGTATTGCTAACCTAGTTGGTATTGGTGGGAGTGACTGATATGCACCTAGGAGATATAATTTCTCATTTGGTACATCTATGGCTGCATAATCATTCCTTGTGTTTGGAGGAATATTGTCTGGAATGACATTTGGGAAAATTATGGGTACACAAAGCTTGGGTATCACATCTAGAAGTGGCGTGGGACACACATCAGGTAACGGTGTAATATCAAAACCATTGGCATGTAGTTCGGTGGGATGTTGGGGACACTAGGCACAACCACTTCAAGCCCGTTATCAACTACAAGAGGTGGATTTGGTGGTATAGGAGCTAGAGGACTTGGTGGGCATGACATATCTAGGGGATCTAGTGGGTTAGGAGGGATAGGACCTAGTGGATCTAGTGGATCTGGTGGTGGAGGTAACACTAAAGGAAATCAAGGTTTTGGATCAAGCGGAGAAGGGCCTCAACTACCTTTGTAAGTGTTTTTTGAAAAGTCTTTTCATCTAATAAACTAAAAAGGTGTTGTGGATGCTGCAAAGCATGTAGAAAAGTGTGAGCTACTATTGCGCACAAAGAAGATCACTACCCCAAAGTGGAAGGAAAGTCATTTTGCATTGAAGTTACAAGGGCACGTGCATAGTTGGTAGCAGAAGTATGACCCCGCCGAGAAAATGGTAAATTACATCGCACTGCAGAATGCCTTCTTAGTTGAAATTCATATCCCTGAGTTTGAACAAAAAAACATTAGTGTAGTGAAAGAGATTCAACAAGGTATGACAAAGAGCGTGTGAGAATATGACATGAATTTTAAGACTCTCTTGTCAAAGTTGTCTTATGATATCCATCCTTCCTAGCATGCTCAAGTGGTTTGTTGGAGGGTTGATAACACCTTTTAGGAGAGTACTTTAGTACAAGAATTTCACAGACCCATGGGAGGCCTTGGAGGCTGCCATGTGTGTTGAGGCTATTGGAAGCATGGATAATGGTGTTAGCCTTTTTCTTGAAGCTTAGATCACTGCAATGGAAAAGTAAGTAAAGAAGCTATTTACAAACTCGGCACATGAGGCTCATAATGGCCTATTGTGCACAAATTGTGAGATAGAGGGGCATACAAAGGAAAATTTCCCACAGATATCAAGTACATGCCATGACGGTGGAATGTGAGATTTTCCATAGAGATCATGGCACTCAACTACTCATGACACCAAGGATTATAGGTTGATTAACTAGATATAAGGTGTCATTGATATCAAGCGCCCAGACCAACCTTGTAAGAAATTCCTAAGATGATGGTCATTACTATGAAGGGTATGTGGATGGAGGGGCACATAGAAGAGGTTTTCGAGGAGGATTTCATGGTTGTGGTAACCATGGAGGAGGAAGAAGTGAGTTCCCGCATGGAACTGTTACAATTGTGGGTCTACGGAGCACTATAAGTGTGAATGCCCAGATCTATTACAATGCTCTTGGTGTGGAAAAAAACACAAGTATGAGGAGTGCCTAGAGCTATTTGAACATATGAGCCAACAATACCGAGAAGGAAAAAGGTACTGAAATGGTAAGCATAAAGAAGGCTGATTCATAATGGATGCCAAGGGTGGCACGTAAGTCGGAACTAGATCCTATACTAGTTACGATGTGAACTGAGGTTGCACACTCAAGGGAAGTACCAAGGCAAAGACTGTTAGTTATTAGAGAAGAGGTGGTACATGGAAAGTATCCATACCCTACTCATCAAAAAGAGGTGTATCAAGAGACCATGGATGTAATTTGAAGTCTACAAGGGGAGATCTAGTGCCTGAAGGAGCAATCTAGCTAGTTAGAGTAAAGGAAGAGTGCGTTGAGGCTCTGCAGAAGGATCTAGATGAGGTCAGGGAAGTATGTAAGATGTTAAGGCAAGATAATATCATTCCTTTTCTAGGAGAATGGATACGTGAGAAAGTACCATGCATCAAAGCAGATAATGAGAGGCAGGTTCTACATGTTAACCTTCCTCCCCACAACCTTGAATATGATAAGGAGATTACCTTGAATGTGGTTGTGGATGGATGGCTCCTAAGAAATATTCTAATTGACATGGGCACAAAAGTCAATGTTATTACACCTTGGATGCCCAAAATAAAATGGGAAGGCCCCCATTACAACCATCCTCAAATGTGTTGTATATGGCTAACAAGACAAAGGAAATGCCCATTGGTGTCTTGAAGGACATTATTATCACTATTCAAGGGGAAAAGTTCCTAGGGGATTTTGAAGTCTTGGCACTAGCCAAGGCATAAAACTTTCCAAAGCATTACTTGGGTGCCTTTGGTGCTATAAGAACAATCTTTGACATATGGTTCAAAAAGGGATACATAAGCTTTGAGAAGAAGGAAGAATGGGTTATCATCCCCTTGATCGATGGAAATTCAACGCCTATACCGAGCCCTAGGGAGAGGAATTTCTTAACAAAGCTATGTGCACTCTATCAGGGACCCTGAGGTGATTCACCTTATAGAAGGAGTTATTCAGTTTGAAGATTCTCAGTCCATGCATGATACAATTAGTGTGGCATGTGAAAATTGGGAACACAAGACTTATGAGTTAATTGGGTGACAGTTAAGAGGCTCTATTACGAGAGTGACAAAGGTGCACTCAGTTAAGCACTTGGGAGGAAAGAAGTTACCAAGCTATTGTGGAGGATCCAACCCTATTGTTTTCTTACAAGAGATGGAGACCCAATGGAAAAATTAGATGAAAAGAAGAGTTGGGACAGCAACATGTTGGTGGGAAACACAACACGATAGCCTTCTAGAGTGGCACAAAGGTAGAAACATGTTCTCTATTAGGATTTCTTGAAGCAATGCACCCAATGTCATACAAGACTATCATGGGAAGGAACCCACCTCGTTCCATGTCCAAGCATGTGAGAAATCCTATATATAAGGCACACAATCCTCGCCACCTTCTAAAAGAAACGACAACCAGATCATACCAAGTCAAGAACAAAGATGCTAATCAAACACCATGATTATTAAGATGAAAGTAATTCGCTAGAATAACTTTACATAAACCTTTGCAAAAAAATGAGCTGCAATATCATATATTATTATGGAACTCAATGAAATACAATGAGAATGGGCCTTACTTATATAGGTAAGGAATAAGAATATAAGAACCACTCAATCTCGTACATTAAGCCATAAATCATGGAAAGAACTAGTCATCAAAGAACTAGTTAAGTCTATAGATTTATGAGAGAACTAGACATCAAGGATCTAGTCAATACCATTTATCAAGGAAAGAATTAGTCAATACCATAGATCAAGGAAAGAACTAGTCAATACCAAAGATCAAGGAAAGAACTATACCTAACAAACTAGATAATATCCCCTAATATCTAAATAAATAAAAAGAAATATCCACACACATAAGTGTGTGAGGATAAATACAATAAAGGTAAATAAAGTACCTAGGTGAACATGAGCTAAGGTAAATACCTACTCTAACACCTCCCCTACAGTGAAGCTAAGGGCCAAAATAGAAGTGACATGTCCATAGTATGAGTCCCGAAAACTAGGCCTGATGAGGTACTCATGTACAATATATCCATGAAGAAATCTCAAACCAAAAGAAGTAAAGAATCCTGCTAGAAGGAAAGAGAAAGAAGAAGAAGAAAGAAGATGTTCTGACAAACACCCCCAAGAACAAATTCTAAAACCCCAAGCATTCCATGCAACTCAAGGTAGCGAGGTGATGCAAAAGGCTTCATAAAGATGTCTGTAACCTATTGCTAAGTCGGAATGTACTCTAAGCAAAGAATTCCATTCGAACGTCTTTGGCGAATGCAAAGTGGATGTGTATCTCAATATGCTTGGTCCACTGGTGCTCAACTAGGTTACGAGAAATGTGAATTCTACTTTGGTTGTCACATCAAAGTACATTTGGTGAATCATGTGGGAATCCAAACTCTGTTAATAACTGTCGAAGCCAAAGAATCTATTGGCTTGTTGTAATCGCTGCCCTATACTCTACCTCTGAAGATGAAAGTGCAATAGCATGTTGTGTTTTACACACCTAAGCAACTGGAGAAGAACCAAAACAAAAGAGATAGCAGAAGTGGAATACCTATCATCAATAGAACCTACCCAATCTAAATTTGTATACCCAACCAAATGAGTAGAACCCCTAGTGTAGTGTAGGCCAAAGTGGGAAGTGCTATGCAAATAGTGTAAAATCCTTTTAGCATCCTGTCAGTGACTACTATGAGGAGAATGTGCAAACCGAGATACAAGCCCTACTACAAATGAAATATTAGGGTGAGTATGGGTCAAGTACATGAGACTCCTAACCAACTACCTATATAATGTAGGATCACAAAGTGGTGTGGTACATGTGGAAGTAAGAGTAACTCCAGATTGAAAAGGAGATGGAATTAGCTTGTAATCAGCCATATCAAAGTTCGAAGAAGATCATGGGTGTACTTTTGCTGACTCAAATGAATCCCTGAATCTATTTGAGAAATCTTCAAACTAAGGAAATAATGCAATAGCCCAAGATCTGTCATGTCAAACTGTGTAGAAAGAGCCCTTTGAATACTTTGAATGTGGGAATAAGAGCTACCAGTAAGTAACATATCATCAACATACAAGAGACTTATCACAATATCCTCACCAACATGTTAGAGATACACTATATGATCAGAGTGGCAATGAAAAAAACCAGTAGATAGAAGAAAAGAATCCATCTTCTCATACCAAGCCCGAGGGTCTTGTTTGAGACCATAGAGAGACCTTTGGAGCCTACAAATAAGATAAGAATCCTGAAAAAATCCAGCCGCCTACTCCATGTATATTTCCTCTTATAGATCTCCATGTAAGAAGGCACTCTTCACATCCATTTGGTATATGGACCACCCCGTGATCTTTGCAAGAGTAAGTATAAGGCATACATAATCCATCTTGGCAACGGGTGCAAAAGTCATAGAGTAATCAATACCTTCAACTTATGGAAAACCCTTTGGAACAAGACAAGCATTATACTTGTCAATGGACCCATCAGCTGTGTATTTTGTTCGGTATACCCACTTACACCTAACCATCTTTCTTCCTTTAGGAAGAGATACCAAATCCCAAGTATGATTCTTCATCAAAGAAGAATACTCACCCATCACATCATCACACTCCGTATCCCATGAGCCTTTGAAAAGACTATGGATCCTAAGTAACTACCGACACAAAAGTCCGTAACCTATAGAATGTACGTGATGATGCCTAATGGGTGGAAAATCCTCTATGAAAGATGCTACCTTAGAAAGCGTAGTACAAGCCCACTTAAGCATAATGACAACATCAGCGGGAATATGATCCTTAATGACATCGATAACCTCCTCATCAACCTCATCAAAGAAAGGATCCTCAAGATGAGATGAAGAAGGATTCATGGAAGAAGATGAAGAACCATGAGGAGTGAAGAGCTCATCAAAATGAACATGTGTTCGAAAAAGAACGTCATGAGTATCAGAATCTAGAAGTCGATAAGCTCTCATGTCCTCACAATACCCTACAAAGATCAAGGGTTTGCTCTTCTTATCCAAATATTTTCTTTTCTTCTTTGGCACAAAGGCCTAAGCATGACTCCCAAAGACTTGAAAAAATGAGACATCTGGTTTAGTGTTGGACCAAGCTTCCTCTCGAAGTCAAATGATCAAGTGCTCGTGGGGTGTGTGATTGAATGTAGTTTGCACAATTAACTGCTTCTTCCCAATATATAAGAGGTAAATATCTAGAATGCATCATATAATTAGCCATTTCCTTCAAAGTTATATTTTTCCTTTCTGCTAAGCCATTCTGTTGTGGAGTATGAGGAACAAAATGCTGATGAATAATGCCTTAAGTTGCTAAAAAGTGAGATAAACCATTACTTGAAGTACTCCCCCATTAGTAGTATGAAGGTTCTTTATGCTACTAGAAGATTGTTTCTCGACCAAAGCCTTGAAGACTTTGAAGTGTGAAAAAACATCACTTTTTTACTTGAGAAAATAAACCCAAGTACACCTCGAGAAATTATCAATAAACGTAAGTGCATACTTAGCTCCATTGAAAGATGGGGTAGGAAAAACCATCAAATGAAGAATCTCTCTTAGAAAAATTCTTAAGTAAAAGGATCTTAGTGTTGTTTCCATAATGCACAACCATGAAAAACTTCCTCAAGATAAGAAACTCTAGAAAGAGCTTCTACCATACCATGCGTGCTCAAATCCTTCAAATATCTATAATTGAGAGGTGCAAATATTTCATGCAAAAGGTTACTCTCTAAATATGCATGAGAAACCAATCCCGTCCCTATAGAAGAAGTGTCATCAAAACCCTCAAAGTGATATAGTCTAGAATTATGATCAACAATACCCTGAGCAACTAGTGAATGAGGCTCCAAAAAAGTTTGTACTTCTACTCTATGTGGTGTAAAAGTCACTATTTTCCCTTGACTAGAATGAAAAATTTGATATACAGAAAGAAAATTTGTAGTGATGTTAGGAACATATAGTACATCTTGGATATCGCCACCATCAAGTTGTATATCATCTTTTCCTTTAACGGAAAGAAAGAAAGAATATTCAACCTCAATTTTGGAAGTAGAATTCAAACCTAGAGAAACAAAAGACTCCTTGGAAGAAGCCATGTGATGAGAAGCACCAAAATCTATAACCCAACTATTGGCAAGTGGTGAATGAGATCTCCTGACAACATTAAGTGCTTTTCCATGATGATTAGAAGGAGGTGGTGTGGAGATAGAAATTTTGTGTTTCTTGACTGCATCCTCTAAGGATTGCATTCGCTTATAACACCTATGTTTTTCATGATTACTACCCCCACAAAAATAGCATGAACGACTAGACTTATTCTTGGATTTAGAAGACTCTTTGGGTTTTGAGTTGTTTTATTTTGGTTTAGGAGCATTTTGAGATGTAGAAGGCGTGGATTTGGTTTTACTATTTGGTTTCCCTTGCCATTAGGATTAGATGCAACTAATGCCTTTTGAGAGGTGGAAGACTCAAGGTGAGACAATTTGGATTCTTCCTTAGTAAGTCTTTCACAAAATATTTCTAATTTAGGCATTTTGAATGTGTCACCTAAGACATCCATGCTAGAGAAAAATGTAGAATTTTTTTTTGGACTGGTCTTCTCAACTAAGATAGAATCAAGTAAACACACTCTTCATCTTTCTTATCTCTTCCACTCCCCTTTAACCGTGTCAACAAATGCTTGAACTTGGTAAGATAGTCTATAATTGTTGGAAAATATTTAAGATTAAGAGAGGTGATCTCAGTGTAAAGTTGCATGGCTTTCATATGATCCACCTTACCAAATAAATATTCCAATTTCTCCCAAATTTTGAAAGGAGAGTCATATTTTTCCAAATGAAACAAAAGACTGTCACTTACATAGGTTCCTATCAAACCCATACACTCATCAAATTTGCACTGGTACTGAAATTTCTCATATTCTCTAGTGAACACTGGTTGTTCTGAAGAAGTTAAAGCCCATAATCCTTTTTGCTCAATTATTTTTTCCATTATTGGTTTCCATGTGTGGTAATTATGTGTTGTTAATGGCTCAACATGATCTAATGTAGAAGTAGAAGCCATCCTAAAAAACTCACCAAAAGAAATGTAAGAACCAACCAATACAACAAGACCCCCCAAGCAATGCAACAAGAGCCCCCCATATTTTGGCACTTTATAATGAGTATGTGTTACAATATGAAACTTTATAATTATAGTGTGATTATCAAAATAAATATTTCCAATCGAAAGAGCACAAAAAAAAGCACTTTTGTAACAAATGACACTCAAAACCAAGTTACTGATCAAAAGTTACAAGCTTTTCTATGTTATGCTCTACTATTTATTTTAGTTCCCACTTCAAAAGAATAAAATAATATTTCCTTCACCACAAAAAAATGAAAGGGGGCTAGAGTTAAGCATCTACTAGTAGGAATTACAAGCTTTAAGCCCTCATATGACCAGGAGTTAAGGATTTCCCACCTTTGCATAAAACTACACGTAACAACATAATACAAACCAATCCTGAATATATGAATATACAAAAAAATTCTTGCAAAATGAAACTTACATACGGATGTCAACAACAATCTCTTGCTCTGATACCATAAAAGGAACGATAACCAAATTGTACCAAACCAAGAACACATATGCTAATCAAACACCACGATTAATAAGATGAAAATAATTCGCCATAATAAATTTACATAAATCTCTGCAAAAAAATGACCAACAATATCATATATTATTATGGAACTCAATGAAATACAATGAGAATGGGCCTTGCTTATAATAGGCAAGGAATAACAATCTAAGAACCAGTCAAGGTCATACATCAAGCCATAAATCATGGAAAGAACTAGTCATCAAATAACTAGTTAAGTCCATAGATTTATGAGAGAATTAGACATCAAGTATCTAGTCAATACCATAGATCAAGGAAAGAACTAGTAAATACCATAGATCAAGGAAATAATTATACCTAACAACTAGATAATATCCCCCTAATATCTAAATAAATAAAAAGAAATATCCATACACATAAGTGGGTGAGGATAAATACAATAAAGGTAAATAAAGTACCTAGGTGAATATGAGCTAAAGTAAATACCTACTCTAACACCTTATTTATGGGTGGATAAGGTATACTCCACTTTACAAGGCTGTGCGTGTGCATGGTATATTAACTCTAAGATTCACCGTCGATAGGAAATTGACAAGAGTTGACGATGACCTCCTTCAAGATTTTGAATATCGAGTACTAAACCATTGGTGGATAGGGCATTGTAGGTTGTTAAGTGCCTTACGATGGGAGATAGTGCCATGGAAGAGGATAGAATATTAGAGTTATTGGGTGAACCTGGTTTGGAGACGCGCTATGATGAGGAAGAGTCAGAAGAGGTGTAACTTGAGCACACATGCATGGAGAAAGAGAAGGGAAAGATGGTCTATGTGATAGATGGTGAAGAGATGGAGAGTTTGGATGTTAACCATACTGAAGGTATGTGTAAAGTTAGGGATAATGTTGATGAGAAAGCATGTGCCTACCATGAACCCCTCAAAATAAAGAAGGTTAACATTGGTTTAGAGGTGGAACCTAAGGAGGCTACTATTGGAGACTATTAGTCAGAGAAGGAGGTTTCAAAGATCATTGATCTACTGTGAGAGTTTTAGGACTTATTTCTACATGGATACTGTGATTTTAAAGGTGTTCACCACTCCTTGGGAGAAATGAAAATTAAGTTAAAGGAAGGTGCACACCTAATTCGAAAGAGGCCTTATTGAATGAATCTAAATATTTGCATCAAAGTCAAGGATGAGATAGAAAAGATGATCACATCAGGCATTATTGAGGCCATTAACGAATCCGAATGGATAAGTATGATGGTCATCGGTATTAAAAAGGATGGAAGGATAAATATCTATGTTGACTACGGGGACACGAATGCAGTATGTGTCATTGACCCTTTTCTATCCCCCTTCATTGAAGAAATCCTGGGAGGAGTAGTTGGGCATGAGATCTATTCCTTCACAGATGGATTCTCGGGATACCATTAAGTTATAATTGCAAAGGAAGACCAAGAAAAGAAAAAATTCACTAATGAATGGGGAATATTTTCCTACATGGTCATGTATTTTGGAATGAGGAACATGCCCTCGTATTTTCACACATTATGGTGCAGACATTTCAAGACTTATAAGCTTCGAAAATCTACCTTGATGACCTGGACAATGTATGGAATAGTGAAATACCATTGTGACAATTTATGGTAGATGTTTGAAAGATGTCAAAAATTGAGGATATCCCTCAACATTAAGAAATGTGTTTTTGCTACTCCATTTGGGACCCTGCTAGGGCATATTGTATGTAAGGAAGGTTTGCTAGTGGATCCTCTCAAGCTTTCCATTATTGTGGGTTTAGGGGAACCTAATAGCCAAAATGCAAGCAAAGCGGATTCCTTAGACATAAGGGGTATGACTGAAAATTCATTAAAGGGTATGCCAAGATTGCCACATCATTAAAGGAGTTACTGAAACAAAAGAGTGCATTTCACTGGGGAGTGGTGCAGTAGATGGCGTTTGACACTTTGAAGAATAGGCTTGTCACTTTGTGCCCATTACACTTTCCTTCTCGGGATAAGCTATTCCATGTACATATTGATGCTTCGGGACAAAAATTGGAGCAGTCTTAGCACAACCTCGGAGAAGAAATTGTTGACCACCCTTTTTGTTTTTCTAGCAAGAAGATGACACCAGTAAAGCAAAACTATACTACTAAGCGCGAAGCACTATTAATGATCTACTTGTTACACAAATTTAGACAATATATGTTGGTAACACCTTTCATATTCTACACAGACCACATGACACCGAGGTACTTGGTGAAAAATCCCATTTGCAAGGGTGCATTTGTCGGTAGGTCATGTTGTTTTAAGAATTTGAGTTTATAGTGGTTGTAAAACTAGGAAAAAGTAACTTAGGACTTGATCATTTATCAAGGATTGAATTAGGAGAGGACATGCAGAGCATTGAGGATACTATGCTAGATGTGTAATTATTTAGGTTACATTACACACCCTCTAACTTAGAAGATATTTCCATATTCCTCAAAATGGGTGTGGCACGAGAGGATGAAGACTTTGGAATGAAAGCAATTAGCCATACGTGCCACATCCTACATGCTAATCAGTGGATACTTATAAAAACTAGGCCATGATGAGGTTTTGTGCTAGTGTGTGTTAGAGCATGAGCGCATTACAATCATGAAGGAAGTACACAGTGGGATTGTAGGAGGACACTATGCAAGGAATGTCACCATGCAAAAACTCCTACTGGTAGGGATTTGGTGGGAAAACATCTACTAGGATTGCATTGAGTTTTTCAAGGCCTGTGACCATTTTCAGTGCCTTTACAAGCTAGGAAGAAGGGATGAGATGCCCTTGAGGCCGATAGCTAGTGTAGAACCATTTGAAAAGTGGGCCATTGATTTTGTAGGACCAATTTCACCTACCGCGTGAAGGACTGGTTCACGCTATATCATCACTTGCACTGACTACTTAACAAGGTGGGCAGAGGCAACGCCTACAAGGATTGTAAAACAAAAAAAACAACTAGGTTCTTATGGGAGAATATAATTAACAAATATGGATGTCCACTAAGTTTAACGAGTGATAGGGGTGCCCATTTCTTGAATGAGACAATCAAAATCTTGTTGGAAATATTCATGGTAACCCACCACAAGACTACACCATATCATCCACAGGCTAATGGAACTGATGAAGCATTTAACAAAATTCTAAGTCACACATTAACTAAAATTTTTGATGTGGGAAGACATGATTGGGATGAAAAAGTTTCAATTGTACTATGGGCGTATATGACTACCTACAAGAAATTGAACAAGGCCACACCATTCCAATTGGTGTTTAACGTGCAAGTTGTGTTACCAATAGAATTCATGCTACCATCCCTGTGTATTGTGCATGTAAGAGGATTAGCTAATGAACAAGCACTACATAAGCGCAGGAAAAATTAATACAATTAGATGAAAGATGATCACTTACTAGGTGGAGTCAGAAGGATAAAAAGGTGTGAAAAAAGCATGGCATGACCTGCCATATTAAAAAAAAATCATTCAAGGTTGGGTAGATGGTCTTACTTTATGACTCCAAATTTCGTGCCATCCTCAAAAACTAAAATTCCATTGGTTAGAGCCATATATCATCTCATACATCCTTGATTGGGCGTATGCGATTCAAGCATTGGATGGGATGAGATTACTAGGCCATTTCAATGGGAGTAGGCTGAAGCCCTACTACAAATAAGGTTTATGTGTAGTCTTAAATGAGGTAATATTTCCATTTAGCCTAGGGTTTCCTTTAGTGCATTTTCCTTTTTGTGTGTTTCCCCTTCTCATTGCTTGTTCCCTTTATTTTTGTTCTATGCACGTTGTGCGCTGGTAGCCACTTATTATTTTAAAAAGTTTTCTATGCGCAGAGGACCGCACATCCATTTTAGTATGGGGTGGAGTAATACAAAGTAAAATAGAAGTTACAGATGGAAGATATGTTTTTATGGCTCGGATTGAAGAATAAAAATCATGAATTTTGTAAGAGTGCATGTGGAAAAGGTGGACATAAGGATTTTGATGTCAGAAGAGCTTTACAAAGACCACGTACAAGGATGAGAAGCGTAGGAACAACATGGCAAGGGAAATAATTAGGGTAAGGATGGAAGAAGTTCCTTCACCATTGCATGTGCGCACGTGAGGATATTTGGTCAGTTAAGGATTTTTGTGCACCAGAAGGTTGTAAGGGTTTTCTACGCAGGGTTGGGCACGGGGGTAAAAGTGCTTAAGGCTAGGTTTAGAGGAAAAAACCACCTTTATTACAAAAGTACAATGATAGGTGGCATTGCATTTATTGTGGGAAAAGAAGCAAAATATATAAGTAGAAGGTCGGGATACATTGTTATTACCTTGCATTTTGATATTGAAGAGCTCTTGTGAACTAGGGAATCCTTGAGAAAAATTATGCGAAAGGAGGTTGAAAATATTTGAGTGCATAGCCAGTTTGAGAAGCGAACTAGTGTGGAAAAAATTTACACGGGCATGAAAGGAGAGGGTTGTTGAAGTTTTCAAAACTTGTAAGTGAATACACCATCTTTTGGAAGGAAGGGTTTTTCCAGGTTAGGGTTCTAGAGCTAGGGCACAAGATTGAAGGGATCTTCGCGTAAGAGTAGAGCCGTAGAGTTGAGCAGAGTCATAGTCAGAAGGAAGAAAATAATTTTTAAACAACCTGACAAGGAAAATGGCAGTAAGGAAAGTAACCACTATTTCATTGAAGAAGGGCAAGGGAAAAGGGAAACAAGCTATTTCCGCTAGCTTCAATGAGGAATGGTACGTAGAAATGGAATACCCAGATGGCATATTGTTGGGAAAAGAGTGGGTGTCTCATGTAAGAAAAATGGCTATAAGTGACTACAACAATCGAACAAGCACCACAGAGATAGAGATGACATTAGAAATGGTTCACCCTATAGACAAATGAACACAAGATGAAATGTCCATCTATGATTATGAGGTGAAGGTAAATATGGATAAGGTTAGATTGTTGCAACTATATAAGTTTCCCCTTTTTGGTAAACCTGAGTGGTTGTACTAATGGCTGATGTCACACATACATGAAGATCATTTTTACTTCGTTGGACGAAGGATGAGGATAACCCCCCAGCTTATATCCAAATATATAGGTCTTACCTCGCAAGGGGGATTCATTTGATGATGACTTGGATGAAAAGGAGGCCATACAGAAAATTGTGGAGGCCTATGAATACAAGAAGGGGTCTCGGTACTTTGACATCTCTGTAATTTTAGACCTGTAATGAGGATGGCCACATGCTTGGTCACAAAAATAAATGGATAGGAAAGATGGACCCAGATCAACAAGGCATGGTTGAACATTTTCTAGAAGATCTCAGAGGGGACCATCTATAACCTCTCAGCATTCATAGTAGAGGAGATCATCAAGTGTTGTGCATGATGGGGAGAAGATAATGTTTGGTAATGTCCTCCTTACCATTGTGTTTTCAGAAATTGGAGTGTCTGATGGGCCAGAAAAATTTGTATAGGAGTACCCAGATGAGAACCCCTCCTCAGCCAAGATATTTGATAAATATACTTGTGACACCATGATGGCCGCCCACAAGGTGCCTAGAGAAGTGGTACAAGCGAATGTGTGATGCGTTTGGGGCTGAGTGGAGAATACTTGAGAAATTACCATCTCTAGTGCAAAGAGAAGCTAAGTTTGTAGTGTACTAGCATTTCTGTATTAGTAGGTTCACTTTGGTACACAAAACTAAGAGCCCACAATACAAATTACCATTCTCCTTCACTGCACAATACTTCCAAGTCGGGGTCAACTACTTCAAGGAGGCAAAGAGGCTGAGGTTTGATCTCAGCGTGGTGGACCAAGATTACCGTGAGCTACAAAGGACTCTAATATACCCAAAGAAGCATGCCTATGTGGAGAAGTATGTCTCCCATGACGTGCATATGATAAAACTAGTAACCTTGCTTGTTGTTGGAAGAACCACAACAAGAGTATATCTACGCATAAGGCCAAAATATGAGAAGGGAGCCTATGTGGAAAATTATGTCTCTATCCTTGAGGACCCTACAACAAGGAAGAAGGCCACGCCAAGGAAGAGGGAGAGAGAGGAGGCACTTGAAAAAAAGGCACCAAGTGCACAAACAACGCAATCTGTAGGCACATAGGAGTTAGACACAAGGCCAAGTACATATACGAGAGGAAGAAGTTCCCTACGAAGAAAAGGAGAAGACACATGAAGAGGAGGTTTCAGAGCAAGAGGTGCCCCATGCAAAAGAAGAGTCACCAATAGAAGAAGAGAAAGAAGAATCTCATATACTAGAATCACCAGTTAGGAAGAAGTAGAAAGTAGTAGAAAAGGTGGACTTAGAAGAAATGGAGAGCTTAGAGGCTTACAAGGGTGACAAGGATGACGATGAGCATGAAGAGGCTTAGGACCATCTTGTGTATAATGTACTTGAATTAGAGGAAGGGAACAAGGAGAAGAATGGGGAAGAAGAAGGCACTCAAGGCAAGGGGGAGAGTGAGGAGGTAAACACTAAGGATCAAAGGACCCCAAGCCTCACCAAGGAGAAAATAGAGGAGGCCATGAAAAGGGAGGTAGTGGGCATAATAAAGGACTTGGTGGAGTAGGAGGTAGAGTACAAAGGCCGATGAAATGCTCAAATAAATGGAGAAATAAATCATCGAGAAGGAATATGGAAGCATGGGTGGAGATCCCACCTAGTGGTAAGATTCCCTAAGGTAGCACACATGGGAGGAAAGGGTGTGGTAATGGCACCAGAGTAAGGAATGAGTTATATTAATGATCCTACTAAGGTATTGCACATGTGCTTCCAAAGTACCATGCCCTCTAACCAACTCCTTGCATGGTCTTCATTCGAAGAATAAGGCACATACCCGCGTATGAGAAAGATGTTATCTTGGGATTTTGAGTCCCATGTTGATGAGCCGAATTCAAGGTCAACTAAGGGGTGTTGATGAAAATACCAGATTCCAAGGGAGTAAACCCTTTGGTGAATGCTCAGAGCTATCATATGAGCAAGTTTACAATGCACTCAATAAGGTGTTAGTGGAGGTTGAGGTGAGACTCTTTGGGAGGAATGACAGAGTAAGGGTCCTGGAGGAAGAGATGGAGAAGAATAACGAATAAATCATTAAGAAGAGTAAGGATATGAAGCATGAGGAGCTGATCAATGCCCAACTAAGGTGCGGATTAAGGGAGGAAAAGGTGAAGGTGCATGAGGTGTACAAAAATATAGATATGATCACGAGATGCTATAGTCTTAAAAACCCATACATGGCCCGCGCTCGAGTAGAAATATGATTCAAAATTGCAATGCTTGGAATACTTAACCCACATCCTTACCATGAAGAGGTGACCACTTGCATTAGAATCAACAGAAGAGGCATTGGCATGCCGAGGAAGGAGGAAGATAAGTATAAGATTGGGGAGAAAGTTGCACGATATTCTTATCTCCTTTCCGCCGTGAAGACCACCACGTGAATGGCTGAGGCCATATATGATCAATACATTGACATAGACAAGGTAGCAAACATACTAGCTCTACACATGAGGCAGATCTAAAATAATTCTAGGAGAAGAATAAAGGAAATAAGGTAGAGCAAGATAAAATCCTAACCAAGGTCGAGAAGAAGATGGAAGAAATCAAAGCCTTGCGAGGTTCGATCAAGAATCGACTTAAGGAGTGTATCCCAGATCACCCATAGGTAGGATAGACATGCCGAGATGACCTTAGAAATTACTTAGAAGGAATTGTAGATACGATGAATGCTAAGGGTGATGAATTAAGTTTTGAAGAGGTAAGTGCCCTAGTGGGTGACCTACTTCAGCATATATAGGGTGAAGTAGATGTCTGGGAGAAGATTGAGGCGACAATAAAGAAAGAGTTCCCACTCCTCTTACAACAATAGCAGATTCTTCCATTCTTCCATTATTCAATTTTTTTCTAGGTCCCACCATTCTTTATTCTTTAAAGAAGCGGGATGTTTCTGAGGATGGAGAATAAGCTTAGTGTGGGGTGATGTTGGGCCTTGAATATTAGATAAGTCTTCGAAAGGTGCGTACACACATGAGACCAATAAAGAGACGAGCACTCGGGGAGAAACGTGCGGGACAAAGATTTAAGAAGGGTTTTGGAGAAACCGGGGAACGTGTGGAAGGAAAAATATGGGGTTTATAAGAATTAGCCATATTGAACATTCTGAAGGCACTTGAGGAAAAATGTGACCCAACTAGGCATGTTGAGTGGATAAGGTGCCAACCTGGAACCTTGGAGGTTAAGAAAAGAATATTCCACATAGGAAATATTCCTGAAAGACATCATTACAGAGAGATGAGGGTTTGCAAGGGGATAAACATTCACCAGTGGAGGACCACATTTGACACTTGGCATGTGATTTGTTCAAGAGAGAAGGCATGGTGGCGGATGATGAACCTATAAAGAGAGATGATTGGAAGCAAATAAAGACATAAAGTGATAGACGGGAGAAGAACAGAGGATGCATAGAGGGTAAGATGTGGGGTAGCTGAATGTTGTAGTAGTGTTAGGGTTTAGAACACTTAGTGATAAGGGTTATGAAGGATGTAATAAGCCTTTGTATGGCATTATATTTTGTAATAAGGGATGAACTGGGAATGCATAGTTAGAATATCATACAAAGGAAGATCTGTGAGAGATGAGTCCTAGTCTTTTGATATAGGTGGTTCGTAATAACTTGTTTTGATTGTAATGTGGCTACCAAAATCACTCTAAATGAATATATATCTAAGGGTTTGTTTTGTATATCATGTTTAAGAGTGTAAACCCTCTTGTTGTGTGACTGTCATGACTCAGATCTGATTCATCATGCTTATTACAAATGATGCTTAGTTCATTTAATACGTTAATATGTGGATCTGTAAGCTACCCTTCCACTTTTATTTTAACTAAGTAAATGTATTCTCATTCTACAAACCATCCTCCATCAATGGCAGAACCTTCTCACAATGCTCACATAAAGGAGGGGCTCGGTTCCAACACGTGACTCGGGTGAGTTCCTAGTGCCCGCTAGGTGATAGGATGATGTGCATGGGGTTAGAAAGTTGTACTAAGGGTACATAAAAATGACTACAACTATATTGAAGTACATACTACTAAACAAATATTTCTAGTTAGATCTTGCTACACATGTTCACGTTTGCAAGTGAACATATTCACAAGCGAGTGCCATCTTCCAAAGAAGTACGAAAATGAGAGGATCATGTCAGTTAGAGGATCATTGAAAGTCATCTGCGCTCCAACACAACTCTTTTCTAGTATCCACCAAACACCACACAAAAACCGATCTACACCGAAAAAAGAAAACCACACCGAAAAGCTAATACTCACACTATATATATGCCACCACATCTACTATGAAACCTCATCATTGGTGACCGATGAGAGGATGCTTCTTGTCCTCCATCAACTTGTGCCTCCTTCCTCCAAAGTTGATATATACCAAGGAATATCTCGTGAGAGATAAGTCCTAGTCTTTTGATATAGGTGGTTCGTAATAACTTGTTTTGATTGTAATGTGGCTACAAAAATCAATCTAAATGAATATATATCTAAGGGTTTGTTTTGTATATCTTGTTTAAGAGTGTAAACCCTCTTGTTGTGTGAATGTCATGAATCAGATTTGATTCATCATGCTTATTATAAATGGTGCTTAGTTCATTTAATACGTTAATATGTTGATATGTAAGCTACCCTTCCACTTTTCTTTTAACTAAGTAAATGTATTCTCATTCTACAAACCATCCTCCATCAATGGCAGAACCTTCTCACAATGCTCACATAAAGGAGGGGCTCGGTGCCGACATGTGACTCGGGTGAGCTCCTAGTTCCCGCTAGGTGATAGGATGATGTGCATGAGGTTAGAAAGTTGTACTAAGGATACATAAAAATGACTACAACTATATTGAAGTACATACTACTAAACAAATATTTCTAGTTAGATCTTGCTACACATGTTCACGATTGCAAGTGAACATATTCACAAGAAGGCCATCTTCCAAAGAAGTACAAAAATGAGAGGATCATGTCGGTCAGGAGGATCATTGAAAGTCATCTCGTGCTCCAACACAACTCTTTTCCAGTATCCTCCAAACACCACACAAAAACCGATCTACACCGAAAAAATAAAACCACACCGAAAAGCTAATACTCACACTATATATATGCCACCACATCTACTATGAAACCTCATCATTGGTGGTGATGAGAGGATGCTTCTTGTCCTCCATCAACTTGTGCCTCCATCCTCTAGTGACAGGCTGCTAACTCAGCTGGATGTGATCATGAAGCTCAAAAAATAACCTCCATAATTCAGACATCACGTACAAGTGAAAATGATCCAATTATTGAAAGGAGAGGCATTTTTTTTTTTTTACATTTTTGCAATGACTCATTGTTTAAAAAATATTTTGATGACTTTTTGACAAGGACACTATAATAAAAATTGACGTGACTCAATGAAAAACTCAAAAATATATTGACAATAAGAATTTGACTCAATTATGGAGACCTTTTACAATGCTTCTCAGATCTATATTTCTAATAATTTCTCTATTAGAAATTTAAATAATACATGACACAAATTTTGACATTTAATAAAGACTCTACCACTTATTTAATAATGACAATCAATTCTACCTTTTACACAAAAAAATTATACTATGACTCTTCGAAACATGGCACATAAACAATAACACTCATTACTTGTAAATACCATATTATTTATTGAAGCCATGGGATCTTTGTTCTTTGCATGTTATGGAATAAAGATCAATGCACCAAGCTCATTGAGGAATTGAGTCGTGGTGGAGACCAGAGCTAGCATGCAAAAATAAAGGGTTGATATGTCCGAGAAATATCAAGAAACTTGCCATAAATTTAACTTTTCCTCTTCACAAAGTTAATCACTTATAAAATTAAACAAATTATTATATGTTTGCTCTAGTACATGTATTTGATGTCTTTGTTTTACTTTAGATTTTCACTTGAGAGAGACGCCTTGATAATACACACAATCTATCTAACTAAATGTGTAATTACAATGAACTTTCCGATTGAAGAAGGAAATGAAAACGAGCTTGCACAATATACAAGTTGATGGTGCTGATGATTTAATAGTGTTGCAGGTCAATAGGATAGACTATTACTACCTTTTCATAATCAAACATATAAATCTTGAAGCGAGCAAACCGTGTAAAGAACTAGGTGGGGAGATGTCGAAGCATTCAATTTAATCGATATAATATTGATAAATCATATAAAAATATTATTCACAGACATGACTTTGAATTATTCCTTTGTTACAACTAGATGCTTATGGAGGATCAAACACCACTAGTTATTGACCCAAACTCTAAATGACGCCTTTGCTTTCTAGAGTGTAAAATCAAAAATCTACATGACTCTCATTGAAATGTTATCACTCGATAAGTAAAACAAAAGTATGATGAGTTGCATCAAATAAAAAAATCAATAATATCCTTCAATATTCCATCTGGAAATCATTTACAAATATATAGGTGAAGGTGTTCCTAAAATTTAGCAAACAACTCACTAACAATACAGGAGTTGTTTTAACAACTCATTTTATATGAAAACTATAACAACCTTAACATAACTTATATATATATGAAATGTGAGCACTAAATAATTAATTCCTAACAAGAAGAAGGTGTAGCAAGGGCATGGGTAGAAACAAATGTATGCATAGTATGTAGCCATGGATGGGCTAGAAGGATAATATAAGGGACATCATAAGGCATACTTGTGACATAGAACATCAAGAGTGTAAGATCCCATAATAAGGGGAAGATAGATTGTGCTCAACACTTTCTTGGTTGTATAGTCAAAGCCATGAATACAAAGAGTAGATGGATTGAGATGAGTAATATAAATTCCTATTTGATGGAGAAAGGACATTATGCATATATTAAGACCATATCCAAGGGAAACCATGACATGCTTAACAAGGAGATTATGAAGTTGAACATGGATATAAAATGGGGAGAATTGGAATAAAAGGTATGAGAATCCACAAAAGATCCAATAATGGGAATGTAAGGAATGGGTTCACCAAATGATTTAATAAAATTAAGTCTAAATAAGGGGAACTTCTAATCAAATAGATATAACAATATTCAAACAAGATATAGCTATAGAAATACAAACAAGAGTGATAGATAGGGTTTGTAGAATGACTCAGCTTGCCTTCATAGGTCTAAATTGATTTTGGGTTGGAGATTATTCTAGAAGGGTATATTATAGATTGTGTCGGCTCTACCTCCGATTCGGAATGTGACGATCTCAGGGATAGGAGCAATAGGAATGGGATAGAGCCAGATGGGCGCTAGTATCTATTTTGTGTGTTGGTGTCTACATAATAGATTTAGTCCTTATTCTTCTCAGGTCATTGCTTGTTGTCACTTCTTGTTCACTATAGGTCATGTCAGGTTTTCTACAATTCTACTCGAGACACAAATGTACCTAAAAAGAACCATACACAATACTTAAGGGCACATTAGATGAATAAATAATACATATGCTTGAGTTGGATCGAACTCGATGGTAACCCAAATGTGATCACATTGAGCACTACACTAAATTTCAGACTCAATTTAGTTCTCGTGTGTGTGATTGGAATAATTTCCTTTGAGATAGGTTTCCTAGTGTTAGTGGCACAAAGAATAACAAGCTAGAACTAGCTTTTCCCAATGCAAATGTGTCATATGGAATTCATAATAAACCCTCCTATGAAGTGAAGTATGTAATCCCAAAATGCAGTCCTTGATGTAATAGATAGAAAATATTAGCTCCTTGTAAATGTATATGCCTCTTGAATGCTTTCCCCCTATTGAAGTTAAATAATTCATGCATCTATATGATTTCTTTGTTTTAACTTTCATCATTAATAAGTGAAAGGCCAACTTAGGGTAGTAAATAAAGATATGAAAGATGTAACCTTTGAAAATTTAGAACAAGGAGAAGGACAAAAGTTCCCAGAGGGGACAAAAGCATCAAGGTGCTCCTACCCCTAATGTGAATTTTTGTATAGGTTACTACAAAGATAAAACCATGAAATCAGGACTTAGTAGGATGTCAAATAGTAAGTAAAAATGTAAGGTGTAAGTCCAAAATAAATAAATGATAAAGATAAGAAAGATAAAAGCAATGTCAAAGAAAAACAAGTGTTGTTAATGCCTAGTTTTCTTGCTTAGGAATCATGCATATAAATTAAGCAATTAGAGGCTAGATGTATTTAGTAAATGCGTAATTTAGTGATTAAATTTCCCCCATTTTATGCTGGTGAATAAGGATTCAATAACATAAACTAGGAAAGAAAAACATACCATAGGAGTCGAAAGAATATTGTACCCAATAACATGTCGAATGAGTGTTGAGTGTTCGAATGGAATAGTGCAAATTATGAATGAAAAAAATTCTAAGGAAGGAAAGGATAAGGATCCTAGGGATGACTTTTGCATGCGTGGAGTAATAATGATGTGTGTATGTAGTTCCTTAGAATATTGTCTTTTCCAGAGAGGGAAGGAAGGAACACATGTATCGTTAGGAACCTAATTTTGCGTACAAGGAAAGGTTACAACATGCATGACATGCAACCAAGGCCGACCTATAATAATATTATAATTGAGGTTATGAGGCATGACCTGACATATAACATTAAGAGTACAAAGACCTACTATAATTAGAAAAGTGATCTCCCTAGTACCCACTTAGGTATATTGTCAAACCCACAAATATATAGGCCAAAGGAGTTAGATCTTTAGCATAAAGTCTTATTTGATGTAGAAAATAAATATTATAGATGTTAAAGCTAGATCCATTATCAAGAAAAGTACATTTTACCAATACATTACAAATTTTGACTTGGATATACAATGTAGAAACCTTAGCCATGATGCGAAAGAATAGATAATAGTTATAAACACTATGACCCTGGAATGTAGAAAAATGATTTAAGAAAAAATGATTCTCATCAATGAATAAAATGTTAATATCTAAAAATATAATTTTAATTTTACAAAACTAAAAGAGGTATTTTTGAATCTGATTATGTGAAATAAAAACCTCCAAGGGATTTTTCTAAAAGTGTGTATTTTTCCAATTATGCCCTAATTACTAAAAATAGTAATTTTAAATTTATGAAAAGTGTGATAAAAATTATGGAAAATAAAAAGAGGTTTTTGTTAAATATGTAAAAATTAAAAATAACCTCAAAGGAATTTGAAAATAGAGTTGTTATGCTTGAGATATGAAACAATAGGTGATTTGGCAATTAGGAGCCCTAGAAAGTGACCCAAAGAGGAAGAGTAACCATGCAAACTGTGGGATGAATGTGAAAATAAGTTTGAGGTCAAGTAAAAGGATGAAATCAGAATGGAATCTGAATACAAAATCTATAAAAAAATGATATATCTACCAATTAAGAAGAAGAATCCTGTGGTAATCAACGTTTGGCCAATAACGGGTTCTCCAAATGATATAACCTAAATGGTTGATTCTCTCTAGTGGGTAGTCTATCTATGGTATATTATCCTAACCAATTAGTTTTGAATTCTAATTATAGCAATATAATGAATAACCATAAAAAAATAATAAAAAAGATAAGCAAAGATAGATAATAATAGATAAATCTATTGTAATGAGAGAGAGAAGATGACTTAGTTAATTTCCTATTCTATATGATGATCTAGATTGAATTGATGACTGAAACAAGTTGGAAATGACCCGACAAAGACTTATTATTGAAATTGTGTCCTGAACTATCATGAGACCAAAATGGGCCAAAACATAGAAATGTTAGGGCCCTTTATGTACGCCCTGGTCCTATATGTTTTCTCGCTCCTACAAATCTTTGTCTTATTACCTTTGCTTCAATTTATGCTCCTATATGGAATTTCAAACTTCAATACCTTCGATGCTCGTTGTGTAATTAATTTAATCTTAAAAATTGTAACACCCTGAACTATTGTTACTTCCTCCTGAGCATGCAAGTGTTGATATATGATTTCTTCTGTATGAGGATGTGTTCCTTTGATTGTGAAGTCATGCTTGATATGGATTGTATCTTCTTTGCTCTTGAAGATCTTTGACTGAGTCAGGATATGCTTGGACTCTTTTATTTCTTTCATTTTTAGCACCTGAGTTCAATTTGATTTCAGGAGGAATTGTGGATTTATCTGTCTTTATGACTCAGCCTTGGATCAGTTGCATTGATCCAAGAGATGTTTTAAGTTTGTTCAGGATGAACAAAAAAAAAAATTATTGACCTTTCGAAGATGCAAGGTCTGAATGAGTTGAATAAGCAATTCCGGAGTTTAACTCAGGTTGATCGTGTAAAATGAATTTGGTTTCCGATATCGTAATATCAGGAAGGCCTAGACCTTAAGCCAGGTAAGAAATTCGGTGGTTTCTTTGTAAGCTTAAGTAATAATACCGAGATAGAATCCAATACGGGAATGATATACCCTGTTTGGTTCTAAAACTGATCGGTCCTACTTATGAGACCTAGACTGAATTCGTTAAGGTTAATAACCTTAACCTAAACTATAACCTATTGGTTGATTGATTTCTAATCTAAACTAACCCTAAACTATAAGCGTAATGCTCCTAAGGTTAGCTACACCTAGCACTATGGAAGTAAGACTAATGTCTTACCTTATGATCTAACCTATGTTCTAACCTATCTTAACTAATGGATGGATGGAGGGGGACCTATGAAGGGGCGCGAGTCATGGGCGGTGGTTTCCATGGCATTAAATGAGGTGGATAAGGATGAAGGACTTGGGATTTGGTGGAGGTTGCTAACGGCTATTGTGATCTGACGTGGTAGCATCGCCAAATTTGGAAATGGTTGTTTGCTTTCATTTGGCAATCACCAACTTAGGTGGTCGGTGGCAATGGAGAATAGGCAGAATCTTGGAGTTAATGCCATTGATGAACTTTGGTTCCCGAGTGTGGATTGCTTGGGAAGGCATGCAAATGGAAAATTGGTTGGTATTTTGGTTTTCCATGCGTTCCGTTTTTCTCTCTGCTTGATTACTGGTTCTTCGAACCAGTCTACTCTGTGTTGCATGGTAACTTTGAGAATATCTAGCTCTTTTCTCTGTCGGGGAAAGTTTATAAGGCATGAAGGTAACAATTTATTGTTGTTTAATCTATCGTGGAAGAAGAAGATAGGGTGCAAGCACATTCAGAGGTCTTCTTTGGATTTTTACGCGACACTATCAGGCATGATAGGCCCTAACTTTTAAAAATCTTGCTTTCCTTCAAATGATTTCATTAGAACAACTCTGTTCAGATGATTTTTGGTTCAGTTGGTTTTAATGGTAGCAATGTATGAAATATCTTGTTGTGTTTTCATGCTGGTTCGATTATTCCGATGAATCCTTGCTGAGTGTACATTTGGATTAGTTATGTTGAAATATCTTGCTGTGTTTTGCTTTTTGGTTAGATTCCGTTGAAATGCTAGCAAGGATAATATTTGGGAACGACTCTGTTGGAGTCCTTGAAATGTCTTTTTGTATACTATCGACTTCTGTCGAAGCCTTGTTGTTAACACTGTGGGAAACAACTCTGTTGGAGTCTTTGAAATGTATTTTTGTATACTATTGACTTCTGTTGAAGCCTTGCTATTAACACTTGTTGGAAACGACTCTGTTGGAGTCCTTGAAATGTCTTTTTGTATGCTATCAACTTCTGTCGAAGCCTTGCTGTTAACACTTGTGGGAAACGACTCTGTTGGAGTCTTTGAAATGTCTTTTTGTATGCTATCGACTTCTGTCAAAGCCTTGCTGTTAACACTTGTTGGAAATGACTCTGTTGGAGTCCTTGAAATGTTTTTGTATGATTCGTCTTCTATCAAAGCCTAGTTTTGAGCACTTGTTAGAAACGACTCTGTTGGAGTCCTTGAAATGTTTTTGTATGATTCGTCTTCTATCGAAGCCTAGTTTTGAGCACATGTTAGAAACGACTGTTGGAGTCCCTTCTTTGTATTCTCATGTGAATGCGACTCGTTGATGTCCTGGAGTGTTGTGTGTGACTCGATTTCTGATATAAGTCCTTCATTGTGCATGCATATTGATTCAACTCATTCTTATGTTGTTGTGTTATTATTGATTCGGTTATGTGGAAACGTATGTTTGGGTTTCATTACAAACCAAACTCGTTTGAGACCCCTGCTGTAATTTCGTATTAGCTTGAATTCGAGATGGAACTTGGATGAAATTAAGATAGGAGTCGATCAGTAAAGTCCTTCTTTGTGGTTATCTTCCTTGAATTCGGCTTCGATATAAGTCCTGCTTTGTATTTTAGTAGGGTTTAGATTCAGTTGAATGTTCTTTGTGTATGTATGTGTTTCGACTCAGTTGAATGTTGTTGAGTGTTCGACATAGTGGGAATGTCGTTGTGTTTGCACAAGGTTACGTCTTCTGATTTTTTTTTAGTGTTATCTAGTCTCGTGCTTGACTGAGATAAAGAGTTCCTAGCTGAGCCATATCGAGCGATGGTGTTGGGAATTTTCATGTTTGATATATGTTATGGAAAGTTTTGTTGAGTCTATTGTGGTTGGATTATTTATTACTGCTTTCTCGCGAGAGTTCTTGTATTACTTAATAAGCTACAGGTGATTCTTATATTTGAATTTTGATGAAACTGTAGTTTCTTCTTGTTATCTCGACTGACTTAGTCGCATGCGTATAATGTAATTGCATTATTCTTGAAAATTTGATACAGTCCTGAACATGATTGGAATGGAAATCTGAATGTCTCTGTTTCTTTCTCCTCAGCTGTAAAGTATATGTTGATATATTTAACTGTAGGAATAATAAGATATTCTTTCCTTGTCTAGAAACTTTGAGTGCTTTCTTCTTTTATATTCCTTATGTGAACTCTACGGTACGGGCTTAAGAAGAAAATACTGTTAAACTGTAGGGAGAAACTGGTAAAAGTGTATTGCATAAAGAAAGATGGTGTATTTGCCAATACCATTGAAATATTGTAATGTTTTAAAAGAATCTCGTTGGATGAACTTGATGAAAGTTATAATCTGCTTTTAATGAATTGTTAAAAACATACCTGTTGGATATACAAATTGATAGGATATTCATTTTTGAATGGAATAATTTGTAGGATTATTACTTGTCCTTGGGATTCGGATGGATGGATGTTTTGGATTCATTTTGTTCTTCTTAGTCTCTAATATTTATGATGAGTCATCTGAAAATATTCAGGTTTAATTGGCAGCTATAATATGAGTCATGCGTTATAGTCATGTAGAATTATAGAAAGATAATTAGCCTGATTCATGTTTTAGGATTTGATGAAATGATTTCATTTAAACAGGTTGTTTAATGAGAGCAATTGGTAGAATGCAATTGTTTTAAGAATTAGTGCTTATCATGCTCAGTTCACAGAACTGACCCGTGTTGGCAATTTTTGCAGATGGTTGTCATAAGTGGTAAAGGCACGCAGATCTGATATGATGCTCAGATTATTTAATTTGGTTTTATGATGAATTCCAACTTGACTTCTCTAATTGTATTATATGAGAAAGTTGATCTTATGCTGTTGAGTATTGTATCAAATATGTTGAATGCATAGATTGTAATTATTTGGCTTAGAATTAAATGAAATGAGGGAATTGATACTATATGGTTGTATTTGTATTTTGATGGATTGATCCTCTTTGGTTCGATTGTTTTGAAGTGCATTTTTATTATTATTGTATACCTTGGAGATATTTGGATTCTCTAAGTAGGCCTTGTAAATATTTTGTGACTAAATACTTGTGAATGATTAGTAGTTCTGTTATATTCCATATCAGGCTAATTTGGAAATTAGACCACTTTCTTCCTAGAAGTTAAGGTTCAAATACACCTTAATAGGTAGCTGAACAAGAAGAGTAATCTATTACTCTCTAACCTTGATCTAAGCCAAGGCAATGTACATAATGAATCTAAATCACTATATCTTAATACAAATAAGTAAGATATAATTCAGTTTTGGAAAAACCGATATAAACCTAAAAAGGTATATTTAGCATCCTTAAGAGGAGACTTAGGGCTACTGCCCATTTTCGTTGATTAAGATTATTGTGAATCAATGAACTCTTGACGAGATCTCAAATCTTATTAATTTCTCTCTGTGAAATGGATCTTAAATAAGTAAGGCAACTCAATGATGAGGAGCCCAGGAGTTGGGACAAGACTAATCGGAAAGGAGAGTCTTAAAGTGTAATTCCAACTCAACGTAAGTAACACCTTAAGTTTAATAGATCTTTCCAAGGTGGTTTTGTAGGATTGGCACATGACAACTGCAGGGTTGTACCTTCGAGGAAATTAGGATTTTCTCGAGGATACAACAATGCAGGTGACATATGGCGACACCCTTTGCATTGATCGTTAAGATTTACACCTTAAACTCGAACAAGTTTTTACTCGGGATCTGGTTAGGAACATGGTCATGTTATGAGGTTGCCCTTGGAGATTCGGGGTACCTTGACACACTGGGTTAACTAGGGTTTAACCAGTATGTCAGCTTATCCCTAGTCCTCGAGAGCATCCTTATAACGTTGTCATGTTATTAATCCGTTCCTGAGTGAATGACTTGGGGCAGGGATGGCTGACAGAAGTCAGTATGGGACATTCTATATAACATTAGAGTGGGGTGGAGGACGTATTCCAGATTGACGAGTATGCCATCAAGGAATATGAGACATGAACAGTATGTTTCAAAACTTTGGCCAAAGTATCACAAGCTGCTGATTGCGTTGTCCTATGTCACCTAGTCTAAGGGACGAGATGCCGATGAATAATGGTAACAATTATTCAGATAGGTTCCTTGGACAGAGCATTCTGAAATCCCAGATTAGGGAAGAGAACCACAAGAGTGAAGAGTTAAAGTAAAAATGCCAACTCTGTGAAACTCATGAATAGATCGGTAGATCACCGAGTCATGGAATGAATAGATCGGTGGTGCACCGAGTCATTACAGCTGCATATGGTTATCTGTTATAAGAATGGTTGTTTTGATTTGTGAGTTCTAAATTATGTATTTAGAACTAGGAGGCATTTATCAATTTTTTTTTTTACTTGTTCTAATGTACTAAAATGGGATCGTTACAAAAATCCTAGATATCCAGGAAGTCTTGTAAAATAAGCATTAAGTGGGTTATGAGCACCCTTGTGCACCTCCAACGTCACTACTACTCTAAAGAGGGATCAAAATGCATGTCATTTTTGTCTAGCATGTGATTTTTATAATGTATGTAACCAAATGGATAGTCACGATCTTGAAACAATATGATTATACTTGCATCTTTTCCTAGCTTGAATTGGGGTGATGATATGTTCTTTATATTTGTAGATCTAAGTGGATGACTCCTCTAGAAAGTTTATGAAAATTATATCGAGCTCAAGGGAGTCTTGGAATGACCTTTTCTATACTTACTCTTAGTATATGCTTATGATGATTTTTGGTATCAAGTATGTATCATATACTCATTGACAATGGATGAGCTAACTAGCTTATATATGTATTTCAGATTTAGAAATCTTGTATAAGGTGGACTAGGAATGCCTAAAAGAGATGTGAATTAGAAAAAGTGTCATTATAGAAGGTCGACCAAAGTGGATGAGAAGGTCCATAACATAAAAATGCTATAGATCATGGGAACTTTGGTTCAAGATGCATGTTTAAATGATTTGAAAACTAGGATTGTTTTATGTAAGGTTTATCCCAATTCTATGGACTAATATGACCATTGTGTGAATAAATGAGATGTGTGTGCAAACAAGAATGAATGGGATATAACTAGGGATAACATGACTGAAAAAATTGGACAAGTGTGGACTTGTGTAAAGGCATTGTATAATTTATGTGAATTACCAAAATGAGTGTCTACAAGTAGTGATCCATGTGGATGATGATGATCGTACTACTTAGAACCTCATCAAACTAAATGTGTTTTTTTCCTTCACCCATCTTAGTGGATTTTCACTTCATATGTTTACAATGGTGTGTGAAACCATTATATTGTCTTATCCTCATCTTCAACCTTACCAATGCTCTTGAAAAAAAAAAGCACTCTGAAAAATCCCTAAGAATTATTGGGTTGGATCAACCTCATCACTACTCTAATGCAAGTGAGCATTGCACTACATCCCAATACCCGAAGGAGATCAAGACAATTGTATTTTTCCCAATTCATATGATTATTATATGAAACTAAATGTAATTATCTTATGTTATTATTGCATAAAAAAATGAAAGTGGTTGTTTCAACCTTAAAGTAATTAAATATAATTTATCTAATTAATTAAAATAGAGTTGAAGAATGTTATAAAAATAAATCAATTCAGATTACACACAAATATATTTTCTTAATGGAAAATAGAGCATTGCAAACATGCCGGAGTAATAAAATAATTAGAAGTGTAATTAGGGTTTAAGAGGTGACTTAGCTGGTTGAAGTTGAATTTTGACTATGTCATCAATAAATCTAGAATAAATGTCAAGCCTATAATATGTCCCAAGAATCCATTGTTGACCTAAATGTGAATAGAAAGGACAATGCGGTTATGTTCGTGGTCACACTCCACTATAGTGTTTTTACACCATTTTTGTTATTGAGTAATAAGATTAGTGATCTAGATACATCAAGGATGTAAAGGGTACTACAAGGTATTATTATAATCAATTAACTTCCAATATTACTCATATAATATAAGACTAAATGCATTGATGCTTATACGATATGTTACAAATTTGAAAGCAAAGGGGAATGAGTACACTTAGCTGATTTCAGATGAGTATGTAAACTTTTGGATGTGTAGAGAGCTCAAAATAGGGAATTTAGAGTTAATAATGCCTCAACACTAAAATTGTAGCTGAAAATTGATTTGGTGTAGGATCCAACGATAGGGAATGGAAGCTCCAAAAATGCACACTGGGCCGAATCACAAGTCCGGAGGTCGATGAGGGTCCCGAGAGGTCACATGGGGGCTGGGTGTATTTTTCAAGGTTGGTGTACCTGAACTCAGGAACATCGGGGACATGAAAACATGCTAGGCTCCTAGTGTTGACACGTGTCCTCCTAAAAATTGATCAACTCTAGAAATTTGCCTTTGAGAGGGCGACTTGGAATGATGATAACTTGAGCTCCCGATGGAATGTTTTGGTGAAATATTATATGATATTTAATGGAAATGAAATTTTGATTCCAATGGAGGGTGAATTATGTATTGATTCATCCATTTGATCCCTTAAAAAGTGGAATTTATATTTTATACTCCACTTATACCCGAGAAAAACTTCCTAAAAACTTCCTAAAAACCCTATGCAAAATGGTGTTGTGAAAACTCTTATTTCATCATAATTTAGGTCTTGGAATTATATTTCCATCAATGTTTTATTTTACTCCTAATTCCATCCAGAGCTCCTAGAATCACCTTTTGAAGCTCATCGACTGGTTTGGCTGTGCACCGACTAGGCCTATGAACTCTAATTGGTGAAACCGCCCGAACTTCTTCGAGACCTTCCAAAATCTTCCAGAACCATATCCATGATGTCCAAAGACCTTTGGATCACCTTCACATCCTTTTAGGCTCTTATGATCTACTCGTGAGGTTACTCCAACTCTAGGAAGGCCAGTGATAGCCCTTCCCATAACTACCTATAGCTTTGCAAATGAACTCCTAAAATCACCTAGGGGAATGAATGGACTTTCCTAAATCACCTAGGGGATGAGATAACATTAATTGGGAGGTCACTTGGACTGAATGGATAGACTTGGGGTGCCTGGGAATGATAAGACTAGAAAAATTTGGTACAGGGGTATCGTTGTCGTGCTTGGAAATTGTCAATTTCCCTGTTGCACATTTACACGAAAACAACTGGATCTAGTTTGGGGACATGACATGGAATGAACATAGAAAATACATGACATGGGAATCAAAATCTCAATTTTATACCATATAGTTTGTTGACCAGTGCCTTATCCATTAGGCCTGTGGAGTCATGTACAACTTACAACAAGAGAGAAAGAGAGAAGAAGGAAACACACACACACACATGAAAAGGAAACAACACACACAACAGGAAGGGAAAAACACAAAAATAAAGGGAAACACACCTAAGCAATCACCTATGGTACAAGGTGGGGACAACCCACTTTCACTAAAGCACTTTTCATTTCTAAAAAGTTACCCTGAAGAGGCAACACTGAATGATGATGTTCGTAAGAAGCCATTGATGGGTTTCAAAAATTATATTCCCCACCTCAATTGTTTATGGAAGCTAGGTTCTTCCATTATTGTCCTTTTAATTTATAGGAGTGAGTTTATGTGAGCTTATTGATGCTCAAGTCTTCACTTGGAAATTCTACTACCTTCATGTTCTTTGAAATCAGTTTCATAGTGCCAGTTGCATTCCACGTTTATCCACATAGATGATTCTCCATCGAGCATCTCATCACTACCCCAAAGCTGATTTTCGTTCAAATTACTTGAATATTATAAGTTACTTTATTTCCGGGTCTATGCTCATTGACATCTTCTCCATGAGAAACATTAGATTCATCCTTTATCTCTACTCCACTATGAGGTTTTTGAGTACTGATGGGAGGATTAGAGGAAAACTCATACTTGTCTTGTGTTTCCATGGCATGAGTGAAGAGATCAAGAATCAGCTCGGGGTCTTCCAAAACTTCTACTGCATCCATGATTTCTTGCAGGGAGTTATGCTTCATCATTTCCTGCAGCTCCTCTTTGTACGCCTTTAAAGAATCTTTATTTTTCAGCTCAAGGAAAATATTTGTAGGGATTATCTCATCATCCTGGGAATCACTACACTCTACCTATACTTCATCAAAAAGAGCTTCATATTCGAGGTATCAAAACTCCCCGCTTCAATTTATTCATCATGGAAAGAGTCTTCATCTTTAAATGGGAAATAAAATATATCCATGTCGTTATTACGTTCATCAATCATTAGCTCAAGAGAGACATAATATTTTTCATCTTTCCTTATCTCAATATGGCCAACCTTCACATTGGTTAAGGATTCCAAATTAGCTTCACACTTCTTCGCATCAAGAGCTCAAGACTGAACTCCTAATCTTCAATTTCTTCTGCGGCTCTAAGAATTTCTTATATAGAAATTTCTTTCAAACATTTCATAGGCTCATCATAAGATGATTTTGTCTCTCCATAAATGGCCTGATTGAGAACATGTTCATCCCCAAATGGAAATGAGAATAACTCCTCATCTTGGAAAAACATATAAGCTGATTTTTTTCTTGAAAATCATCGAGAACCATTTCCTCTTGCTCATGGTCTACAACATCTAGAAATTTAGGGCTGCCTGTTGTAAATCAAATATCCTCAATGCTTCTTCAAAGTCCAAATATCTCCGGAAGGCATGTCTAGACATATCAAGAGGGGGATATCATCTTCTTCCTCGCTTCCAAAAAGTGATTCATCTACTCGTTACCTTGATACAAGATGTTAGCTTTCGGGATTTCATAATTTCATACCTTGCACCTCATCTTATTATTGGGAAGTAATTTCTCCATGTATCCCTTCACGGTATGGTTGAAGAAGACCAATTCATCTTAATTTTACCTCCCAAGTATTGGTATAAAATTCTACCCGAAACATTTTGAATGAGGCTAGGATGTCTACTTTGCAAAAATCATCACTTTGAAACTTTCTTGTCTCGGAAATCTGGATAGAGCCACCTATGCATATTTGAATTTCCCTACAAGTGATACCTCTTTAACTCCAAAGAGTAACAAGAGCCACTAGGTGGAGTCATGGTAAGTTTGAGATCCTTGATGACCTTCAAAGGAATCACGTTTTTTTTTTTATTATTGGCAAATAGTTTTTTGAAAGGGACTATACCCTTGTACAGCAAGGCTCAGAAGCCAGAATAGGAAAATAAAGCTCGAAAAAAAGGATCAACATCCTGATATAACAATAAGGACCAAGCGCAGAACGCAGTCTGCAAAGAAACAACCAGCAGCAACACAACAGCAAATAAACACCTGCTGGACAGTGATCAAACAGCAAACACGCAGTGGTCCGGCCACAAAAATGATAACAATGTACTCCGGCCGACCACTAACGGAGAAAACATCCAGACGATCATCACAAAAGAGCCCAACAAAAACTGTCAAGGAAGGAACCAGCAAAAGCAAACCAGCTGCAACAAAACAGCAACAAAACAACAACACATTACTACCTAAGAATTGCAGAAGCGTGCCATATGCCAAAATGTAGCAATAATAGCGCCCAAAAAGACAAGAATCAAATCTTGTCCGATATGGTGGGGGATTTAGATTTGGCATTACCCTTCTTTTTCCGATCCACCACTGTCCATTCCTGATTTCCCACATCCACTACAGTCGGAAAAACTGCAATAGGTTTGATGGGGGAGTGACCCAAATGGGAGGTCGGAATATCATTAATCACTGAATCAGCAGCCTGTAAAGAATAATCTGGAGGCTTCTCTGTATTGGTCTGTGAATCAACCATGATGGGTGAGTTAGCTTGCAGGGGGGCACTCGATTCCTTAGCCGGATCTGAGTCGATTGTAAGATGTTCAGGTAGAGAATCCCTCCACCAGGCTGTTTTGGTCTTACGTTTGGAGTGTTCACAGTCATCTGAGACATGACCAGTTTGGAAGCAACGCCTACATCTGAAGGCAAGTCTCTCATAGTCTATCCTCTGCACCCAGAGCCTGGCTCCAATCTGTAGATTGATTTCTGCTGGTAAACATTTGGAGGTATCGAGATCAACCAGGATTCGAGCATAAGTAGTATGGGTTTGAATGGAGGTCTTATCATCGACTGCTACACATGAGCCTAAAGTATCCCCTATAGCAATGAGACAAGATCTGTTCCAAAGCTGCAATGGGAGTCCTGGTAGACGAACCCAAATCGGGTAGGTATCAAAAGACTCCTTTAATGGGTCGAAAGATGGATACCATGGTTTGGACATAAGCCCATGTTCCCCCCAAACCCAATGTTGACTAAAAATTAAATCCCTATCTTCAGGGGTTTCAAAGACAAACAATGAAATAAGCTTTAGCACAAGGATAAAGCTCAATCTTACCTTGTATCTTTTCTCTCCATCTTTGGGCTATCCAATCATGAAGCTGAGAAAGCTTAGGCCAAAATTTGTGAAATCTGCATATGAGCCCCAGTTGGGAGAGATTTTCCTCCTCCTTAAGAACCTTTAGAAGTAAATCCTCTTCGATTTTCAGCGTCGGGACCTCCTGGGAGGGTTTTAAGAGCTCATTTCTGACATTCTCCTTCTGTTTGGAGACCGCTGAAGCATAAGATCCGGACCTATTGTTGCCTTGTTTAGTTTGTCCGGGTTCGGCTTACCCCTGTACCTCTTCCTCCATCACTGCACTCCACTCTTAGTCTCTTGCAACCTGCAGTTACCAGTATTGAGTTTTAAAGGAGATAATGAATCTTTGACTGAACCATCTTTACCTGTCCCATGAGTGAACACCCCTGTTTTGATATGGGGGTCTTGGTTAGTATTGAAAGCCATACCAATCCATGAGATTGGTGCTTTATTTTCCTCTACATTTTTGCATCCGCCTCCCACAGATACCACTGGTTTCTCGCCGCCATTAATAGGGACCTCATTTCGAATTTCTGAGAGGGGCGAACCTCTGGCAATGCTCGTGCCTCCTCGAACCCTTTTTTTAGATGAAGCCCACGTAGAAACCATGGAATAGCCAGCAACACAGCCGCTGAGCAATCTCGGAGCAGTCGCGGAGCAACCGCGGAGCGATCGCGGAGCAGACGCGAAGCAATCTCGGAGCAGCCGCGGAGCAGATGAGCAAGCGTGCGGAGCAGACGCTGAGCAGACGCGTGGAGCGGGGAAAACAGATTCAAACAGATTCAATACACGTTGTTTGAGGCACCAAAATCTATTATGCATTTGTTCAATACATATTATGCAACAAAAAGGGAGATGTAGAAAGGTTCAACTTTATTTTTATTTGATGCACATAGAGAAAATATGTTTTATGAGGGAGGTGTAGGTGGGTTTGGTAGTATTCCTTTAAGATGATGAGCTACATCATTGGGTGTTAGAATACCATTCCTGATGTATTGAACAAACCTCTCGAACTATTCAGGATGGGTTTGTAAATATTCGGTTTCAGCAATCAGCACTTTGGCATTGTTTGCATATTCTATGAAGTCAAAGGGAGCAGATGTGGACAAGGGGGTGAAGGGAATGATTTTGGAGTCTGGATAGGCTTAGGAGAAGGATTTGATGTTTGAGGAATGGAAGGTATTTTGAATGGCACACTAGGAGCTTTCAAGGAATTAGATTTTGTAGGAGCAGATTTGGGTTTAGAATTGGAAGAGGTATTAGAAGATGTACATGGAATAGATGGATCCTTCTTACTTGCTACAGGATCAAGATCTAATAATACCGACTTCATGGAAGGAGGAAGTGGTGATCCTTGACTGATTATTTTGTTTTCATGGAGTCACCATAGGAGGATCATCAACCTTCTTTTTCTTTACAACGGTGGAGGGGGTTCTCCTTTCTTAGACTAAGAACGAGTGAATACTGCACATGAGAAACTGGGTGCATATTCTTCATCTTCTTCATAACCTCCAGAATACTCACAGAATCTGATTTGTGAATCATTCTCAAACTCATCACTTTATAGGAAACCGCCACCTTCACTTTCTTGTTAAAATTGCTCTTTATTTTTTTTACTCCTACAACTTGCATTAACATGTGGGGCCTCTAAGGAAAGCCTTTAGGGTGATCATGCAATCTTATTTTCATTACTTCTTTGGGAAGAAACTTGTTCAAATAATTCCCTCTTCAAAGATGCTATCTCATTTGCCAACTTTTGCAGCGATGTATTTATTCTCTCATCTCCAAAGCTATTGGGTCTTGCCTTTTGATGGATTCTTGATCTTTCCAGAGAGGATGAGATCAACATCAAGTTTAATGACCATCCTTTTTGCTTCTACAATGTTCCTTGATTGGGATCTTCGTAAAAAAATCCTACTGATGAAGAATCTATTGACATTGTTTTGAGATGGTTAATCCTCTTTAAGTATGCTGGGAAGAAACCATTCAAAACAAGCCATGAAGTCTCTCATGGTTTCATTTTCTCCTTTCCCTATTTGAGTCAATCGTATCGGGAGGTCTAGATAGTCTTCTATTGATTTAAATATTTTCTTAAAGGTAGTCTTGATGTCATTCCAACTAGTGATGGATTAGGCAGGTAGGAGGTAGAACCATTCTACTACTTTTTCTTGGAGGGACTCCATAAATAGTCTTACAACAACATCTTCATGTTGAACACTAAGAATTAAACATTATGTCATGAAGGCAACGATGTGTTCTTTAGGATGTTGTGTTTTGTCTCCTTTGAACTTTGGCAAGTTCTTGCAAGAACTTATTGGTAGATCGTGGAGAGGTGGTTCAAGAGCAAGCGAGCATGTATTCCTTCCCCATGGAATAATGGGTTGAGGTCTTTCTACTTCATCTTCCATTGGCATTTTTGATTTTGCTTTAGATCTTTCTTCTACAAATTATTTTTCTTTTGAGAGCTCAATTCTCAATGGTGGTTGAAAAATGGGAGAATTTAAAGGGGGAATATCAATAAGAGTTTGGATAGGATTTCCAGGTGAACTGCTCAAAGTGCTAGATGGAGAGGAGGGGTGAGATAAGAAGTATGGATTATCTCTAATTCATTCTTGTTGATTTTGCAAAGCCTCAAAATTGGAAACAACACCGCCTCTTGACCTGTTCAACTTGGTGTATCTTCCTTTAGCCAGCTTTTGGAAATTCTCAAAGTGAGAACATGAAAGGACATTGTGGAATATGAAGGGTCACTCACAAGAAATTGATAGTGTATCTTTCGGAGAACGAACTTTCATGAACTTTTTTTTCTAGTTTTTTCAATATTTTATTTTTTTGAATTTTTGGACCTTACGGTTGTATTTTAGGTGTAGATGCTGCTAAATCTGCCCCATGGTGGGCACCAAAAACTGTTGGTGAGAAATTTTTAGGTGGAAAAACTTGTGGATTTCTTGCCAACATTGTAGGAATCTAAGTCCCTTTACTTAACTGGTGCAACTGCCATTTATGCATGCACAAGAAAATGTGGATTTATGTGGTGGCCTTTTGACTGGGGATCCAATAGGGGCACTCCACTGACCTACAGAAAAGCTAACAATTTCTTGCTAGGGAAGACTTTTTCTGAAGAGTGGGAAATATGAATGAGAAAAGAGGTAGCAGAACTAATGCTGCAGGTAGGAAATCAGATTCCTGCACACACTAGTTAGAAGTATCATCACATGCATTTATGAGAAGAAACAACTTTTTAAGCATCATTAAGACCAAATGAAATTGAATGAGCACAAAGTATCAAGAAATTCCTTAGTTAAAGAAAGCTAGAAAATCCTTCTTGTATTAATTTCTCAAAAAAAAGTTATACATAGTGGAGAAATGGAGGAAATTGAGAAAGGGGGAAAGGAAGAATTTGGCTATCTCCTTTGTTCTCTCAAGGTAGAATGAACTCTTGAGCTTACAAAATTAATGACCAACCCTTTAAAATGGGAATGAATTTATAATTTATAGAATAGACATGACTCCTCATCTTCCTCATGACCTTCCATATGCCTTATTTCTAACTTTAGACTATTCATATTCCTAAAAATATTTTATTCCCTTTTATTAAATCAAGGTGACTTAATTTACATTATGTTTCTAAATTCACTTCTAAATGAGTTAAAGGCATACAAAAAGTGCAAACCCCAAGGAAGAATTAGAACATTTGAAAGTGAGAGAAATTTGGGGGGAAGAGGAGAGAGAAAGAGAGAGAGAAGAAGAAGAGGATATTTCATTCCCGATGAAGTCCGTTGATCCTTGTCGATGGAAAGCTCCAAATGCAGTGAAACTTTGAATCTTCAAACTCCTTGCACACTATGAAACTCCTTCCAATTAGCTCACGAACACTCGCCAAGTTGAATGAACTAAGATGGATCTCGAATGCCTTGTGAAAAATGACTAGAATGATCTTGAAAAATGATGTCCCCCTAAATGATTATCCTTGTACATCTCATTGTGCCAAAACTACTCTTTGAGTGTAACTTACTATTTTTAGTAAGTGTGAATTGCAAGCCGAGATGACCTTTTTGATGACCTTTCCTACGATGCTCCCTCTGTGTTTACCACCTTCTTTGTATCCTCTTAAAATGGTGGATTACCTAAGGTAACATACCCCTACACAGGAAGACATGCTATTTTTATTAAGTGCATTGTGGATGTGGCAAAACAAGTCTTGAAACTTTTGGGTTTTATTCGGGGTTTCACCCTCCATGTTTGAGTAACTCCTTCATCTGAACAAGTGGGAAAATGATATTTTCATGGCATGAGTAGAATACTAACAAAGAAAATCCCTCCATATCCATAAAAAATAGGGGATTCATGGTGCAAAAACTAGTTCACGTGAAACTAGATTTTTCAATGATCATCCCCTCTAATTTTCACGTGATTTCACCCATTGGAACCTTGAGAGTTGAAGAGGTAGCTCACTACCTTTTTGCAGATGTTATTCATATGAAAGGGCATAAATATGATGAAAAATCAGTCCTCCATATCCATAAAAATAGGGGCTTCATGGCACAAAAAACTAGTTCATGTGAAACTATATTTTTCAATGATCATTCCCTCCAATTTTTGTGTGATTTCGCCCACTAGAACCTTGAGAAGTGGAGAGGTAGCTCGCTAATTTTTTCCACTATTGTGTCATGGCGGCCATTAATGGAGCTTAAAATTTTCAGGTCTGGTTTTTCTCTGCTTTCAATGAAATAAATTCCAATGTGATGGGTTTTCACTTCTGGTGCTTCACGCAAAATTTTACTTCCATCCGACAACCGGTTTGATAGGAAATTGAACTTTGTTCTTCGTGGAGCTGAAAGTGAAATTTATTTGATGTGAGCATTCCTTACTACAAATTGGAGGTTTGAATATGATTTTTTAATGGAATTCAAGAGAGAATAACTCAACAATAGATGGTTTGTCAATCCATGCACCGGTTTGCAAGATATCTTCAAATCTTCATTTTATGGCAATGGGGATTTCCACTATTCTTCTTCTTGGTTCTCCATTTATTTTTCTTATCTCGATGAATTATTATTCTTGAGACCTATGTGACATCATGGAGTGAAGGATAATGTGTTGTGATGGAGCTGGTTCAAGCTTTGGAAATGGTGGAGTGAGGTGTTCTCTGTAACTTTTCTTCTGATAGTGAGAAACAACGAGAAACAACCAATAGTTAGAATTTTTTCAAATTTTTGAGTTGGAGTTGGGCACAATTTTTGTCCCTGATGTCCCTGACCTTAGGGATGTGAGGGACATCAATCTACATGATGAGCAAGATGGTGACATGTGGCGGCAATCGACGACGAGGGAATGAGTGCTCCAAAATCAGCTTTAAAGCACCGAGAAATTTTGGAGGCGGGTCGCATGGTTGAAAAAAAAGTCTCCACATAGGGGCTTGGAAATTTTTCCATGTTTGATGTCCTGACCTCAGGGACATGAGGGACATCAAATTCCATGGTGGTCCTAGAGTTGACACATGGCACTTTATCCGATGGTAGGGAATGGATGCTCAAAAAAATGCACCTAGGAAATTTGAACCCTGTCAAGTACGGAGGTCATATGAGGTTCCTAGAGGTCACATGGGGGCTGGGTGAATTTTTATAAGGTTGGTGTACCTAAAATTAGGGACATCAGGGACATGAAATAATTCCAATATCCCCCGAGCCGACATGTGTCCTCCGAAAATTGACTAATTCTTGAATTACTTTTGAGAGGGCAACTTGGAACGATGATAACTTAAGATCCCAATGGAATTTATTTGTGAAATGTTATATGATATTGAACTAAAATATAATTTTTAATCCAATGGTTGGGATCTCATTTCTTTATTCATCCATTTAATCCCTGAAAAACAGGAATTATGATTTGGTACTCCACTTGTGCCTGAGAAAAACTGCTTGAAAACCCTATGCTCAAAGGTGTTGTGAAAACTCTTATTTCATAATCATGTAGGGCTTGTAATACTATTTCCATAGATGTTTTTTTACTCATACATCCATCCAGAGCTCCTAGAATCACCTTCCAAAGCTCAATGGTTGTTTTGGCCTATACAATGATGAGGCCTATAAACCCTAATTTTGGTGAAATTGCCCCAACTTCTCCGAGACCTTCCAAAATATTCTTGAATCATCTCCATGATGTCCCAAGACCTTTGGATCACCTCCACATACACTTATAATCTTCTTCTCTAATTTTTGAGGTTGCTCTAGCTCTAGGAAGGCCAGTGATAGACCTTCCCACAACCGCTGTAGTTTTGTAAATGAACTCCTAAAATCACATAGGGGAATGAATGGAATTTCCTAAATCACCTAGGGGGAATGAATGGAATTTCCAAAATCACCTAGGGGATGAGATAAAATTAATTGGGAGGTCACTTGGGTGAATAGATAGACTTGGGGTTTTTGGGAATGATACACTAGAAAAATTTGGTGCACGGGGATATCATTGTCGTGCTTGGAAATTGTCAATTTCCTTGTTGCACATTTACATGACAACATAAGGCATGCATAAGAAAATAAGTGCAAAGATAAAGCAATAGTGCAATAAAAGACAATGGTATGCAATCAATGTCACACAAAAGGCATAGAGTCACAAATATGGGACACCCACAATGTCACAAGACAATCAAGGCCTTTAGGCCTGTAAATAATGTCACACAAAATATGCATAGAGCCACAAACATGGGACACTCATGGTGTCACAAGATAAGTGAAGCACTCATGCCACAATCAAGGGAAAAATACACAGTAACACACACAACTAACAAACATTTTAAAGAAACAATAATGTTAGAATGTGATGAAAGAAAAATACATATGAATCAAGAGGTTTCAACGTTTCACAAACCACTTGTGTTAGTCCTATTAGTTTTAAAATAATAAATAAATAATGTATGTAATCAAGCGTAATAAGAAAATAGAAAGAATTTATAATAAAATACTAACACATGTACAATGTGGAGGTATGCCCTCAAGATAATAATGTAAGGAACCATAGGAGATCCTATTAGAATGTATCAATATGTGTATCCTACATCAAAATTAATATACCACATTGTAGACACAAAATCATGCACTTGGGTACATTTCTAGGTCCTAATCACATACCACTATTCATATGATTCCAAAGTTAGAAAACTAGCAATTGATAACTATCTTTGGCCTTTTGTATCTATTTCATTTTTTCTATTTGGAAATCTACACTCTATAACCCAATCAGTCCTTTATTGATTTATATTTTACTACTCTAGACACCGGCGCCTAGAATGGATGCCAGTGCCTAGGCACCCTCCTCCTTCCGGGGCGCCCCGACCTCTTTCTACTTTACTCTATCTTTTTGGGCTTCTTTTATCTTTTGGGAATATTATTTTCTTATGGGTCATCTTTCTAGTTATCGATTGTGGAATTCAACCAAGGGAATCATATAAATACAAAGCTATGTGACCATAATAAGGGACCAAACACAAAAGATCTATTATCACCACCTAAGGTTGTATCAAAGGAATTATAAGAGCATAAAACATCCGTCTAGCTTTCACTCAAGGGACAAAGGACTGCATTATATGCATACGAGACATAGGAAGGGAAGTTCATTTTGGCATCCACACATGTATTTACATTGGTGCATCTAGTTATCGTCCACTATCACACGTGTTTGTGCAAGGGATTCTTAGGGAATAATTATATCACAAACACACACAAGAACTACATGGAGTCTGAAATGTAGTGCAATGCTCGGTTGTAAGTACACTTTGTTAAGTGACTACAGAGTCGGTTTGAATCCCCATTTGCATATTTCTTTTTAGGATTTGATGTAGTTTGGGGTTTTTCAGGATATCATTTATTTTGCAAGTTACAAGAAAATTCGGTAATCATCTCGGTGAAATATATGTGACCAAAAATGAAGGTTAGTGATGTTTTTATGATATAGAAGAAACCAATTTATGATCTCATGTATGGTTATATGTGCCTAGCAGAGGTCCCTAGCCCCTAGGAGCCTTGATCATGTTCTAGGCACCTTAGACCAAGCTCATCCGGTAGTTCTAGGATTTTTGTATGTGATTGTGATAGTCTGTTCCTCATGTTCATTAGTCTTCCATTCTAAAATACTTCAAGATCAAGTGAAAAATAAACGAAGTCTTATATGCTCCATCTTCCACTTAGGGTTTCATATTTCTTTATCTTATTTATTGTGTAAGATATGTACTTTAGTGTTTATTTATCATACGTGAATTTACAATTAGGGTTTTAAAAATTCTATATTTGTTAAATCATTTGGTGAACCCGTCATTCGAACACTCTCGGATATTTCTTTCTTTTATTGTTTCTGATCCTAGGACCCTTTCACCATGGATATCTCCATTCATGATTTATTCCAAGTTAATCCTAATTGTGTAAATAAAATCAGATCTTATTTAGCTAATACTTATATTCATCCTCATACTTTTCCTGAGTATGTGTATCATAAGTTTACTTCAACTCTATCTCTCAATGAAGACCACATTACTTTCACATTAGATGATTTTCCTTCTCAAGCCATGTTAGAGCATGATCCCCCTTTATATTCAGGTTTGCATCAATAATGTTGGGGTTAAACATGCCTTAGTTGATAATGGATTGGGGATTAATATTTTTAATATTACATTTCTCCACCAACTTGGCCTCTTTGAGGCCTCTTTGGCTCCTTCATCTATTTCTATTCGAGGATTTGATAATATTCCCAAGCGTGTCTTAGGTACTATCATACTCCCCATTATTTTCGGCCCATGTACACTACCTATTCCATGCCACATAATTCCCAATAATATTAATTATAACATTCTTCTTGGGCGGCCTTGGATCCATGCCATGCATGCGGTTCCTTCCACTCTTCATACATGACTTAAATTCCTTTATCAAGGAGTTGTCTACGACGTTCTAGTAGATTCATCCCCTTTCACATATTGTAATTCTATTGAGCATTCCATAGAGACCCCTCTCTCTTCTGTATCTAATCAACATTTCTCCAAATATGGTCTTGGCTATAAGTACTTACTTTGTTATGGTTTTTGGTAATGGTTTAGGCCAACATGGTCAAGGATTCACTGACCCATTGGTTCTCCTCACTCAATCTAGCAAACTTGGTCTTGAATATCATATTCCCTCCACATATTCTTCAAAGGCTTTAGTTTTTCTACATACTTCTTCACTTCCTCTCGTATATCCTGGAACTCATTAGTGACTCTACTTTTATTGCTTGGCCTTATTTTGACATTTTTGTTATTGATGATTCTCTTTAAAAATACACGGTACTTACAATCACCTCCCTTTTTCATTATAAGAAACACTCTCCATCAATTATTCATGCTACTACCTACTTTGGTGAATTATATGTGCCTAATGAAAGTACCAATACTCCTAACACCATTCCTACTGACCCATACATAGAGGATTGGTCAACTCTTCTAAATGAGGACACCATTCAATATAACCTCAACACTACTACCAACCCACAAATGGTTTTGTTAGCTATTTCTCTTACACCTACCAAGCAAGATGATATTAAACAAGTTCTTCATGAATTTTTAGATATATTTGCATGGTACTATAGTGATATGCCTAGTATTGATCCTTCTGTAGCCATGCATAATATCATCCTTAACCCTGGTGTAAAACTTGTTCAACAAAAAATCTATAAAATACATCCGAAGGTCGCAATGCTAGTCAAGGAAGAAATAGAATGACTATTAGACATTGGCTTTATTTGTGTCATGGATTATTCTAAGTTGGTGTCTAATGTTATGCCAATTATGAAGCCGGATGGTAGGGTCCATTGTTGCACAAATTTTCATGATCTACCCAAGGCATGTCTTAAGGACAATTTTCCATTACCGCACATTAACACCATTTTTAATTCCATTGTTGGATATGATACCCTTTATTTCATGGAAAGATTTACTTGTTATAATAAAATCAAAATCAATCCAGTAGATTAGAATTTTTAAAGCAATCTCCTTTTTAAAAACTACTCTCCAAACTTGAATAACACACATGTAGCAGTTTGTTTCCTTATGTGTACACAGTTGTAAATAGCCACTCCACACCAATGGTATGTGCAGTCTCTGTGTATAAACATTATTCAAATGGTAATTAGATTCCAAAGTGTGCAAATGCGCTTATTACACAAAACACCAAATAAATTGACAAAACATAAAGAATGAAGAAGGAAATATAGAAATGAAAACCTTAGTCTAAATGATAACACTAACTTATCAAAAACACCAAGAAGACTTATTTATAGTAGGGCTTCAACCTAATCCCATTGAAGTAACCTAGTAACCTATTCCATCTAGTGTCTCTAACTCGATAAGCTCCTGATTCAAGTATATAGGTGATAATATATGGTCCCAACCAATGCACTTTAAGCTTGCTTGGATGGCGCAAAAACCTAGAGTCATAAAGAAGCACCATCTATCCTATATCAAGTTGTTTGTCCCCTGATGTTCTGTCATGCCATGCCTTCTTCTTGGAATTTTCCCCACTTCGACTCCAACATTCTATGGTGTGCCACTTATCCAATCGCATCAATTTATCAATTTGTTTTCCAAAGATTTCTCATTAGCTAGACCTCCAGTGCACACAATATGCAAAGAAGGTAACATGAATTCCATAGGAAGAACTACTTCTGCACCAAAAATGAACTAAAAGGATGTGGCCTTATTCAACCTCTTATATGTTGTTCTATACACCCAAAGCACAACAAAATTTTTATCATCCCAATATTTCCTTCCAACATCACAATTTTTTGTCAATTTCTGGCTCAAAATCTTGTTGAAGGCCTCATCGATCCCATTTACCCGAGGATGATAAGGTGTTGTCTTATGGTGCATAATCAAAAATTCATCCAATAGTATCCTGATTATCTAATTCAGAAAGTGTGTACCCCTATAAATTTTTAAGCTCGGTGGGAATCCATACCTTGTAAGAAAATTTTCCCATAAGAACCTGACTGATGTAGCTATTGTACAATCCTTGGTAGGTGCTGCTTCTTCCCACTTTGTAAGAAAATTTGTGTAAGTGATGATGTAGCACAATCCAGTTCTACGCGTGGTTGGTGAAATAGGAATCACAAAGTTTATAGCCCATTTATCAAATGGCTCTGCACTAGTATTAGGTCTTAAAGGAATTTCATGTCTTTTCCTAGGTTTACCAATGCATTGACAGTGATCACACACCTTACAATATGCTTTAAAATATTTGTAGAGGGTCTCCCAACATAATCCAAAGTGAGTATAATCTTGCGTGCAATGGTGTCACATGCATAGTGGCCCCCCGTAATACCACCATGAGCCTCTTCCATGATGTCCGTGTGCTCATGCTTTAGTACACACAAGCACAATACTTCATCTCGAATAACTTGTATAGGTCACCACTAATCAACATAAAATGTGCTTTGCGTGAATTGCTAGTTATTTCTTCTCTGAAGATTTCATTCCTTCAGTGCAATACATGTACGTAGAAAGATAGCAATATCCTCCGATTCTAAAGGAATGCATTGTAACCTATACAATTGTGCATCTGACGTTGTATCTTCAATTGTCTACGCATCCTCCCTCGACTGAATTCTTGATAAGTGGTTTGGGCTAGAATTACTTTTCCTTGGTTTTACCACAACTATGAAATCAAATTCTTGGAATAAGAGCACACATCGACATTTGCGCCCCTATAAAAATGGCTTGTCTACCAAGTATTTCAATTCCATGTGATCGGTGTAAAATACAAATGGTATTATTAGAAGGCATTGTCTTAATTTATGCAGTGCATAGATCATTGACAAGGCTTCACGCTTAGTAGTTGTATAATTCTACTTTACAGTAGTCAAATTTATACTAGAAAAATATATAGGATGATCTATAATACCTTATCCAGGCTGAGCTAACATTGTGCCAATGGTCATGCCATAGGCGTCCACATGTACATGAAATAGTTGGTTCTATGAGGGAAAACATAGAATAGGCGTTGTAGTAAGTCTCTCCTTCAATGTCTCAAATGCACGCTATTGTGGTTCTCCCCAATAAAATGCCCCTTTTCCTTTTAGTAACTCTTCCAAGGGTGCGGAAACCTTAGCATATCCTTTGATAAATTTTCTATAATACCTAGTGTGACCCAAGAATCCATGCACCTCACTTTGACTGGTAGGCTCTTCTAGGCCTACAATAACTACAACCTTAGCTGGATCTACTAACAAACCTTCCTTGCAGATGATGTGCCCTAATAGAGTTCCAAAAGGTGTAGCAAACACACACTTCTTGATATTCAAAGAGATGATTAAATATCTACATCTTTCAAACATTAAGCACAAATTGTCACAATGATCCTTAAAAATTCCATACACCGTCCAATCATCCAAGTAAACTTGTAAGAAAATGTGAATAAAATCTTGGAATGCTTGAATACTATTCACGAAAATACAACAGTGCATTTTTCAAACCAAAGGGCATCACAGACATGTAAAAATTCCCCATTCAGTGGTGAAAGTTATTTTTCTTGATCCTCCTATGCAATCTGGACCTGATGATACCCAGAGAATCCATCTATAAAAGAATAGATTTCGTGCCCTGCAACGCCTTCTAATATCTCCTCTATGAAAGGTGTAGGAAAGGGATCAATCACACATGCAACATTCAGTTCTCTATAATCCACACAAATCCTAATCCGACCATCTTTCTTTATACTAATAACCATGGGGCTAACCCACTCTAATTATTCTAGGGGATTAACCATGCTAGACTTCAACATCTTGTCAATTTCTTCTTTAACTTTTATGTGTAGGTTAGGGTTCATCATGTAGGGTCTCTTCCTGATGGGCATACACCTTCCTTAAGCTTGATCTTCATTTCTCCTAATGACTCATGCACTCCTTTTAATTCATGGTATCCCCTAGGAAATAAGTCCTGAAAATCATAGACCAACTCAACTATCTTTGCCACTTCAGAATCAAACCAATAATCTCCAATTATTACTTCTTTAGGTTCATCATCCATACAAATATTCACTTTCTATGTCCTCACAGGTTCATGATATGAGTGCCCGTTGTTATCCACACTATCCAAGACCTCACGCATACCTGATAAATGATCTATATCCAAATTTTCTACTTCTTCATCATCTAGTATGTAGACCATATTTCCTTTTTCTTTCTCAAAGTAAGCGCACTTAAGTAGTGTGACATCTATCTCTACTTCTTCATCAAAGTGTGCTCTTGAGTTCTCATGAAATAAATTCTAAATGAGTTCTTCCGCCTTTGTACTATCTCCCATAGTTAAATGATTTATAACCCTTAATGCCTCTTCTAATAGAGGTTTAGTAGAGAAGTAGTCAAAATTATGGACCATTCCTATAATCAAATCCTGCCAATTTCTAGTTTCTCTATATAGCTCTACATATACATACCAAGCATGTGTGCAACCTTGTAAAGTGGAATAAAGTTTGTACACCCATAGTGAAGGCAGTAAAGCTTCCTGCCCCTCTATCTAGAGCCTCTCACACTATTGAATGTGGTGCTAAACAAGTTGATTACCATGATATGTGCATATTTGAGTAGGTGCATTGCTCTGAAAAGCGAGTTATTAAAGCAATTTTGACATCATTCCATTCTACAAGATTATCCTTGTGAACCACCCATCAACACATTGCTATCCCATGCAGGGTATATGCTAACATATTTCTTCTTTCAAATTGGTCTATCCACTATTCCTCCATGGCACGCAGGAATACCATAGGGTCTCCTTCTCCAGTGTACCGAGGTACATAGCTATTACCTATCCTCTTGATGCAATGAGGTTTGATTTTCCATGCAAATGTGCTCCTTACTTTGTGCCCAACCATATCATAAGTACCATGAGCCTAATTATCACAAGAAATACTTGTAGTATCACTAATAGATTGTGCATATTCCCACTAAAGGATTCCTTCCTTAGATGGCTCGAGTACTTCTGGGTCTTGAATGACACATACATAAATCCTATTTAGATCTTCCTCACTCAAAGGCTCAACATAGGGCACATATTTCCCATATGTTAAAGGGATAATAAATCTTTCCTCCTTGTTCTAAAAATAATATATCCCTTGTTGAACCGAAGATCAATATTATTTACGTAACACCAAGGGCACCCAAGCAGAGCTGGGAAACTGTCTTCTTCTGCAAGTGCTAAAACCTCAAAATCCCCAGTGAACTTGGCCCCTTGTATAGTAATGGATGCATATTTTAAAACTTTGATAGGAGTGACCTTAGTTTGATTAGCCATAAACAATACATTAGAAGATGACTGTAATGAAGGTATCCTCATCTATACCCATGCATCTAAAGTCATCACATTTTTCTCCGTGCCTATGTCAATCAATATATTAATCAAGAGCCATCCATAAATTTTTTAAAAATGATCTCCTTGTCATAATCTAAGTTATGGGGGGAAGATTCACATGTAGGATCTGACATCCATTCTCAATATTCATGTGTGGAGTGTTTCCCTTTAGCCAAATCCCTAGTAATGGAATGATATTCTCCTGGCGCAACATTTTGCATACCTCCTTCAAGTCATCAATATTTGACTGGACCATCTCTGCTGCCTTCTTTTGTTCCATCTTCCATGATTGCTCCTTTAAACACTATATTTCCCCTTGAAGGTCTCTAAGTACTTCCATGGTCTCTTGATAAACCTCCTTCTAGTGTATAGGATCTAGATACCTTGCATGAAAAACATCCTCCTTAGTGATGGTAGGCTTTCTGCTATAACGCTTCTCTAGCATGCACAACTTCAGCACATGTAGTGATCTTCATAGGTAATACCTCAAGTTCCGGTGCCAACTTTGGCATCCACTAATTTTCCATAGTGCATTGTATCCTAACCATCCCTGCACCTTTGTTATCCTATTTATGCTTCTTGCTAAGATGCTCATATAGATCTGTGCATTCCTCATAGCTATGAGTCTTCCCATAGAAAGAACATGTGATATTTTGAGGACATTTGCGCCTATAGTGATCAAGTGATCCACATGTAAAGCATGTTCCACGAGGAATTTTTATTCATCCACCACCATGGCCTTGACCTATGAATCCACCATGGTATCCTCAACCTATGCCACATCCACCTTCATAGTGCCCCTTGTTCCGATCATAGTGCGCTTGATTTTGATTTTGATCCTAGTGCCCATCTTTACCCTTAGAGTTATCTGATACTCTTGTCTATCACACACCAATATCTATAGCATCAAGGATCTGACCAATCAACCTGTAACCTTTTATATTGTGAGTTGTGGACCAAAAATCTTACAATAACAGGATACATTCTTCCTTATCGTGCATTATAATAATGGGCAATTGCTGACCTCATGGTTCAGGTGACATATCTCACAATCTAGCAATAATGAACGTACTGTTATGTAGGGACAACTATCTTTAGTGTTCCCTTCCACTTCACAGTATCCACACCAAATTCTAGTGTGTCTCATGTGTCGAATTTGCTGATAGTTTATCCAACTACTTTACTATAGCTCCAATCTATGCTTCCAAGAATGGGCTGACTCTAGTGTCTATACTCCGACTACCTTAGCATGCAAAGCTGCTTCAAGTGCTTCATGTGGATAATTATATGTCTTATGTGAAAACACCCTTCTAAAAGGTATGATCAGACCTCGATGAACCATTGTGCATGTTGGCTTGCATGAATATCATAAGAAAACTTAGATAAAAGTGTTTTGAAATGGGAATCATACTCCTGGACACTCTTAGTAGTACCTTGCTTGATATCCTTGAGCGTGCTTATACTCTTATGATCAAATTCAGGGATATAGAACTCTTTAAGGAATGCATCTTTGAATCTTTGCATAATCTACAAAAGTTTGATCAGGGTCAAACTTCCTATACCAACTGTGTGCACATCCCTGTAATGTAGTTACAAATTGACTTTCCTTTCACTTAGAAGCCTTTATCCCTTTTACATGCCATAGTATCTCACACATGTTCACTTGTTTATCAGCATATTATATACTCCTATACTTTAGAAGACAAAGAGACATCTCCATGTAGACATTCTAGGGTTAGTGCGGACCGCCCACCCGATCCCAAACCTCTGTGTTACCTCTTTCTCCGAGATCCACTCCACAAGAACTAGATCCACCTATACCCCTCGATCCTTCACCTGTAGCTAGAAGTGGACCAAAAGATGTACTTCCCTATTTCCCAATAGTAGTACTATAATAAACTCCTACAGTTTGTGTGGTGGTACTATTCTAAGAACTAGGCCCCAAATTCTATGCACTCAAATGCGTGTGGATGACATGAATGAAAAGGTACCTCCAAATTACAATGAAGACATTTTCCCTGCCATATATGTACTTTCTATGTGACTTACTCTTACTTCCCTACTACCTAAATTAGCTTGTTGACTATTGGATGTACTAGATATTAGAAAACCAAGCGCAAGGGCTAGGTTTCTAGGTAGATTCAAATGCACATCTGTAGCCCGGAGTTGTCTCTACTAGTGCACTCTTATGTGAGGCTGCGCAGAGGGTTCCCTATCATGATTTCCCAAATGGGGAAGTTCTTGATGCTATGGCTCCATGCCTTCTACGTGAGCCCCAAATGCTTCATGAGCCATCTCTCTCCTCAATGCCACTCTACAATGTCACACTAATTCTCTATCTCCCTCTCACACACCTCATTGTACCTAAGTTTCCTTTCTTCTCTCTACCTTTCTACCGCTAGGTCCGCTATCTTTCACCAAACCTACTCATGCCCCTGCACATAATGGGGTTTAGTTAGCCATCAAATTTTCCTATAAGTTCGGGGTTACATTAAGATATTGATCACCATTGGAATACCTTGCAAGTAAGCTCCCGAGATAACGTAAACATTTGAAATTAGCTACCTTTGGGAAATAATAAGTGGAAATTGAGTATTCCAGAATATAGCATTCAAAACACCATGGAACTAAGTATCCATAACAGTGTCCGAATCGATCAAAGCATCATAGAGGGCCCGAAATTCTTCTTATGTCGAACAAGTGTGTGATACCTCCAATTCTATTTAGACACATAAGCAACCAGCCACTTGTACATTTCTACTAAGAAAATAACAAAGAAGATCTCATACAAACAATCATACATATTATTTTCCACCCACGTGCGTGTGTAAAAATCTGATCCAGTATTGAATCTCCATGTGTATTCTTCTTCTAGATATTTTATCCACTCCTCAAATTGTTATAGTGTCAAACGATACGTATTCATTATGAACCATCTTGAAAAACATTGAAAAAGAGGTCCTGACAATGGAACCAATGATGCACCCTAAAATTTACCATGAATAACACATGTGCACTGACACATCACCCAGCCTAAGCTGAGCTCTCACCCGAAGTGTACAAAGGTACTAGGCACCTCCTTAGAGTTGCTTATGTAGGATGTGAACTTGATGAAGATATAATGCATTCAGATCCATAAATATCATAAACATTCCGCAAAGCATATTCCAAATATAGATATTAAAGTATCATGAATTAAGTCATAAACATAATGAAGTCAACCATGAAAGAACTAGTTACAAGCATGTTTAACACCATTATTCACCTAATACACTTCATTGTATTAAAACACAGTAAATACATAAGCTTCTTACAACGGGTAGTATCATAAGTTTATGCACACATCGAGATATGGCAAAGATAACTCCATAATAGCTCATACATAGTGTGTCTTTTACTACATAGATTAATACATATTTATAAGGGTGGGGACTTGACCTTCACCACTTATGCACTTCCCAAAATAGGTCACATGCTGAAAATAGTTATGCACCTTTACAATAACATGCACACATACAAGTGTGCTAATAATAGATCTCTTCCATTTAATTGACATTAGTAATCTTATTATTAATTTAAACTCATGCACGGCGCTTAGTAGATGCTCTTCCCAAAATTACATTTGTGTGCCATGCAAGTACTTAATCAATTTGTCTTTTACACACGTTTCCTTCCCTATCCTTTCATGCCTTCATATTTTCCCTTGTCCCACACAAAAATCTTCTATGTGCCCTATCCCTAGTTTCATATTCTGTCTACTCAACAACCATGCGAAGTAGTGGACAAATCACGTGGAAACGAGAAATATATTAGTGTATACCCTATGCGGGACAAAAATTTGTTGGTGGATGGTTCACAAGGATAATATTATGGAATGGAATGAAGTTAGAACTGCTCTAACCACTCGGTTATTTAGGAGTAATGTGCCTACTACAATCTGTATGTATCATGGTAATCAACCTATTTAGCACCACATTCAGTAATGTGAGAGATTCCAGAAAGAGGAGCAGGAAACTTTACCACCTTCACTATGGGTGCAAAAGCTTTATTCCACTTTACAAGGCTGCACACATGCTTGGTATGTTTATGCAGAGCTGTATAGGGAGACTGGAAATTGGTAGGATTTGATTGCAGGAATGACCTATACTTTTGACTACTTCTCTACTAAACCTTTGGTGGAAGAGGTATTAAGGGTTATAAAGCACTTAACTATGGGAGACAATGTAAAGGATGAAGAACTCATTCAAGAGTTATTTGGTGAGGTAGGTAGATTCGGACACGTTTTGATGAAGTAGAAGAGACAAATGCCACACTAATTAAGTGCACTTACTTTGCAAAGGAAAAAGGAAATATTGTCTACATAGTGGATGATGAAGAAGTAGAAGATTTGGACATAGATCATTTAGCAGGTATGTGTGAGTTGTTAGACAATGTGAATAAAAATGATCATGCCTATCATGAACCTGTGAAGACCAAGAAAGTGAACATTGGTATGGATGTTGAACCTAAGGAGGTAATAATTGGGGATTATTGGATTGATTCTGAAGTGGCAAATATAATTAAGTTACTACGGGATTTTTAGGACTTATTTCCTAGGGGATACCATACATTAAAAGGAGTGCATGAGTCATTAGGAGAGATGAATATTAATCTAAAGGAAGGTGTGTGCCCAGATTAGGAAGAGACCTTACAAGATGAACCCTAACCTACGCATAAAATTTAAGGAAGAAATTGACAAAATGTTGAAATCTAGCATCATCAAGCCCCTAGAGGAATCAGAGTGGGTTAGCCCCATGGTGATCAATATAAAGAAAGATGGTCAGATTATAATTTGTGTTGATTACTGGGAACTAAATGCTACATATGTGATTGATCCTTTCCCTACACCTTTCACAAAGGAAATATTAGAAGGCCTTGCAGGGCATGAGGTTTATTCTTTTACAGATGGATTCTCTGGGTATCATCAAGTTAGAATTGTATAAAAGGATCAAGAGAAAATGAATTTCACAACTGAATGGGGAAGTTTTACATATACTGTGATGCCCTTTGGTTTGAAAAATGAGCCTGTTGTATTTTCACACATAGTTGTTTGAGCATTCCAAGATTTTATTCACTACTTCTTGGAGGTTTACTTGAATGATTGGATGGTGTATGGGATTATTAAGGATCATTGTGACAATTTGTGCCTAATTTTTAAAGATGTGTAGACGAGTTAAATATATCTTTAAACATCAAGAAGTGCATGTTTTCTACTGGCATTTGGAAATTTTTAGGAACATCATCTATAAGGAAGGTTTGTTAATGGATCCAGATAAGGTTGAAGTTATTGTAGGCCTAGAGGAGCCTACCATTCATAGTGAGGTGCCAGATTCTTGTGTCACACATGGTATTCTGAGAAAACTTATCAAAGGATATGAGAATATTGCTGCACTACTAGAAGAGTTACTAAAAGGAAAAGGGACGGTCTATTGTGGAGGACCGCAATGACACACATTTGAGGCGTTGATGGAGAGACTTACAAAAAAACCTATTTTGTGTTTTCCTTCATGGAACCAAATGTTTCATGTACATGTGGATGCCTCTGGTACAACTATTGGCGCAGTGTTAGCTCAACCTAGAGAGGGTATTATAGATCATCCTATATGTTTTTCTAGTAGAAATTTGACTCATGCAGAGTAGAATTATACAACAACAGAGTGCGAGGCCTTTTCATTAATCTACGCACTCCATAAATTTAGATAATATTTGCTAGAAACACCTTTTATATTTAATACTGATCACATGGCATTAAAATACTTGGTAAATAAGTCCATTTTACGGGGTACATATGTCGGTGGGTGCTTTTATTCTAGGAATTTGATTCATAGTTGTGGTGAAACTAGGTAAAATTAATTCTAGCCGGACCACTTATCAAGGATTGATCGGGGAAAATGCATAGACAATTGTAGATATAATGCCAAATGCAAAGTTGTATAGGTCGCATCGTACGCCTTCAAAATCGGAGGATATTTCTTTCTTTTTATGCATGGGTACAACACTAGAAGGGATGAAATAATTAGAGAAGAAACAAATTGCAATTCACATGACACCCTTTATGTTGATAGTGGAGACTTATACAAAATATCTCAAGATGAAGTATTACACGGTGTGTACTAAAACATGATCACACATATATTATGTAAGAGGCTCATGGTGGTATTACAGTAGGTACTATGCAGGCGATGCCACCACGGGTAAGATTCTACTTGCTAGATTATGGTTGGAGACCTTGTAAAAGGATTGTAAAGTGTATTGTAAGGTGTGTGATCACTGTCAGCACCTTGAAAAACCTAGGAAAAGAGATGAAATGCATTTGAGGCCTATTACTAGTACAAAGCCTTTTGAGAAATGGGCTATAGACTTTATAGGTCCTATTTAACCATCCGCACATAGAAATGGATCATGCTATATCATCACATGTACAAATTATCTTACAAGGTAGGAAGAAACAACACCTACAAAGGATTATACAACAACTACAACAACTTGGTTCTTATGAGAAAATGTTCTTACTAGGTATGGATGTCCCATTTGAGCTTGACAAGTGACAAGGGAACACACTTTTGAATGATATGATTAAGATATTATCGGATGAATTTATGGTTGCACACAACAAGACTAAACCCTATCATCCTCAAGAAAATGCACTCTTTGAGGCCGTCAAAAAGATATTGAGCTAGAATTTGACACAAATTTGTGATGTTGGAAGGAAAGATTGGGATGATAAAGTTTTTGTTGTGCTTTGGACATATAGAAAAATATACAAGAGGTTGAATAAGGCCACACCTTTTCAGTTGGTGTTTGGTGCAAAATCCATTCTTCTTATGGACTTCATATTACCTTCTTTGTGTATTGCATACACTTTGTATGTCTAGTGAAGAGCAAGCATTAGAAGAAAGAATTGTTAGGTTAATACAATTAGATGAGATAAATGCCATAACATGTTGGATTCAAAAGTAGGAAAAGGACAGATAAAAGGCATGTCATGACCGCACATCAAGGAAAAGAATCTTGAGGTTGGACAGATGGTAGTAATTTTTGATTCTAAGTTTCTACGCCATCCAGGAAAGCTTAAGGTGAATTAGTTGGGACTGTATGTTATCACTCATATACTTGAATCAAGTGCTTTCTAGTTAGAGGTGCTTGATGGAATACGGTTACTGATTAATTTAATGGGAGTAGGCTAAATCCCTACTATAAATAAGTCTTCTTGGTGTTTGTAATAAGGTAGTATTTCCATTTAGTATAGGTTTATTTTTCTATATTTTCTTTAATGTATTTCCTTCTTTGTACTATGCTTTGTCAATTTAGTTTGGTGTTTTGTGTAATAAGCGTGTTTGCATGTTGGAAGCTAATTATAATCTGAAGTATTTTCATGTGCAGAGGAATGCACATACCATTGGTGTGGGGTGGTTGTTATTTGTTATTAACAAATGGGTATATATGAGAAAAATTATTACAGTGTGCTATTCGGGTATGGAAAGGCGATGTTAGAAAGGAGATTACTTCTAAAGAAGACCATAAATGGGAATGACTAAATGAACAATATAACACGATTCAAGCAATGACTATGGAAACTACCAGAAGAGGGTGTAGTGGCGAGGTACTCAGTGCATGGAAGCATTTAGAAGTGAAGTATGTAGCCAGAGGGTAGGAAGGTGCGCTAGAAGGTTATAATTGGGGTGCGAAATTGTGTCGCATGGAAATTTTTGTAAAATTTGAAAATGGTCAATTAATGAGAGGATTGTTGGTAGGTGAAGGAGCAATAAATGCACTAAATTTTTTAAAATCTATATAAGGACATGATACGGGTTTATTTTTACCTTTACGATCACAAGTATTCGAGTGAGCTAAGTGCAACTGAGCCAAGTGAATCATGTTGAGGTGCAAAGAGTTGCGAAACCAGACATGGAGAGCATATTTGTATGCAAAAAAGGCTTACATCCCCATTGGTGAAGGGTTTGAGTGAAGAAGTGTTTAGAAGGAGCTAGGGCATGTGATTTCTAGATAGGATTCAAACTTACTCGACATAGAAGACAAAAGGAAGGATTTTTATGATGGCACCAAAGAAAGCACCTGTAGCATGCACAAAAGGAAAGAAAAAGGAGGAAGTTGAGATTGAAATTTCTCTTGAGATCAATATTTCAGAGATGTAGTATCTGAAAGGAGTAATAGTTAGAAAATATTGGGATTCCCACATTTGCAAATGCAAAGTAAGTGACTACAACCACCACACCACTGATAACAAGGGAGAGTTGGATGCTTTGCTAAATAAAAATACCAACAAGCACACTGCTTGTGGAAGATATGCCAGTGTATGACGACCTTTGGAAAAAATTTCTTAAGTTGGTAGGATTTTATCAACTGTATGAGCTCCCATACTTTGGAAAACATGAACCTTTATACCAATGGATTATGAGCGAGTCCATGAGGACTTATTCTATTTCTCTGGATGGAGGGTTAGGCTCATAACAGCCCTAATTGCAAAATTAACATGATTGAAGGGCACAAGGACATACATTTTTAGTGATCTAAATGATAAAGCAACGGTTATAGCCACAAACAAGGAGTTGGGGTATACCAAGGTTCGCGTAGAATGGAAATCTATAGATTGAGGAAGTACCTGTGGTGTAAGAAGCGACACATTTGCTCACCAAGATGAATAATCAAGAGAAATGGTCATAGGTAAACACCATGTGGCTTTATGTTGCAAAGAAAATGTCCCAGGGAGAAATCTACAACTTAGCAGGCTATATTACAAAAACCATTATTGAGGAAGCGCGCAAGTGAAAAGATAATTTTCGCACCATCCTCTTATGCCTTTTCTAGTAGAAATTGAGTGCCGATGGGCCAAAGAATAAAATTTGGGAATACCCCACTAAGAAGAAGTCCCTCATGGAAAGGTTCAAGAAATATTTATGTGAAGGATCAATGAGTGGCCCGTTTAAGCAAAGGGAAGAAATGTGGTATGACCAAATTCACATGATGTTTGAGGAGGAATGACACATTCCAAAGGAACTACCTTGAGTAGTAGGAAAGGTAGTACAATTCATGGTGTATCAACACTTCTGCATCACGTGGTTTTCCATGAAGGATGGGACATTAAGTCTATGGTGAAAACTACCTTATTGTAACATTCCCATTTTAAGACTTTAGAAACAAGGGAATTTTTTTGAAACAAAATGTTCTCTATTCTAAATTCTTAAAATGGGAATGTTACATCTTGGTATCGAGCTGAAGGTTGCAGTTCTTGGACCTATTGTGTCCATAATTTGATGAAACTTAAATTTTCTTGTTAACAGAAAATGGTTATAATAAGAGGAAATGTTATAAATAATCCTCTACTGAGGAAGGAGCAACAATTGCCCAAAAAATTGATGAGATCCTTACTACCCTATTAGACACAAGGGATTGTTTGGATGTACTTGAACAAAAAGTAATGGGAAATGAGGAGGGAGGATGTTGACAATAATAATCATCCACCTCCTGAAGAAAACACCAATTTAGGTGTTGATAATAACAATGTGAACATACGATCGAAACTTGAGAACAAAAAGGCTAGGCTGCGCAATTGAACTCACTAATGATATAAAAAGTATAAGTCTACCCAAGTTTTATGGTACAACATTAGGAGATGGAGCTGAGAATTGGCTCAACGAGATGGAGAAGTACTTTGCAATAAGAAATTTCTCAGAAGAAACAAAGGCGATATGGGGAGCATATCAGCTTTCCCATGAGACATCTTCATGGTGGGATAGTCGTAAGGCTGAGTTAAATATTGATGAAACTAATATCACTTGGGATCAATTTAAAGGTTACTTTAGGAAACATTGGCTACCGCAACTTTATTATGATAAGAAAATGACTGAATTCCATAACTTAGCTCAAGGAAAGATAATCAGAATCGAGTATTAGGAGCATTTTAATAAACTCCTTAAGTATGTACCTTAGTATCAAACTGACGAGAAGTTTAGGATACATAAATTCATCATGGGATTGAATCCCATCATAGGAGGAGAGGTTGATGTTCACAACCCAACCACGATGGAAGGGGTTGTTGAAATGGCCATAAGGTAGGAAGCAGAAATTGAAGGCAATTTCGCTCATAAGGAGGAAGTAAGGAAGAAATTCCCTAACTCCTCTTCATCATATCTTACACCTAAGAAATGACCATGTAAGAAATTTGGAATGAAAAGTAAGTTTTCAGCTGATAATAGTAAGAAACAACAACGAATAAGACTATTAGTAAATACAGAACAACTTTTTCAAGAATAATAATAATGAGACATAAGTCCTATGGAGGTCAGAATGATAATTCTAGGGCTAGAAATAAATACAAGACTAGAAAGGGACCTGTAGGAGACTATTATAACTATGGAAAAGATCATTACGCTAATCAATGTCCTTTGAAAAAGGATGATTGTAATCAGCAACATAAGATACATGCTGCAATAGTTGACAAACAAGCTAAAAACATACTACGCCCATAGAGGTTCTAGGTAAGTTATTTGGCATACCTATAACTATTATTTTTGATCGAGACTCTTTGAATGTTTTATTTCTAGTAAATTAGCATCAAAACTAAAAATAAAAGATGGAAACATGGATAAAACATGGACTATACATTATGGAAACAATGTTGTTCATACTGTTAGTATGTGTCTTTTTGGAGTAGTCCTTAACTTACCTAGTTTTTCCACTGAAGTTGATCTTTATGTTGCACCTTTGGGGTCTTATGATGTAATCATAGGTGTTAATTGGTTAGCTAAACATAAGGCAAAAGTGGATTGTTTTGAAAAACATATTAGTTGTTTAGATGATTTGTAGAAAACAACAGAGATTTAGGGTGTGAAACATGAGATTTATGTTAGAAAACTATCAGCTATGCAAATTAAAAAGGCCAAAAATAAAGGTTGTACCTTATATGCAGTAAAGATTGTAGAAACAACTGAAGAGAACAACGATGTCATGGAACGATATCCACTATTATGAAACTTCAGTGACGTGTTTTCGGAAGAGTTACTAGGTCTTCCACCCAAAAGGGAATTTGACTTCATAATTGAAATCAAGCCTGGAACTAAGCCTATTTCTAAAGCATCATATCAAATGACTACTATAGAATTAGTAGAGATTAAGGCTCAATTACAAGAAATTTTGTCTAAAGGTTTTATTAGACCGAGTGTTTACCTTAGGGAGCACAAGGTAATTTTTGTGAAAAGAAAGATGGAACACTTAGATTGTGCATTGATTACAGAATGTTAAACAAAGAAACAATCAAGAATAGATACCCACTCCCTAGAATTGATGATCTATTTAATCAGATGTGTGGAGCATCGGTATATTCTAAGATAGATCTTTGATCTGGATATCATCAATTATGGATTAAGGATGAGGACATTCATAAAACAACTTTCAGAACAAGGGATGGAAATTATGAGTTCATAGTTTTACCCTTTGGATTAACAAATGCACCTGTAAATTTTATAAATTTAATGAATAATATCTTTCAAGAATACTTGGATAAGTTTGTGCTCGTATTCTTGGATGAAATTCTCATATATTCGACAAAGTATAAGGAACACCATGAGCATTTGAAGATAGTTTTGGAATTTTTGAGAAAGAGAGTTATTTGGTAAGCTATCTAAATGTTCTTTCTATCACACAAAAGTGCACTATTTGGGACATGTAATAAGTAAGAATGGAATTACTGTAGATCCTTCTAAAATTGTAGCTATAACTGAGTGTCCTCCACCAAAGAATGTACATGAAGTTAGAAGCTTCATGGGACTTGCTGAGTTACTTATAGAAAATTTGTAATTTTTTTTTCTAAGGTGGTTGCACCAATAACTTTGTTATAGAAAAAGGATAAGAAGTTTTTAGAATTAGAAATGTGAATCTGGATTTAGAAATTTGAAGGAACAGTTAATTTCAGCACCTATTCTAGCTGTACTGATTCTAATGGAGACTTCCTTTGTTGTAATAGATGTATCTAGGGAAGGTATAAGAGGTATTTTGTTACAAAATGATCATGTCATATCTTACAAAAGTAGAAAAATAAATTTACATGAGTTGAATTATGCTCCAAATGATTTAGATCTTGCTTCCATTGTACATGCACTACAAGTTTAGAGGCATTACCTTCTTGGTAAACCTTTTGAATTAAAAATGGATCATCTTGGGCTTAAGTATATTTTCACTCAGCCAAATCTTAATGCAAGACAACAAAGATGGTTAGAGTTTTTGAATCAATATGATTTTGATATCAATTACATCAAAGGCAAGGAAAGCAGTGGTGACACTCTAAGTCATAGGAAACACATTTGTGCTCTTATAACATTGACAACTCAGTTTAAGAATGAAGTAAAAAGTGTTATGGAATCGATTCTTACTTTCAAAGCAAGTAAAAACATCACTTACTACAGATCCAAATGATGTGAGGTATAAAGGTTTTCACTTTGACAATGAAGGAATCTTAAGATTTGAAAATAAGGTATACATACCTTCGATGAATGATTTAAGAAAGAAATTATTAGAAGAATTTCACAATTCACCTTTTAGGACACCTGGTATTACAAAGATTCTTGCTGATATAAGACAACAAAATTTCGGAAGGGATGAAAAATGACGTTATTGATTTTATGACACATTGATTTGAATGTCAATGTGTTAAAGCTGACATATGCACCCGGTACCGGTTTATTGTACCCTCATAGCATCTTGTAGCAGTGATTGCAAGTAATAAGCATGGATTTTGTATAAGGGTTGCTATGTCAAGAAATAAACATGATGTTATTTTGGTAGTTGTTGATAAACTAAAAAAGTAGCACATTTTATTCTTTGGTCGAAGGATGCTTTTCTGTATTGGCTAAAATATTTGTACATGAAAATTTCAGATTACATGGAGTACCACGAATCAATCATATCGATAGAGATACAAGAATGGCGTCGAGGTTTTGGAAAACACTTAATGCAACTCTAGGAACTAAGCTGAATTTCAGTTCTGCATATCATCCGGAAACAAATGGATAGAATGAAAGAGTTAATCAAGTTTTAGAGGATATGTTACAAATGTATTGTATGGATCAACAATATAAGTGGGAAGAGTACCTTCCACTAGTTGAGTTTTCTTACAATAACACATATCATGCCTCTCTTAAGATGGCACCTTTCGAAGCATTATATGGAAGAAAATGCAGAACCCCTGTTAGTTAGGACAACATTGAGGATAGAGAGGTAATTGGACCTGAAATCCTTATGGAAATGGAACAACAAGTTAAAATGATTCGTGAACACTTGAAAGAAGTAGCAGATAGGCAAAAGAGTTATGCTGATTTAAAGTGGGTTGACAGGAAATTTGAACTTGGCGAGAGGTCTTTCTTTGATTTAAACCGAAAAAGAGCTCTATAAATTTTCAGCAAGGCTGCCAAGTTATCACCTCATTACGTGGGACCCTTTGATATAGTTGAAGTAATCAACCCTATAGCTTACTTTTAAGCATTACCCTCTGCTTTGTCATGAATGCATGATGTTTTCCATATTTGTTTGCTTAATAAATATGTGTCGATTTATCACATGTGTTAAATTGGAATTCCTTGTAGGACCAAGACCCAAGAATAATCATGGTTAAACCCATACGAGTGTTGGAAACTTGCTAGTTGCATTTAAGAAATCATGAAATAAGTCAATGTAAGTTCCAGTGGGACCATTTTAACGAAGAAAGTGAAACTTGGGAAAACCGGAAGATTTATTTAGTCGAATTGACCATGATGTTTGATAAAAATTTGTGATTTTATCTTTATATGTCAATAAGTCTGCCAGTTTTGGGTAGATAACTATTTATTTTTAAATAAGTAGCTATGTGATTGCTGATTTCTGGAACTTTAAATTTTGATATTGTTGCAAACATATGTAAAGAAAGTGAATAAATTGATTATCCTTAATGCAATGGTCAAATATAAGATAATCATCGGGATTATGATTCTTTTTAGGAGGGTAGTATGTAACACCTTTGGCAAACAATTGTATTTCTCTTTTGCATTATAGGCGTTAGGATGTGATTTTCTTTAATAAGGTGTGTTTCCTTGATTGTTGAAAATCATGATTGTTATGGATAAATCATTTTTCTCTTGGATTCACTAGAATGAAATGATAAGGCTTGCAAGAATCCATTTTCACTTCTTGTAAGAGAGTTGCAATTTGGTTTAGAGAGTTACAAACTTATCTCTTTTAAGCGACTCATCCTTGGATCAATTACGGTGATCCAAGGAATGTTTTAAATCTTCTTACTAGACTGAATGGTAAATTGAAATTCATAGGTGGAGAGATGTAGCGGACTGAACTTTATATGTTACAAATTTTTGGTCTTGTATGAACGCACCTTCATTTGGTTGTATGATTGTGTTTGGATATTTGGGATCGATCTCTTCAGGACATTTAATGGCATAAGCCAAATAAAGTCTTCTTCACGACAATGGGGGAATCTAAATCCTAAACCTAAGGGATTATCCTAACGGTAACCTAAACTAGGTAAAAGCACCTACTTCCTAGCTATGTCTACTTATTTGGGTTTCAATCTAACCTTAGCTTCTTATTCTATTTTTTTGGGATGGCATCCTAACCTAAGTTCTTGTGCTAAATGAATAAGGGAGAAATTACTAAGGTAATGCTAGGATATTTAACCTAATACCTAATCCTATATGGTTGTGAATTTGATCTAGCCCAAGGTGGAAATTACCTATGGCAATGTTTTTAAGACCTAACGTAATTATTTTTAGACTAACCTAAGTTTTGGGAAATCTATCCTAAACTATTAAAAAGGAACCTAGGGTCGCATGACATTATGGCGACGGCTCCAATGGCATTTATTTTATTTTATTTGGTTAAATTAATTGAGGTACAACTAGTTTTGGAAAAGGCTAGTAGAATTTAGTGGAAGCATACATGGAGGATTCACTAAAGATGAAAATGCATGTTGAAATAGAAATGACATTTTCTAGTTTTAGGAGATGGTGGCAAGAAGAGATAAGAGAGAGATTTGGGAGCAATTGCATTAATGAACCTTGGTTTTTGCATTCAAACCATCTTGGAAACAAGGAAGGTGGATTTTTTGGAGGTTGTTTGATCTTGCATGCATTGCAATTTTTTCTCTACATGGAGCTATATGGTTCTTCGAACCAGTAGTTAGACTTTTACTTTGAGGCTATTTTTGTTTCTCTCTGGTGATCAAAGGAAAGTATATGATGCATTGGAAGGAAATATGTTTGGTTGTTGATATTTCATGGGGGAGAAAAAGAGTTGGAAGCTCATTTGAAGTCTCCTTCAAATTGGCGAAGCACTATCAAGCATGATAGGCTCTACCCATTAAGATTTATTGCTTTCTTCTAAATGATTCATAAAATAGCTTTTACTCTCACGAGATAAATTTTGCATTATTTTTTTGATTATTTACTTTATCGGTTTTATGAATCTCCATGGTTTTTGGATATAAATCCATTACAAATAATGTTAGCCTTTGGAAAATCTCTCTGTGCAAGTTTTGTGGTGACATGCATGTGAAAATTATATTCGAAGCTTTGTATTTCATCCTGAACTTATGTTTGAGGCTGGTGTTGTTCTAAACTTTCATTGGACTTTTGTGTTTCATTCTGAGCTTGTATTGGAGCTTTGTGTTGCTCTGAACTTGTGTTTGAAGCTTCATGTTTAACACTAAACTCATATTCAATACTTGTGTGTTCTGAACTTGAAATCGAGGCATCATGTTTGGTTATGTACTTGTATTATGAGCTTGAGTTTTACTCGTATTCAAGGTTTTGAAATGCTTAGAACTTGTTTATGGGACTGTCTACTCGAAAAAGCTTAGGAGAATAGTTTTGGTTTGAGTTGATTTGGTAATATCTTTTGAGATCTTATCCTTGTAGATTCTTGAGTTAAAATGGTTGTGTTACTTCTATTTTTGAGACTGTACTACCTTCTTTGAACTTGTAAGGGCGTGAAAGTATGGAGGATATTCTTCTCTTCTCGATATGAGAAAACCCACATCTTTTGAAGGCTTGAATATTTTGTTTGAAGGTTAATGGATGAACTATAAATTTTTGAGAGATTAAGGAACCTTTGGTTAGATACTGTACTATTATTTACTCTTTGGTTGGTATAGATCTTGTTTGAAACAATCGTTATCGGTTTTTGAAGTTTTTTTGGAAATGTAGCATGCGTACTCCTTCTTGTGATCGATGTTTGAAATGAATACCTTCTCTATTGCAGTCTTTATAGATGGAGCTATGAGATTCTTTGTTGTGATTTTTGGTTTAGTCACGTTGGAGGAAAAGCTGAGTCATTTCTTGACTTAAACGTATTTTGGGTTTTCTTACACTATTGCGGATCCTCTCAAATTGATTTTTGGGTTTTTAAGGAAAGAAGAGTTGAATATTCTCTCATTTTGAATCTTTTTGATAGGATATATTACCTCTGGTTTGGGATTGTTTCTTTAATTTGTTCTTATTTTGGATCATAAACTACTTGCTCTTTTGTATTGAGCTATTGAAGCCCTTGTAATTGGGATTTCAGTTTCTATTGAGTTCGTGAGTATTTTTGAACTTGTTTAGCTTATACTGATTTGGGTTTTGTATCCTTTGTTAGATTCATTGAAGGAATCTCTAGGTCTTTAAAAAGAGAAAGGAATATATTTCTCTTGTGGACAATATTCTATTTTGGGGAACTGTACTATGTACTCCTTTCTGAGAAATGAATTTGAACTTGTGTTTAATGAATTGGAATAGATAAACCAGGTTGTATTGATTTGTAAGGGAAACTAGAAGTGTTGATTTCTTTAAACTATGTGTTTGGTTTTGTGTTCTCTCTTGGGAACTAGTAAAAGAACTTATGAGTTTGAAATAGAAATGGGAATTCATTTGATAGTATAAATGAAATGAATTCTTGATTGGACTTTTTTTATTTGATAGCCTTTAACTTTTGAAAAGATAAGTTCATTTGATCAAACTTCTTTGTGCAATGACTCTCCTCTTAGTTGTAGAGTGGTTGTTCTCTTAGGCCTACTTGACTCATTGGGTTTGGATTTCAGTCCTTCTGTCTTGTAGGAAATAATGGGAAACCACTCTTCCGAGATGGAAATTTCATTGTGGATTTTTTTGGCTACCTTGTACTAAATTATTTGTTGTAATGATGTGGAAGAGAATAGCTAAATCGGTTATGTATAAGAAAAATGTAATCATGTTTAGACCGAATGCCTTGGTTCATGAAGTCTTACTCCATTTGGATTTGATATTGGAAGGTTTTCTCTTTTTTCACTCTGTCTTATTATGAATCCTCCTTGGATGGACACGAGAAGAGATTAACCATGTGTGAGTCTTGCTTTGATTTTTAGAATGTTTGGTTTCAAATCTTTGAATGATATCTTCTAACATGTAGAAGTTAGTTAAGAATTTCAGGTAGATTGTTTGATTCTCTATCCCTTCTTGGATTGAATTCAGATTCTTGTTTGGATGTTGTATCTTTAATGTTGAGTCCTTATTTTGTTATCCTTGAACTGAAGTAGTTATGCATGTGATGTGAACTGTTTCTATCTTTCGATGATTAGTGAATGGGAGAGTGATTCTTCTTCTTTTTGCTTAAGTTGTAGGATGAATCATCCTAATATGAGCTATGCTGTAAATAAATTATTTTGCTACATAGTAAAGATAAATGTTGTATTTCTATTCTAATAGAATTATGAAACAATTGGATGACAAGATCTATTGTTTGTTTAAAAGTAATTGATAGGATCAATTAAACTATATGTTATAATGCAGATGTTGCTGATTATATTATGCTCTTTTCTTAAAAGTGAATTCAGACTCATTATTGTACTTCTTATCTGGTTGTTATTACTTATGCTTATTTTTATGATATATTAATTGTTTCATTAAAGCATAGTTGTTTTAATGGAACAATTAGTGGAATGCACTTCGTTTTAATGCTTAGTGCTTATCATGCTCGATTCATTAAGCCCGAACCGTGCTAGCAAATTTTGTAGATGGACATCGTAAGTGATAAAATAAGGAAAACACTTTTATGATGCATTGAATTATTAAATTGGATCTTATGTAAAGAATTTTGATTCATTCTTGAGTTGTATTGGAAAAAAGAAATTATGTTCTTTTATGATTTTAATGATGATTGACATGTAGTATGTTTGAAATGCATAGTCTTGTAAATGTATATTTTACCATGATGAATTGAAAGGTTTTGAGACTAAATCCAATATGTTGTGTAAATTCTCTTGTACCTTATATGAAAAAAATAGTAGTGATATCCTATCGATATTATATATATCTATTTATATACTTTTGTTGTTATCAATTGATAAGTTGGATTAAAGGGAATAGTACAATTTCCCTTACTATAATGAAACTTGTTAAATTGCAAAATATGTTGTTCTCTAACTACACAACTATAGTTTAATAATGAAATAAGAAGCTGGTCATACAATTAAACTATATGAGTAAAGAATGATAAAAAGGTTATGTTAACCCTAACATCTAACCTGTAGAGGAAAACTCTTCCTCTCTAAAAAAATGAAAAATAAATGGAATGGTGGTTACGATCTTTAATCCTTGTGCTTCGTTATAAAAAGTAAACACTAGTTGAATCTTGGTGAATGATACACCATCTGGGGACAACTAGGTTACATTAAAAATTAACCATTTGATGTTTCTTTGCCTTGTTTTTGGGAATAATTTCTTGACATACGTTAATGAACATCAATGCAAGCATGAGTTAATGAAGTTCTTAATATCAAATCAGATTAATTATGGATAAAGAACTTAATGAATGTTGGAAATAGGATTAGGCATGGTTGCTGCAATCTGAATCTTAATCCAATTAAATTAAATCTAATGACCACTAAGGGGTATGTACATCATGATGAATCAGTTCAAACGGATGTTGGCACATGCCAACTACATGACTATACCTTTGAGAAGTATAGGGATTCTTGAGGATACAATGTTGTAGTTGACATGTGGCAACACCCTTCGTATTTATTCATCTAGATCTACACACATATGGATTTGAACTTAGTTTCTCTCTAGGTCAAGTTAGTAGCATGTTTAGGATGGGGAGTAGCTTTCTATGACTCAAGGTACCTTGGCACATTCAATTGAATTAGGTCAACCGAGTATGCCCATATACCCTAAGTCATTGTGAGCATCTTCCTATAACAAATTGTGTTGCTAACCTGTGCTAGGGTCAAACATTGGGAAAGTGGAATGACGTAAGTTAGTAAAGACCATTCTAGATAATAGAAGAGTGAGGTGAAGGACGTATTCAAAAATGATGAGTATGACGTCTAGGAATAGTAACATGAACAATATGTTGAAATCTTTAGCCAAAGTATCACAAGCTCTTGGTTGAGTTGTCCCATATCACCTAGTTTAAAGTAATGTGATGTCGGATGAATATTGGTGAGAAATATTTAGATAGGTTCTTTAAATGCAGATCACTCAAGTACTGGAATAGGGTAGAAAAACCAATTGTACGTAGTATACATAAATTATTCTATACTTTAAGACAAACATGAGAGATCGGTTGATAAGCGAGTCATGGAATGAGAGATCGGTAAATTACTGAGTCATTACAATCGCATATGGTTATCTATTATGAGACTGATTGACATGGAATGTGTGTTCTAAATGATTTTTTATTTAGAATAGAGAAATTTGGTATGGCGAAATTCACATAATGTTTGAGGAGGAATGACACACTCTAAAGGAACTACCTTTAGTAGTAGGCAAGGCAGTACAATTCATGGTATATCAACACTTCTGCACACGGTTTTCCATGAAGGATGGGACATGGAGTCTATGGTGAAAAATAACTTATGCCTTCATAATGTGCTAATTATAGGATTCAGTTCACATATTTTCTGATGCACACCGTCTAAACTTCAATACAGACAAGGTAGATCGTGATTATCATACTCCAAGGAAAACATATGTATATCTAGGTTGGTCTACCTACATTGAGAGGCTCATTTCAGATGTCATAAATATGAAGCTAGTAAGTTTGGATATTAGGGATAGTGGAGCCATGCTCATATATCTTCATCTCAAGCCTAGGATGGAGAATAATAAGTATGTGGAGAATGAGTTCATGCTCCTAGGGCCACCTAAGGGAAAACATACAAAGGACAATGTGTTAGCTCTAAATTCTGCTACAACCATACAGATAGATGAGGATGTAGAGGAACATGAAGATAGTGGAGGCTTGGATCATAGATTCTGGAGGCATCCCATAGACAAGGTGGAGAGTGAGTGTGTAAATACTCCACCAAAGGAGAAATATGGAGAAGAGGACTTGGATGTACTACCCGAAGATCATTAGTTTAAGAGGGTATTAAGAATAACTAGGACCCAAGGAGTGGGAACACCACAACTTGTAAGAAAATCACATAGACTCTCCCCTCAAAAAGAGGCACCTGAGGAGAAGAGAAGGATAAAGATAAAGGTTAATGAGGAGGAAAAATTGTCTCGAGGAGAATGCGCCTAGAACGCCGGTCTGCAACGAGAAGATGTGGAGGAAACCATAGATGAAGAGGAAGGGGTGAAGAAAATAGAAGAGATGATGCAAGAGCATTCCAACGCGTATGTTAATACTCAAGTTGAAGAAGGTCCAACTCTAAACCTTGGTGCTCAGGTTCTTAACGGGCCAAGAACAAAGAGAACAAGTGAAGAATATGTTATGTAGAGTATGGGCTATGATGAGGACACAAGAAAAATCGTCCACGCCTGGTTTCAGAGAAAAATATTCCTTAAGGAATTGTATGGATGTGAGCTGATGGATCAAGACATGGAAACCATGTGAATAAGGAAATAATTATCTTGGTCCATGAAGACCCATATGGACAAGCCGATTTCAACATTTGCGAGGAAGCTTGTTTATTAAGGAGAGTGAAGAAGGTACCCCAAAGTAGACATATGACGATAAAGCCTACTCTAATGTATGATGAGTAGGTGAGAAATTCCTTGGTTAAGGTATTTGTAGAGGTGGCACAAAGGAATATTGATAAGGCTTCCACCATTAGAGCGTTACTTGAAGATAACAAGGAAAAAATGCAGAAATAACACGTTTAAAAGGAGAAAAGGACCTAGAACATAAAAAGAATGAGGCCTTCATTAGCATGGTAGAATAAATTGGAGACTACGTTATGAAAGCAAGACCTCATCTTGAGTCTAAGGTACCTGAGAAGTTTCCTTCAGCTATGCATTATGTACGCACATTGGTTGATTTAGTGCTAGAATATGGGCCAATTCGAATGCCAGTGCCAAATTATCCGAACAAGAAGCAAAAAGAGCAAGGGCCTCCATGGTTAGGAAAATTTCAAATTATGAGGTATTACTCCAAACTCGAAGGATGAATTGAAGAAAGCTAACCAAGCTCTGAATATTTGTGTGGCACCAGAAGTAGTGATAAGGATCAGAACTCTGGTTGAAGATAATGACATTCTGAAGGCCATGAAATATGAGACACTGGGATGCACAGAAATATTGGCACTAGTGAAACAAAAGTGTGAAGCCCTTGTAGCATCCCAAGACCCACATAAGGAGAGAATAGATGAGATTGGGAAGCTCATAGTGCATAAGATGGATCTTCTAGAGGGAATGATGTCTGCTATGGCCAATGTTGTCCAAGTACTATAGAATGAAAAGGAAAAGATTACTTAGGATGAATTAGAAGCCATTGCCACAGACATTCCAGAGAAGACAAGGACCACGCTGGATGACTGGCAGACATTGGAGGCTAAGATTAAAATAGAATATCTAGTTGATCCTCCCGGTTGAAGATGAGGGTGGTACATAGTAAAGGTATATTATTTTGTACAACGATTCTTTACATTCTTATTCTTTAGTCTTCGGGAACATTAGAAAGAATACCCATTTCTGGGATGATAATGTACTTTAGTGTGGGGTAATGTTGAGTAGACAATATTGTTCTAAGGGGAAGAAACACAAATTATTTGAGTGTGGGAACAAGGTGCATTTGAAGGTGCAGAAGGATAGGAAAGAAAATGTGTGCCAGGATAGTTTTATTTGGGACTTAGCCATTTTCATGGATGTGGAATATTTTTGGGAGATAGCAGCATGTGGGGCACCCATTGGGATGGAGACTTGCACAATATGCAAATGCTATTTTGGGAATGAGTGCCTGATAAGTACCATGCATGAGTTCAAAATAATAATAGGATTACTTTTTCCAGTTAACTATAGGATGTTTATTATTAGTGCACTTGCATGTGTGCATTTTAATGTAAAGGCACATGGCTATTAGCAGCATGTAACCTATTTTGGGAAGTATGGAGGTAGTGAAGGGAAAGTACCCACCCATATAAATATGTAGTGAACTCGTGTAGTTTAAAGAGAGTGAATTATTGTAGATTTATGTTGTTAGAACTGATGCACACATGACTTATGGTAATATTTTGTAATGTAAGAGACTTTTATGTATTACAGTATTTAATGTAATGGAGTATATTGGATGGATAATGGTGTTAAAAATGACTATTACTAGTTCTTGTATGGTTAATCTTATTATAGTTATTGTTTAATTCATGATTCTCTAAGATCTAGATCTAGTTAGGCACTATGGAATGTTTATGGTTATGAATACGTTGTATCTTCATCACTCTAACATCCTGCACAAGCAACTCTAAAGAGGGGCTTGGTACCTTTGTGCACTTTGGGTGAGTGCTAAGCTCAGGATGGGTGATGTGCCAACACGCCTTGGTTTCTTGGGTTTTATATAGTGGATTCTAGGTGTATCACTTATTATCAATGCCTTGGGCTCCACCACCGAACATTCCACCATATCAAAAATAGTACCAACAATAGTGGAATACACCTCAAGGGTCTGGACAACAATATTATAATCAAAGGAGATCACAAGGTCAACAAGCCATGTTGGCTAGACCTAGTAATGCTTCCCATCCTAAACAAATTACTCAACCACGAGATACTATCCAAACAATTTCCAATCCTAAGAATGTAAAGAAAGGTAATCCATCATATATGGTATAAATAGAGAAAAACCCCATAGTGAATTCATTGGATTGTAAGAACATAATGCTGCATTTAGGAAAAGTTACATCAAAACCTTCCTCTCCCATTATTGAGGAGATTCTTGAAGAAAATGAAGAACTAGAGAAAACACAACCTAGTACTATTGAAGAAACTCATCAACCAAACATTGGCATTCTTTTCCCATCTAGGATTTCTAAGAAAAAAAAGACTATGACTTCTTAAAAGCAAGAGTTAGAATTAATCTAAATATTGAGGAAGCTAAGTATTGGCATTCCCTTGCTGCAAGATCTCAAAGATATTCCTGAATTAAATAAAACAATTAAAGAGATTTATTTCAAGACTCCAGGTAGAAGGAAGAATCAACCCAAGACCATTCATGTTGATGGGAAACTTGCTAGCATTTTAGAAGGAAATAGTCCTCCTCCTAAATATGGAGATCCTGGAAGTCCCATTGTAACATTTTTCATAGGGAACGTTCAGATTCCTAACATCCTTATTGATTTAGGAGCTACCATAAACGTCATGACCATAGACACTCTATCCAAATGGAACTCCCTAAATCACAGTCCACACATATAGTCTTACAAATGGTAGACCAGTTAGTAAATAAACCCAAGGGAATAATAGAAGATGTTACGTTACAATCAAATCTTGGGACTATGCAGTAGACTTCATGATAATCAAAACAAAGAATAGAAAAATTGGTTATCCCATAATCTTGGGATGCCCTTGGTTAGCTATAGTTGCTGCCCTTATTGACTGTAGGATAAGAAACATGGTCATCACTAATGGTCAAGATTCAAATAAATTGTCATTATACCCTGTAGCCAAACCATTTGCTACAGACAACAAACAATGGTCTAAGGATGACTATGATGATTCGAAGATATCATCTCCTCTCTTGCCATGGTAGTAATCCAAGAACACTCAGATCAGATTGAATGTGACTACCATGACATGGGAGCTATACATAGCTTAAGTCATGCACCTAAGTCTTGTGTTAAATTTAGTTCTAGTTACGTGCTACAACTTACTAAAATAAAGAATGAGTTCAGGGATGAAGATAACATTCCTATTATTTGTCCTTTCGTGAAGAACATAAACTGAAAAAATGTATCTTCAAAATATAACCTGTGTACATGTATTGCTACCACCATGATTTTTGTTAAGCACACTTTTGATAAATTATCCTATGGTAAATTCAATTCATCCAGACACAAAACAACTTCCCATTCTTCTCGGGAAAGACATTGACAATAAACAGTTGGTTGACCAATCAAGAGGAAAATACATTGTTCAAACTTCTCTACTCTCATCCCCAAGATTTTTCTTGGGAGTACAGTGATATGAAAGGTATACATCCTAGTATCTGTACCCACCACATCTACACCACTAAAGCAAGACCAGTTAGGAAACCTCAAAGAAGGATAAACCCAACTCTTAGAGACATTGTTAAAACTGAGATTGAAAAGATTTTGAATGTAGGATTTATCTACCCAATCTTAGACAGTCAGTGGGTTTCCCCTTTGGTTATAGTGCCCAAAAAGAATGGAAAGTGGAGAGTGTGCATGGACTATAGAGAATTGAATAAAGCCACTCATAGGGATTACTTCCCATTGCCTTTTATTGATCAAGTCTTAGATAATTTTTGGTAAAAGGTACTTTTCATTTCTTGATGGATTTAGTGGATACAATTAGATAACAATGGCTCCTAAAGATCAAGATAAAACAATGTTTACCTGTCCTTGGGGGAAATTTTCTTACAAGGTTCTACCATTTGGGTTATGTAATGCCCCTGCCACTTTCCAAAGAGCCATGTTGGCAATATTTTCTGATCTAACCCATGATTGTGTAGAAATCTACATGGATGAATTTATGGTCTATGGGGAAACATTCCAAGAAGCAATCAATAATCTAGATAAAGTTATTTCTTGCTATGAAAAACACCAATTATCCCTGAATCATGAGAAGTGTTTATTCATGATGGAACAAGGTATAGTTTTAGGCCATCATGTTTCAATTGAAGGAATTAAGGTTGATCCAGATAAGGTGAGTATCATTGTAAAACTGCCATCACCAAACTATCATTTTAAGGAATAATTTTTCTTAGTCATGTTGGTTACTACCGTAGGTTCATATCAGAGTTTAGTAAAATTGCTTCTCCATTATTTTCTCTTATAACTAATAATTTTGAGTTCAAATGGATTGAAGGATGCCAAAAATATTTTGATGTAATTAATGACAAGTTGATAAGTGAACTGATGTTGAGAGGTCCTAATTGGAAGCTATCCTTCCATATCCAAATAGATGCCTCAAATGAAGTAGTAGGTGTTGTCTTGGGACAACAAGAAGAGGGAAAACCCATGCATGTAATTTATTATATCAGTAAAAATATTTCCCCGTTGAGAGCAATTACACAACAACTGAGAAATAATTTCTGGCAGTAGTATATACAATCAATAAATTTAGACATTATATAATTGTTTATGAGGTATTTTTCGATACTGACCACTCAACCATTAAATATTTAATGAATATACCTTTAGTTCATGATAAGATTGTTAGGTGGTTGTTGCTACTACAAGAGTTCAATCTCAAAATCATTGACAAACTAGGGAAGTCCAATGTTGTAGCTGATTTTATGAGATGGCTTACCACTTCAAAAGAATATTAACAAGTCAATGATGAATTTCCAGATGAGCATTTGTTTTCACTTTAAACTACCTCTCCTTGGTATGCAAACATGGCTAAATGCTTAGCCATAGGTAAGTTTCCAAACTTTTTCACACTTAAACAAAGGAAACAATTAATTAAACAGAGTGTGATGTATACTTGGCTAAATGGAATACTTTTCAAATGTGGGCTTGATCATGTTTTACACAGGTGTGTAGCTGAAAATGAAGTGTTTGACATACTTAGAGCATGCCATGATGAACCCTCTAGAGGAAACTATTCAGTTCAAATAACCATCCACAAAATTCTTAGCGTTGGTTATTATTGGCCTTCCTTGTTTAAGGATGTCAAGAAGTATGTATGGAGGTGTGATCAATGCAGAGGATGGGGAAACCAAAATTTACATCAGAAATTCCCCTCCAACCACAAATTTTCCTAGAACCATTTGAGAAATGGGGGCTTGATTTCATTGGGCCATTTGACCCAACCTCCCAAGGTAAGGAATACATATTGGTTTGTACTGATTATGTTACTAAATGGGCTGAAGTGCAGGCACTGCCACATGCAAGAGATGAGAAGGTTGCAGATTTTCTCTATGAATGAATATTTCAAAGATTTGGAGCACCAAGATCAATCATGTCAGACCAAGGGCCATAGTTCATGTTAGGAGTAATCATCTCTTTCATGGAAATATATTAGTTGAGGCACAAGAAGTCATCCCCTACCATCCACAATCAAATGGACAAGTCGAGGTAACCAACAGAGAGTTGGAAAACATACTCATGAAGACTGTAGACATCTCAAGGAAAAATTGGGCTCAGAAACTACCAAAAGCAATATGGGCTTACAACACCACATGGAAGACAACAACAAGGTTTACACCATATGAACTAGTCTATGGAAAGAAACCAATATTTCCCATAGAGTTTGAAATCTAAACATTAAAAAACATCTGAGGTGGGAATTGAATTAACAGAAGCACAACAGGAAATAATTGTTCAATTAAATGAACTGGATGAAATCAGGCTTCAAGCATTACACCATACTGAAATCATCCAACAACAAAGGAAAATTTGACATGAAAAAATGATTAATCCAAGGAAATTTCAAAAAGGATACTAGGATTTTCTGTTTGATTCAAAGTATAAATACTTCAAAGGGAAACTCCAAATGAGATGGATGGGGCCGTATCAAATTATAGAAGTGTTCAAAAATGGGACAGTTCAATTGGTTCCAATTGATGGTGAAAGGAAAGTACAATTGATTAATGGGCATAGAATGAGACTGTACTATGAACTAGCATCTCGAGAAGAGTATCAAAGAGCAATTCAAGAAGATTCAAATCTTAATTTTGTAGCAAAGTATCTTTGCTAAAAATAAGAGGGGATGGTTAAAAACTAGAGATGGTGATCATCTCTCTAGAGTATTGGTTGAAAACTAGTGATGGTGGCCAATACTTTGTGAAAAAAGTATTATATATATATATATATATATATATATAATATAATATAAAGGATCAAAACCAGAAATGATGGTCTTCTCTTGTAAATTTTATTAGAAAAATAAAAATGGAATACCATGTACATGTGGATTATGATGTCATTATGAAAGATGACAAAGATGTGAAAAAATTCAAATTTGAAATGGCGGCAGAGATTAATAGGCTTTAATGTCTAGGTATGCGCAATTAATTACTTCTAGCATAGTAGAGTTTTAAATTCAAAGTTTTATTATTTCCATCATGTTTATTGATTACCCCTCACTTCGCACACTCCCAAAACTCCAAAAAAATCGATCACCCATTACATACCATAATGACTCACACATGTCCTATACTCACCTCATCACCTCGGGATTTTATCACCACTTCCCAAATTTAGTTATATACCCTACATGTTAAGTGGTTCAAAATTTTCTTTCCAACTTAGTCCTTCCAATCATGCACCATCAGTTCTTACACTAGCAACATGAGACTCTTTCATTACTAGTTCTATGCCTTCATTATTTTATTCACTTTCTCAAAATCTAGCATGGGGCACAAAGCGTGACATGAACCCACTAGTTTAGTTGATCTCTTAGTAGATACAAGGTTAGTTGAGGTCTTTGAAAAGGCATGATGGTTAGATTTTTTGTTGGCATATGAAGAGTTCAACATCCCTATGACAAAAGAATTTACAGAACATGGAAGAGGGCTACTCCACTATAAACGGTAAGGAAATTCCTTTCTCTCCCACTATAATCAGTCAATTTTTAGTATACCTAATGATGGGTTAGCTATTATTGAAAGGACAATGTATCATGAGCTAATCAAGAGATTTACAGTAGGGAAGAAAGAAAAATTATAGTTAGTAGTTGATAGTAAGGGAAAGGAAAAAGGGATTAAGAGATTGAGTATACCAGAACCTTGGGCTAGAGTGGCCAAGTGGTTAATTAGGTATTTCACATGTGAAGGCCAGTATGAAATTGTGCTAGGTCCAATCTTAAGAATGCTCATTCATTTACGCCATGAAAAATCCAAACCCCAAGTACAAGGTCAATTTTCCCCAATTCCTTCTCAAGCCATTTGTGTTATCATGGAAATTTTTTTCTTGGGGGATTCATACCTCAAATTTAAATTTTTAATCCAATTAGTTTACAAACACACATTTAAAAAAAAAAGAGGCATGGGACAAAGAAGTGGCTAAAATTTTAGAAATCATACTCCTTGAAGCTTGAGACTATTGGGAAAACCACTCCATCCACCTCTAGTAGACCTAGGAAATGAATCCATACCTCCCAACCTACCCCTGTCATCTATGAAACCCCAGTTGATAATCCACTATCACAAGAAGAACATGAGGCAACTAAAATTATGAAAACATTGGTTCAAACTCTTCCCAAGTCTCCACCTAAACCAATTTCTCCCCGAAGAGGCATTATTCCAAGATAAGGGTAAGGCACCAATGGAAGAAGGAGAACCTAGTTCTCCACTAGACCCTAACACTATTTTACCCCAAGTTCTTTCCTTATCTAAGGTACAATTTGAGCTACAAATAGCTCAGGAAAGAATTGATCAACTGCAGTCACTTTTGGAAGCTAAAGATGCTAGTTTCTCCCAGCAGCTATCTTCCAAGGAACAAAATATTAAAGAGCTGCAAGAAATGGTAACCCACTAGGAGGAAGCCACTCTCCAAATACAATAGGATTTGGAAGAAAAGGAACAAAAGATACACTTACCCGAAACTAATAATTTGGAGCTAAAAACATCATTTTCTCAGTTACAGGAAATCAACAAAGAAAAAGAACAAACCTTTCCTCAAATCATTGTGTTGAAAGGAATGGTTAAATGGATGGAGGAGTGTTATAGGCTCATAAAAGTGGAGGAAGAAAATATAAATTTAAAGGAAGAAAATGAATTGTTGAAACAAAATGTGGTCACAGTCAGTCGACTTTATGATCAGGTACTCTCTTGTAGAACCCCTTCCAACTTTTATGCCCTGTTTTTAAAGGAACAATTTTTCAAATGGCAGATAACTAGAGCTAGGGAAATGTTGGATATTGAGTTTGAGGATGACCATCAGTTTGTAGGGGCGTATACTTCGCCAATGATATTGAGAAAAATATGCTATGTGAGTTTTATGTCCATAAGTTTCTTCTTCCAAAGCAGATTGAAATCCCAATTAATTTATATGTGGGGGAAGTCTAGCTGAGAGCATTTGTTTCAACCCTCAGGCATCAGGGAGAGTGGAGGGATTAATGAGAAATATTTTTGCAGGCTAAGTCCAACATTGGCCTCCTCATGAGGCATGATTTACCAAATCCCCTTAGGTTTTCCAACAAGCTTTGTTCATGGGCGTAATATCTACGTCTGATAGATAAGTACATAGATATTCTTCAAAATTGTGTCAAAATTTCAGGGAATAGGTGATACCCACCTTCAATGTCAATTTTATTGCCTCCCAATTCTAATATCAGTTGTTTGTAGATCCATACAAAAGGAAGGAGGTTATTTCACTAAAAAACCTCTGGTGGTCCTTGAAATGAGAAAAGGATATTTGCAAGATCATTCTTGGCCTTAAAGAATAATGGATTGGAATGAGATTCATACCCCTTATAATTTTTCACCTAGTACCACGTTGGAATTCAACCAATGACCAATCAGAGGAAAACTATGCAACATGGAGGAAGAATGTTGTTGATCATTTTGGTTTTTCTAATACATCTATAGATGAAACTTGGAAAACATTTGTGTTGATCGAAGAATACTTGTATGAGTTCACACAAGGAGTCCACATGGGATAGAAGGCCTGAAACAAAGGGCACAGAAGGATAGGAAGGACCCGTGCGCGAAAGACAAGTTCAGGTTTAAGGACTTAGCCGATTTTGAGCATGAAGACATATTTTTTGAAGATGGCATGTGGACCACATCAACGATGTAGAGATGTGTGCGCCATGCATTGTCTATATTTGGAGAAGTGGTTCAAAGTGTTTATGCATGGAGATAAGCTGAGAATAGAATTAACACTTCAGTTAACTGCAAGAGAACTATAGATAGCACACTTACATGTGTGGCTATGATTGTAAATGACATATGGCTATTAATAGCATGCGACCTATTTCTGGAATAGATAAGTGGTGAAGGGAAAGTCCCCACCCTATATATATGATGTTAGGTGCATAGTAGAAGAGAGAGAATAGAGAGCTGGATGTATGTATTACAGAGAGCTGGATGTATGTATGTGTAATAGAGAATGTATGCATATGGTGAATCAATGAAACGGTTTCATATGTGCGCATTGGTATAGATTTACAATACTGTAAGGAGATTCTATATTTATTAATAGATGGAGATATTGGTTGAATCTAAGTGTCATTCTGTGTGTAGTTGAGTAGTGCATGTTATTAATTCAATCATGATTACTATTTAAGCTTGTTCTTTCATAGATCTGAGGGTAGCATGCATTATAGAATGATGGATTAGTTATGAATCTATATGTTTCTTCCTTCATCATGTTAACATCTTGTTACAGCAACCCTAAAGAGGGACCTGGTACCTTTGCATGCTTTGGGTGAGTGCTTAGTCTAGGATGAGTGATGTGCTAGTGTGACTAGGGTGTTATCTAGTAAATTCTAGGTTACATCATTGGTTCCATTGCGGGACCTCTTTTTCAGTTGTTTTCAGGATGGTTCACAATGAAGACGTACCAGGTTAACTCTAGCAAGTATTGAGGAATGGATACACGATCTAGAGGAAGAATATACATGACGGTTCAATAGTGGATCTGAGTTTAATGCACGCACTTGGGTAGAACAAAACATGCATGACAAAGCTTATATGAGATATTTTTCACTATCTTTCCAGTAGAACTATACGAGTGGCTTACTACTTATGCATCTCAGTGGAATTGGAGGTATCACGCACTTATCTAGACACAGGAAGAATTTCAGGCCCTCTATGATGCTGATATGATCTGGACTCACGCGGTGGATACATGGTTTCGTGGTGTTCTAAAAATTATATTCGGAATACTCAATTTCGACGTACTCTTGCCTAGAAGTATCGAATTCTAGTTTTTGCGGTATCCAAGAGGAACATATTTTCATGGTATTCTACCGCGATCAAGATCTTAATGGTAACTTTGAACCTGGAGAGTAAACCAATGGCTAACTAAACTTCACCACGCATGAACGCAGGACTAGGTTTGGTATTAAGATGGAAGACCAGGGAAGAAAAGTAGAGAGAGGAAAGGTGACTTAAGTATAATGAGGTGCACATTAGGGAGATAGAGAATTAATTTTCCATTGTAGAGAGTATGGCATGGAGGAGAGATATGGCTCGTGAAGGATTTACAGCTCATGTAGAAGACACCCAGAGCATTAGGAACTCCCCCATCTTAGAAAGCATGATAGAGATACCTTCTCAGCCTCACATGAAAGTGCACCAGCAGAGACTACTTGGGCCACATGCATGCATCTTAATCCACATGGTGGCCTAGCCTTTGCACTTGGTTTTTCAAAGAGCATCTTGTACAACAAGTAATCAACAATCTAGCTTAAGAAGTAGGAAAATAGGAGTAAGTCAAGGATCAAGTACATAAATGGTAGGAAAAATGACTTAAATGTCATTTGGAGGAGCATTCTTAGTCACATCATCCACATAGAATATGAGTGCGCAAAATGTTGGATTCACCTCTGGAAGTGGAACTACTTCACAGACTGTAGGGGTTCTGTATAGTGCTACTATCGAAGCATATGGGAGTACATCTACAGGTCCTATTTCAACTACAGGTGGCAGATCATGAGGTATAGGTGGTTCTAGTTCTGGTGGGTCTAGTGGTTCTAGAGGTAGAGGGAACATAGGAGGTTTTGGATCAGGTGGTCAAGGTCTGCAGCAACCACATAATATCTATATAGAGACGTCTCTTCATCTTCTAGAATATAGAGGTATAGAGGATGCTATCAAACATGTGCATATGTGTGAAATCTTGTGGCACGCTAAAGGGATTATAGTTGTTGAGTGAAAGGAAAGTCAATTCACCACTACATTATAGGGGCACGCACACAGCTGGTATAGGAAGTTTGACCCTAATCAAACTTGCGTGGATTATATAGCATTGAGAGATTCTTTCTTGAAAGATTTCTGTATCCCTGAGTTTGAGCAGAAGAGTATAAGTGTGCTCAAAGATATCAAGCAAGGCACTACTAAGAGTGTATGTGAGTATGATGCTCATTTTAAGACACTTCTATCTAAGCTATCTTATGATATTCATGCTATCCAACATGCACAATGGTTCATTGGAGGATTGATTACACCTTTTAGAAGGGAACTATCACATAAGACATACACTAATCCATGTGAAGCATTGGAAGTAGCTTTACATGTTGAGGCAGTTGGGAGCATTGACACTGGAGTTAGTCCATTTCTAGAGGCACAAATTGTAGCTATGGAAAAGTAGTTAGAAAAGCTATCGGAAAATTCAGCCCATGAAACACGCTTAAGAATTTGGTGTACAAATTGTGAAGTGGAAGGTCACACCAAGGATAGTTGCCCTTGCAAATCTATACGCTCATTACTATTGGAATGTGAAATTTTTCATTTGAATCATGATGCTAGTCACTATCCTTTGTTACAGCACGTGATAAGGAAGAATGTATCTTGCTTTTACAAGATTTGTAGGTCCATGACCCATGATATTGAGGATTATCGGTTGATTGGTCAGATCTAGGATGCTATAGACATTGGAATATGATATAAAAGTATAACAGATAGTTCTAAGGGTAAGAATGAGCACCAGGATTAAGATCATAATCAAATGTGCTATGACAGGAATGAGGGGCATTTTGAAGGAGGTCATGGAAGGGGACATGGATATCATGGTGGATATGGAGGATGAGGCCATGGGGGAGGAAGAGGAGAGTTACCTCATGGAACATGTTATACGTCTAGATCTCCCGACCGCTATAGGCATAAATATCTCAGAATATTGCATGTTCTTTCTGTGGGAAGAACCATAGCTATGAGGAGTGCCCAGAATTATATGACCATCTAAGTAAGTAGCATAAGCAAGAAAACAAAGGCACTAGGATGGTTAGAATCCAACACGTGGTAGAAAATCAAAGTGGATGCCTAAGATAGTAGAAATACCCGAGGCATTGACAATGAAGATTACTACACACGCCAAGCAAAGACACACGAGAGAGGCATTGCACTAGAAGCCTACGATCACCAAGGAGGATGTTTTACATGCGAGGTACCCAGATCCTGCTCATCAGAAAGAAGTTTACTAGGATACCATAGAAGTGCGAAGGAATCTTCAAGGTGAGATATAGTACCTAAAGGAGTAAAAGAAAGCATCGAGAGATAGTTCAAACTGATATCGATGATCCGTGAGAGTGTGCAAGATGTTACACTAGGAGAACCTTATTCCACTATTAGGAAGTTGGTTAAAAGGGAACATTATTCGTGGACAAGTCTTGAAACCGGATGACAGATTTACGTATGCAAATATTCCCCCTGATAGCATTGACTATGACAAAGAAATTACTCTAAATGTTGTTGTGGATGGGTGGCTGTTGAGAAACATATTGATTGATATAGGTGTGGAGGTAAATGTGCTTACATTAGATGCATGGGTACAAATGGGGAGGCCTCCATTGCAGCCATCATCTAATGTGTTATTCATGGCTAACCAGGCTAAGGCCACTCCCATAGGAGTATTGAAAGATGCATCTATAAATATATAAGGGGCTAAGTTCACCTGATTTTGAGGTATTAGCACTTGTAGAAGTAGACAATTTTCCATCCCTTCTTGGATGCCCTTGGTGTTATGTGAATAATGCTGATTTGAGATTTAATAAGGGGTACATTAGATTTGAAAACAAGGAGGAAAGGGTTGTGATAACTTTGTGAGATGGGAATTATACACCATATGTTGAGCCTCTCAGTGAGGAGGACTTAAACAGAGTCTATGTACGCACTATCAAGGACCCAGAGGTCAATAAGCCATCTAAAGAAGGAATCTTACAGTGGGAGGATTCTCATTCTATTAGTGATACTATGAGTATTGCTTGTGACAATTGGGCTCAAGGTACATATGAATTATTAGGTCACGAGGTGAAAAGCGTGGTTGCGTGTAAGAATGGATTTCATTCATTTCGACGGATAGGTAAGCACGGTGCCTTGGTATATAGGGATAGAAGATCTTCCTACCTTTGAAGGCCATGGAAACACGGTGGGCAAATCAAGTTAAAAGGAGAGATATGTTAGTATATACACTGTGTGGGATAGAAGCGTCTTTGGTGGGTAGTCCATAGAGATAATATTATAAACTGGGAAGAAATTGGATTAGCTTTTTCTACTAGGTTTATAAGGAACAATGCACCTATGAAAATATACTCTTATAATAGTGATCAACTTGTTTAACATCATATTCAGCAGTGTGAGAGACTCTAGACAATAGGACATGAAGCATTACCACCTTCACTCTGGGTACATAGATTATATTCCACGCTACAAGGATACAAACGCGCTTGGTATGTATATGAAAAAACACATCGAGAAAGCGGAAACTAGCAAGATTTGATTTGTAGGTATGATTCATACTTTTGACTACTTCTTGACTAAACCTCTTGTAGCAGAGGCATTAAAAGTTGTCAATTGCTTAACCATGGGAGATAGTGCAAAAGTAGAAGAGCATGTTAAGGAATTGTTTTGTGAGGTAGAGTTTAGAGCATATTTTGAAAAGGAAGAAGAAATGGACTCCATACTACTTGAACATGCTTGTCTTGAGTAAGAGAAAGGAAATATGGTTTACGTCATGGATGATAAGGAAGTTGAGAACCTGGATATTGAACATTCACATGGGGTGCATGAGTTCTTAGACAGTGCAGAAAAGGATACACGTGCCTACCATGAACCCATGAAGACAAAGAAGGTGAATATAGGTTCATAGGTTGAGCCTAAGGAGGCCATAATTGGAAATTACTGGTCAGACTTGGAGGTAGCAAAGATCATCAAATTACTCAAGGATTATCAAGACTTATTCCCTCAAGGATATCATGAAATTAAAGGTGTGCATGAATCACTTGGGGAAATGAAGATCAAACTTAAGGATGGTGCATGACTAGTTAGAAAGAGACCTTACAGAATGAATCCTAATTTGCATGAAAAGGTAAAAGAAGAAATTGATAAAATGTTCAAAATCTTGAATTATCAATCCCCTTGATGAGTTAGAATTTAGCCTAATGGTGATACAAATAAAAAAGGATAGATAGTTTAGGGTATATGTGGACTACGGGGATCCGAATGCTACATACATCACGAGATCCATTCCCTACGCCATTTCTTCGAGGAAATACTAGAAGGAGTTGCGGGGTGTGAGATATATTCCTTCACGAGATGGATTTTCGAGTATCATCGGGTTAGGATTGTTGAGGAGGATTAAAAAAGAGACAACATTTACTACTGAATGGGGTAGTTTTTCTTACCCTATGATGTCCTTTGGATTGAAAAATGCACTGTTATATTCTCATGCATAGTTGTTCAAGCATTCAAGGATTTTATTCATAACTTATTACAGGTCTACCTAGATGATTAGACAGTATATGGGCTTGTGAAAGATCATTGTGACAATCTACGCTTAATGTTTGAATGATGCTAGACAATTAAGTATCTCTTTGAATATCAAGAAGTGCATATTTTCTATGCCATTTGGGATATTGTTAGGACATATAATCTGCAAGGAAGGTTTGCTAGTTGATCTAGCCAAGGTTGTAGTCATTTTAGGCTGGAAGTACCTACTAGTCAAAGTGAGGTGCATGGATTTTTAGGTCATACAGGATATTATAGAAAATTCATAAAAGGGTATGCCAAAATTGCCGCACCCTTGGAAGAATTTCTAAAGGGTAAAGGTACATTTTATTGGGGAGAACTGCAACATCGCACGTTTGAGATATTAAAAGAGAAACTTACTACCGCACCCATTCTGCACTTTCCCTCATGGGATAAACCATTTCATGTACATGTGGATGCTTCTGGTATGGCCATTGGCATTGTGTTAGCTCAACATGGTGAAGGTATTATAGATCATCCAATCAGTTTTAATAGTAGGAAGCTGACTCCTGCTGAACAAAATTATACAACTACAGAGCATAAAGCTTTGTCAATGATCTATGCATTGTACAAGTTTCAACAGTACTTGTTAGCAACACTATTTGTGTTTTATACAAATCACATGGCATTGAAGTACTTGGTAAATAAGCCCGTTTTACAGGGGTGGATATGCGAGATGGGTGCTCTATTTCAAGAGTTTGACTTCATAGTTGTGGTGAAGCCGGGGACAAGAAACTTTGGACTAGATCATTTATCTAGAATCAATTTAGGAGAGGATGCATAGCAATTGAAGAAACGATGCTGGATGCACAATTATATAAGTTGCAACACACACCCACGAGAATTAGAAGACATTGCTATCTTTCTATGAATAGGTATGGCACTCGAAGGAATGAAATCATTAGAAAAGAAACATCTTGCTATATGCACGAAACCATTTATGCTAATCAATGGTGACCTCTACAAGCTAGCAGAGATGAATTATTTCCCTGTTGTGTATTGGAGCATGAGCATAAGGATATTATGGAAGAAAGTCATGGTGGTATATCAAAATGCCATTATGCAGGTGATTCGATTGCTGAAAGATCCTACTTGCTTTGGATTATGGTGGGAGACATTGTATAAGGAATGTAAAGAATATTGTAAGGCATGTGATCATTGTCGGTGCCTCAGGAAAACTAGGGCAAAGAGATGAGATGACTTTGAGACCGATTACTAGTCTTTGAACCATTTGAGAAATGGGCCATTGATTTTGTAGGGCCTATTTTGCCCACCGCGCACAATACTAGATCACACTATATCATTACTTACACATATTATCTCACATGGTGGGAAGAAGCGAGTACCTATGAAGGACTCAGTGTACAACAACTACAACAACTAGGTTTCTATGGGAGAATATTCTTACAAGATATGGATTTCCTTTAAGCTTGAAAAGTGATAGAGGTACACACTTTTTGAATGAGACAATCGGGATCTGTCGGATGAGTTTATGGTTGCACACCATAAAACTACACCTTATCATCCTTAGGTAAACGAAATTGCGAGGCCTTCAAAAAGATTTAGAGCCAAACTTTGACAAAAAATTATGATGTTGGAAGAAAGGATTGGGATGAAGAAGTATCGGATGTGCTTTGGGAATATAGAACAACCTACAAGAGATTGAATAAAGCCACATCATTTCAGTTGGTGTTTGGCATGGAAGTTATTCTCCCTATAGAGTTTATGTTACCTTCTTTTCAAATTGCTATGAACAAGCTTTAGAAGAACATATTGGCAAGATGATTCAACTGGATGAGCACCAAGCCATAACACGATGGAGTCAGAAGCAGGAAAATGCTAGGCAAAAGGCATGGCATGATAAAAACATACGAGATAAGAAGTTTGAGATTAGACAAATGGTACTTCTTTATGACTCCAAGTTCTTGCGCCATCTAGGCAAGCTTAAAGTGCATTGGTTGGGGCCATATGTTATCACTTATATACTTGAATTAGGTGTTTTCGAGTTAGAAGCACTTGATGGAACACAACTACTGGTTACTTTAACAAAAGTAGGCTAAAGCCCTACTATAAATCAGTCTTCCTAGTGTTTGTAATAAGGCGGCATTGCCATTTAGTTTAGGTTTTCAATTATGTATTTCCATAATGTATTTCCTTCATCGTCGTTGTACTTTGTCAATTCGGTTGTTGTTCTTGTGTAATAAGTGCGCTTGCACGCTTGAAGCTAATTCTTGTATGAGGAATGTTTATACACATGGGACTACACATAATTTTAGTATGGGGTGGTTGTAGTTGTCCAAGAAAAATACTATGGGATTTGAAAGGTGAAAGGAATAAGCTGCTACGGGTGTGCTTTAAGTCAAAAGAAGATTGCTTCTCAAAAGTGACCAAGGATGGAGATGAATGAAATAATAGTATAACATGAGGTAAGCGGAGGCCATGATAGCTACTAAGAGAAGGTACAATGATGAGGTACTTGGGCACATGAGTGTGTGCGAAAGAGAAGTCTGTGACATAAGGGTAGGAAGGCATGCTAGAAGGTTATAGCTGGGTGCAAAGATGTACCATGTGGAATGAATGGATTTGGTTAATGAATGAGGGGATATTTGGTAGGTGAAGAAGTAATGAATACATCAAAATTTGAAAAAATTATATAAGGATGGGATGCAGATTCATTTTTATTGATGCGCTAGTCTCATTAGTTATAGGTCTAAAGGCCACAGGAGAAGACATAAAAGGTGACCTTGCAGATAAAGCGCAATTATAAAGACCAAACAGGAGTTGGGATACCTAAAGGGTCCGCTCAAAATGGACATAGATGAATTAAAGAACTATCCAATTATACAATCTGCAACATACCTTGTTACCAAGTTAAATGATCAAGAGCGGTGGTCACAGGTGAATACTATGTGGTTACATGTGGCGTGTAAGATGTCAGAAGTGACAATCTACAACATTACATGCTATATTATAGAGCAAATAGTCAAAGAAGCATGCACAGGAGGGAAGATCAGCTTTGGGGTGTTCTGCTATCACTTTGGTGTTTGTGGAGATCAGTACAAGATGGACCAAAGGAGAAAGTATGGGAATACCCCATGGAGAAAAATTCCACATTTGAAAGATTCAACAAATACCTATGCAAAGGGGCAATGAAAGATCATGTAAAGAAGAGGGAAGAAAAGTGGTATGAAAGGCTTCACATGGCATTTGGGGAAGAGTGGCACATCCTAAAGGACCTACCAACTGTGGTAGGGAAACAAGTTCGGATTTGTTGTATATTGACATTTCTAAATCATGTGCTTCCGAATGAAAGATGGAGTCTAGAGCCCTTGGTGCAAGTCACCTTATGCATTCACTGTAAGGTATTTTAAAGCATCTATTCATATATTTATAGACATGTGCAGACTAGTATTCAATGCAGATAAGGTAGACTGTGACTACCATACATTGAGGAAGAAGTATGTATATCCTAGCAAAAGCACCTATACAAAGAAAATCATTTTAGAGGTTCTAAATATCAAACCAATAAGTTTGGATGTAGTAGATGTGGGGGAAGCATTGGTGTATCTCTAGCTGAAGCCAAAAATGGAGAATAAAAAATATGTGGAAGGTGAGTTTGCACTTCCAAAGCACCACTAAAGGGAAAGCATACAATGGAGAACATCCTAGCACCTAAGCCCACAAAGCCAATTGAAGTGCAGGATGAGGAGGAGGAGCATGAAGATAGTGGTGGTTTGGAGCATAGGGGTAGGAGGCATCCTACAAGTTAGGAGTGAAGCTGAGCATGCCATTACCCCACCTCAACCAAAGAGGGGGATGAAGAGGACTTGAATGCAATCCAAGGGGAGCATAGGTTTAAAAGGGTATTTAGGAGAACAAGGACCCAAGGTGCTACTCCAACCACTATGCACAAATCACCCAGACTCTCTCCATAGAAGGAGGCTAATGTGAAGAGAAGGAGGAAGTTGAAGTTGAATGAGGATGTGGAAGAGTCAGAGGAAAGCACACCTAATTATCCTATAACTACAAAGGGCATAGAAGAATAGGGTGAGGCATCGAAGGAAAAAGAAGAGGAAGAGAAAAGGTCAGAGGAGACAGCTACAGAAGGTGTTCAGGACATGGAGACGCAAGTCCCAAATTTGGAGGCTAAAGTTCCTAAGTAGCAAAGGTCTAGAAGGACAAGTAGGGAGCACATTCCACCAGCCATGGGGTATGCAAGAGGACGTAGGAAAAATTGTCTGTGCCCACTTCCATAGCATGATAGCGAAAAGGATTTATTCGGTTGGGAGTTGATGGATGAGGATATGGCAATTGTGCGCACTAGGAAGCAACTATCATGGTCGATGCACACCCACATGGATGAGCCTGAATTTGATGTGTGCAAAGAGTCATGCATTTTGAGACGATTGAAGAAGGTGCCTCAAGCTAGACACATGATAGTAAATCCTACTGTCATGTCAGACGAGCAATCGTCAGCAATGCATTGGTGAAAGTTTCTGCTGAGGTGGCTAGAAGAAACATGGAAAAATATGCCACAATCAAAGTGTTGTGTAAAGATTTGAAGACAAAGGACACAGAGATAATGTGCATAACAGAGGAAAGGGACTTCATGCACAAGAAGAATGAGGTGTTCATAAGCATAGTAGAGAAGATTGGGGGACAGTGTAATAAAGGTAAGGCCACACTTAGAGGCCAAGGTACCACAGACATTTGCTTCAGCGATACACTATGTAGGAAAGTTGGTGGACTTGGTACTTGAGGATGAAACTTTGCGTATGAAAGCGTTAGAATTCTCTGAACAAGATGTCAATCGAGAGAAAACATCTATGATGAGAAAAATTACATCTTATGAAGGGTTGTTGCAAGAATTACAGGAAGTATTGAAGAAAGTAGACCAGGATTTAAATGTATGCATAGCTCCAGAGGCGCTTATCAACATCAAGAACCTTGAAGAGAATAACAAGGTCTAGAAGGCAATGAAAGATGAGACATTGGGCCACATAGAAAGGTTTTCAATGGTTAAACAAAAGCATGAGGCCACAGTAGTAGCACAAGAGCCATAGAAGACATAGCTGGAAGAGCTTGGAAAGCTGATTGCACAGAAGATGGAACTTTTAGAAGGAAGAATGACATCCATGTGCAGTGTTGTGTTGGTTCTGCAAAATGAGAAAGGAGAAATTGTGAGGGATGAATTGGAATCCATTGTTGTGGACATCCTAGAAAAAGCAGAGCAAGCACTCACTGAATGGCAAGGTATTAGAGGCTGAAATAAAGGAGGAGTATCTAGAGTTGATACTACAAAATAATACAGAGGAGGTTGCCTAATAACCTCATAAAAATTCTTTATTTATCCACATTCTTTCATTCTTATTCTTTCCTTCAAATTTTTGGAGATACCCATTGTTGGGACGATAATGAGATTAGTGTGGGGTAATGTTGATAGAAGAATACTTGTCTAATATCACATAAGGAGTTTGCGTGGGATAGAAGGCTCGGAACCAAGGGTGCAGAAGGATAGGAAGGACTCGCGTGTGAAAGGCAATCTTAGGTTTTAAGACTTAGCCAATTTTGAGCATGAAGACCTATTTTTGGAAGATGGCATGCAGACTACATCAACAATGCAGAGATGTGCGTGCCATGCATTATCTATATTTGGAGAAGTAGTTTGAAGCGTTTATGCATGGAGATAAGATGACAATAGAATTGACACTTGATTAAATACAAGAGAACTATATATATCACACTTGCATGTTTGGCTATGATTGTAAACAACATATGTCTATTAATAACATGCGACCTATTTCGGTATAGATAAGTGGTGAAGGGAAAAGTCCCCAACCTATATAGATGATGTTAGGTGCATAGTAGAAGAGAGAGAATAGAGAGCTGATGTATGTATTACAGAGAGAGCTAGATGTGTGTGTGTAATAGAGAATGTATGCATATGACTGAATCACTGGATTAGTTTCATATGCGCGCATTGGTATAGATTGACAATACTGTAAGGAGCTTCTATATTTATTAATAGATGGAAGATATTGGCTGAATCTAAGTGTCATTCTATGTGTAGTTGAGTAGTGCATGTTATTAATTCAATCGTGATTACTGTTTAATATTTTTCTTCCATAGATGTGAGGGTAGCATGCATTATAGAATGATGGATTAGTTATGAATTTATATGTTTCTTCCTTCATCATGTTAACATCTTGTTACAGCAACCCTAAAGAGGGACCTGGTACCTTTGCGTGCTTTGGGTGAGTGCTCAGTTTAGGCTGAGTGGTGTGCCAGCGTGACTAGGGTGTTATCTGGTAAATTCTAGGTTGCATCATTGGTTCCATTATGCTATGAACAAGATGTCGATCAAGAGAAAACATCCGTGATGAGAAAAACTGAATCTTATGAAGGGCTATTACAAGTATTATAGGAAGTATTGACGAAAGAAGATCGGGATTTAAATGTATGCACAACTCTAGAGGTGCTTATCAACATCAAGACCCTCGAAGAGAATAACAAGGTCTAGAAAGCAATGAAAGATGAGACATTGGGCCACGTATAAAGGTTGTCAATGGTTAAACAGAAGTGCAAGGCCCTGGCAGCAATACAAGAGCTACACAAGACATGGTGGAAGAGTTTGGAAAATTTGGTTGCATAGAAGATTGACCTTTTAGAAGGAAGCATGACATCCATGTGCAGTGTTGTGTTAGTTCTACAAAATGAGAAAGGAGAAATTACGAGGGATGAGTTAGAATCCATTATTGTGGACATCCCAGAAAAAGTAGAGCAAGCACTCACTGACTGACATGTATTAGAGGCTGAAATAAAGGAGGAGTATCCAGAGTTGATACTGCAAAATGATATAGAGGAGGTTGCCTAATAACCTCATAAAAATTATTTATTTATCCACATTCTTTCATTCTTATTATTTCCTTCAAAATTTTGGAGATACCCATTGTCGGGACAAAAATGAGATTAGTGTGGGATAATGTTGATCAAAGAAAAATTGTCTAAGATCACACAAGGAGTTTGTGCAACATAGAAGGCCGGAACCAAGGACGTGAAAGGACGGGGAAGGACCCATGAGCGAAAGGAAAGTTTAGGTTTTAGGACTTAGCCAATTTTGAGCACGAAGACCTATTTTTGGAAGATGGTGTGTGGACCACATCAATGATGTAGAGATGTACACACCATGCATTGTCTATATTTGGAGAAGTGGTTCAAAGAATTTATGTATGGAGATAAGTCGAGAATAGAATTGACACTTGATTAATTGTAAGAGAACTATAGATATTGCACTTGCATGTTTGACTATGATTGTCAAACGGCATATGGCTATTAATATCATGCAACCTATTTTTGGTATAGATAAGTGGTGAAGGGAAAGTCCCCATCCTATATAGATGATGTTAGGTGCATAGTAGAAGAGATAAAATAGAGAGTTTATAGAGCTTGAACCAGATTTAATAAGAAAAATACACCGAAAATAGAATAATAGAGTTTTGATATTGAAAACTTCGGGATATTATTCAATAAGACAAGGTTACATATATAGAGTGGAGTTCTCCTATGAAAGAGGAGTCAACTCTAATCTTCAACAAACTCTCACTTATCTCTCCCAATCCCTATTCTCACTCAACAAACCTAGAATCTCTCTAAGAGATCTCTACGAGTTGTCACCAACTCATTATTTGCACAATAATAATGTTCACAATATTAAACTATTCCTAACATTCACCCCCTTAGTGTGAACATGGGAAAAACATACACACTCTTATCTGTAGTATGCTCTCCTCTATGGAGCATGTCAAACTCTGTGACTCATGACCTTGATACTAATGAAGGGAGCAATGCTCAACCTTCTATGGTTTTACAGGTTTACCACAAACCTTGACATGTAACAGATCCATCGCCTGTCCACCTCTTGTGGTTTTCTGGATCTTCCACAAACCTTTTCAAGATCCATGAACTGTCTTACTGTGGTGCTTTTGTTCACCTATTTCATTACATCAGGAGTTACATTCAGGAATTTTATACATTACAATTGAACAATCATTTGTTCTTATTCTCACAAATGTACGCTGAAAGAAAACACACAACTTAAAAACTTGGCCACCAATTCAGTTTCACGGCCTCATCGATGGTGCCTGACGAGAGGTCGCTGATCAACCTCCTTCCTCCATTGCCTCCAGCCTCCATCAATGTCCCTGCTAACTTAGCAAAAATTATAGTCGAGGACGATACGCGTTCCCTATCGTGATACAGGGCGGGGTCGAGGGGCGGAGCCCCCGAAGCCAGGAATGGTTTTCATTTGCATTTTCCTTAAAAATGAGTGTCGGATTACACCGAAAATGCACTCATTTGTCCCTCTTTTTTTTATTTTTTTATAGTAACAATTTTTTGACTCTTACAAACAACACGACTTATTACATTGACTCACAATGAACATTTGACGAGAAACTTGATAATGACACAATTTTGACTAGACATAAAAATATTCTAATAACTCTTGATTTTAAATGACATTTATTATGAGACTTTGACTTCAAGGAAATACATTTAACAACAAAGACTCGAAACTTTATTAAACAAAAAATAAAATCAAACCGTAAATTTCCTATACACAAAGGAAATAAAGACTTTAATATAATTCTAATGACAAGGTAAGTAAAATATTACTTTTTGAGCTACACAAAGACTAAAACAAAATTACCTTATTAACCTAATGAAATGATATTTTAATAACATGTAACGACATACTTCAATTCTGACGCATCTTATCACATTGAAAGTGAAGCTGTGGTGGAGTAAGAGTTCGGTAGATGGATCAATCTTGCATGCTGGAAAGGGACAGATCTTCACACGCTACATAGATTTGTTGATGTTTGATAGACCACCACTAATTGTGTCGAATTCACAATGGATAGTGAGATTTCTGAGGGGAATGCACAACACAATGACCCAGAGCTGAATTAAATTGGTACGTTGATGGCGTATGAGAACAGTGCAATGACTAATGTAGGTCTGTGCACTCAGTTACAGATCATAATACAATGCCATCATGAATTTCCTCTCAGATGTCAGACATTTGGTATTTAAAATCATTGATGCAGATAATATGTGCTCAAGATTCGTGGTGGGGAGGTGAGAGCCCACACAAAGGCGTTAGGAAGCTTCTTGATACAAGATCAAATTCCACACAATTTTGAGAAACTAAATTTGGGCGATCAACTACTAAATGCAGATATGTAGATAGTGGGCACAGAATTGAAATAACACCAAACGATCTAAAAAAAATACTTGGTAGAAGAAGTCATGATTCACGACTCATGGCAAGCTTTGAACAACATGGGCATCACGTGCTGTAGGAAAATATCTATTGATGAGATCTCGTCATTGGAAATGCTACGTGAACAGAAATGGTTCTACCAAGTGAAATCTCAGGATCCCATTTGCTCTGATACCAAATATAGAGCTTGAACCAGATTTAATAAGAAAAATACACCGGAAATAGAATAATAGAGTTTTGATATTGAAAACTTCCGGGATAATATTCAATAAGACAAGGTTACATATATAGAGTGGAGTTCTCCTATGAATGAGGAGTCAACTCTAATCTTTAAAAACCTCTCACTTATCTCTCCCAATCCCTATTCTCACTCAACAAACCTAGAATCTCTCTAAGAGATCTCTACGAGTTGTCACCAACTCATTATTTGCACAATAATAATGTTCACAATATTAAACTATTCCTAACAGAGCTGATGTATGTATTACGAGAGAGCTAGATGTGTGTATGTGTAATAGAGAATGTACGCATATGGTGAATCACTGAATTAGTTTCATACGTGTGCATTGGTATAGATTGAAAATACTATAAGGATCTTCTATATTTATTAATAGATGGAAGATATTGGTTGAATCTAAGTCTCATTATGTGTATAGTTGAGTAGTGCATGTTATTAATTCAATTGTGATTCTTGTTTAATATTTTTCTTCCATAGATGTGAGGGTAGCATGCATTATAAAATTATGGATTAGTTATGAATTTATATGTTTCTTCCTTCATCATGTTAACATCTTGTTACTCAACCCTAAAGAGGGACCTGGTACCTTTGCGCACTTCGGGTGAGCACTTAGTCTAGGTTGAGTGATGTGTCAACCCGTCTAGGTGTTATCTAGTAAATTCTAGGATGCATCAATTTGCCAATGAATATAATTGTTCTAGGATAATTGAGAAACTTAAGATGTAGTAAGAGGACCTACTAAATCCTTAGTCTAGGGGAGTGATGAAAGCGATACCATTTTGATATCATGATACACGGGGTAAGTGCAGGAAGTTGATGGACAAATATAGGGTCATCCGTGGACATCATATTGCAAATAACAACATAATATCAACTTGTAGGGATTATTAGCAATACATACACTCAAAATTAGACAAAATTATATTAATATGAATTGTAGAATCTGGAATATAGTTTCTAAAATACTAATTTTTGTAAAAAATGGACAAGATTAGCTATATTAAACACTCAAAATTCAATGACTTGGTATTTTTTTTTAAAAACGCCGATAAGATTATAGTCCGTTTGCCCACAATTTGGATGACCAAAAATTGATATATATTTTTTTCCTTTGGTGAGAAGTTATATGCCACTATCTATCTTGGGATGGATTTTATTTTGTATTTTTTTGAGTAATATTTTATTTTTTATGATTTTTTCCGTGAAAGTGGTATGAAAACATAAAGAAAACAGAGCACTTTCCGTTTGCCCGCCATAACTTCATAAAAAAATATTGAAATCAAATAATTTTTTTTTTGAACATGTATATAATTTCACCATGGTTGGGATGGTATAATTTTTATCACATTCTGATAAGTGAAACAAATTTTGCAGTCTTAAACGTAGACATAAACATTCACGGGAAAAAGTGTCTTAAAGACCTACTATTAGTAAAAAATTATAAAATGATATTTATCCTCTTATATTCACTTTAAAATCAGTATTTCTACAAAGCTAATAGTCTCCCCTACGCAATGGTACAATTTTTATGACATATTTTTTACTTTTTGGCATGGTTCAAGTCCGTGGAAGACTAAATTTGATGTTTTGCTATTTTTAATGTAAAATTCAGGATTTGATGTCCACTTAATTGTCCCCCAACTTGGTGCACTTACCCCACAATGAATGATGATTACTCTTTATATTTAATACTTTACTATGATTATGAAGAAATTATTGTGTATACTTGTGATGTTTTATCTTGTTGATTCTGTTGCATAAATGGCTTGAATAATATTGTTGATGAGCATTAACTTCATTTCTAGAAAGAGGTATATGTTGAGTTGTCACAGGGAGCACAAGAATTAATTCATGAAGGAGTGCAGGACTCTATTTTACGTGTTAGCGTAGGAATCTCATCCACTTAACAAGGGTCTCAAAGCAGCACCTCTAGATCATCTAGGTCACCAGTCCAACCTCTTCAGAACTTGGGGAAACTCACACACAACTTGGATATTTGAAGTCATGATTATCAACACGACACCTTGAATATGAATAATCATCATTAATTCAATAGAAATTCAAGCCACACAAGGAGGAAATATGACCAACAGTTGGAGACACATCTTCAGTTTAGTTCTCTTCAATCAGTTAACAATTTGAAGAATATTCTAGAGGTGATTGAATCCTTCCAAGGAGTCAATCACAAATCCTCTCTTCAGTTATCAAGAATATTTCAAGTTCAAACACTTCATGAACTACTCCCACCATTAATGTATTTCCATAAATATATAACATTGTTAGTTAAACAATCAGTTAGATTTAGATGCGAGTCATTTGGAATAACTAGATCTCCTAGAGAGACTAGGACTTCTCTTGTATAAAAGAGATGATGTAACTAGACTTAGGGGTTCAATATTTCAGTTGTACAAGCACATTTCTAATTCAATAAAGATCACATATTCAAGAGGAAGTTCAGTTGTTTGAGTTTTAGTTCAAATCCTGATCAAAGGGCAGGAGCAAGGGCCACTCCTACCCAATGAAAGGGGGATTCACAGTTGTTTCTTTTATGTTTTATTTATGAGTTGTTTTACAATTTATTATATTCTTGAATGCAATGTAATTTCCATTATGAATGCTTAGTGAGTTTTCTAGTCAATCTTTCAATTTCAGTATTTCATTTCAAGCATTTCATTTTGTAATCATGATCAGTTCATTAATTTATCATCTTTATTATTAGAACTTGTGCTGATCCTATGTTCCGATTGTCCCCTTTGTTGCAAACAACCTTGGACATCACCCTGGATTGACAAAATAACTTGATTAAAGTATGAACATTAACTAAACTCATCAAATATTAGACACATATCTCTATCTACTTTATGTTACCAAGATTTCCTCTCACTAACATAAAGCGGGGAAAATGTAGAAAAAAATCACACACTTTGGGTAATTATTTAGTCTCACTCTCATAAAACTATTAATATTGTTCTCAAGTGAAAAAATTACTAACTAACCCATGTCTTTGGCCATCTTGTATTATTTTTGTGGTTACTAATGATCTTACACCTGTACTTGCCTAGTCTATACTTTTATACTATGTTTTCTATATTTCGGACTAGGGCTTCCTAAGCATTGTGGTCCCCTCTGGGTGCCCTAATCCTTTTTCACTTTATTATTACTTTTTGGGCACTTTCTAGTTGTTTGAGGTCCTTATATTTTTGGTGGTCAGCCTTTTTGGGATTAATTATGAAATTCAAGCAACAAATCCATATAAATATAAAGTTATGTGACCATAATGAGGGACCAAACACTAAGCACTTGCTATCATCACCTAAGGTTGTATCCATAAAGGCTTCTATTGCTCCATTTTCATCCCTCTAGCTCCATCACAAGGGAAAAAGGTTGGTGTATCTATATCACACTTCATAGGAGGGGAGTTTATTTTATTCCATGCACACATTACTTAAACTATACATCTATTTATTACTCACTACTCACAAAGTGCGACACACAAAAGAGCACCTAGGGCATAATTCCACACATGCGCGCGACACGTGTGCGCGCACGCACACACACACACCTAGAACTACATTGGGTATGAGATGTAGTGTAATGATCAGTGATAATTCCATCCATTTGGAAGCTAAGGATAGTCCAACCCCTTCATTTGCATCTTTCTTTTTTAGGGTTTGATGCTTTGTCTGGGGTTTTGTAGGTGATTTCTTCTATTGTAGTTTTACTAGTGCTTCGGTGATCACATAGTGGCATTCATGTGACAAGAAATAAACATAGGTGAAAATTCAATGACACCTTAGAGGAGGTTCCTTAGTCATTTTTGCATAGTAGGGAATCCAATTCTCATACCAAGGCACCCCAAGTGCCACCATCCTTTCCAGGCACCAAAGTCTAGCCAAACAACTCAAATCTGAATTTCCTTAGGCTCCAAAGTGCGATGGTTTCCTCTCCCTCTTCAATTGGTCTCCATTGGGACATAGTTCGTGACATCTTTGAATCAACTAAGACCTTTCTAACCCTCTTTTCACATTAGTGTTTTTACATTTTAGTACGTATTTTACTTGGGTTATTTCCTTTATTTATTGTTATTTATTATTCCATTAGATTAGGCTATTATATCACATTTTCATTTAATCACCAAGGGACCAGGGTTAGAAGGAGAGAGGGTTAGAAAGATGCATGAAAGGGAAATCCTAAGCTAAGAGGTGGTGATAGCACCAGAAAAAGGGTTGATCTCTCTCCACAAGGGGAAGGAAAGGGAAAAAACATGGTAGAGAGGGTAGACAAACTTGCCACAAATACTGAGAACCATATAGACTCCACTCACCCACACATTGACAACACAACAAAAATGGAAACTACAAGTAGGAAATAAACACAACATGCCAAAAATGAACAGAGAGGAAAGAATCCAAATAAAATGAGCTAGGAAGATAGACATGCCACAAAATACATTTTATCACTTAAAATATGTACAAATACATTTCATAGACAAAATTAAAGGTCCGGAACTTACGGGAAGTATGTCACCATTTTGGTATGGTTCCATTACAACAAAGAGGACTCTCTTAAAATAAGCATCAATTTACAATATATAGAAGAATGGAGAGAGAGAAGAGGGAAAAGAGAGGGAAAGAGATTAGATTTGATCTTTTCATTAATGAAAATCTTTGTATTTCCATGAAAACATGGCTTCCAAAATTCAACCACCATTAATCATGTATTAAATCTCTGGGAAACAACATGGACACCCTTGCAAGACCATTCCACAATGTCCTTTTTCTTGTGGATGAATGTAAAATCCCCATACTTCATCAATTTGGGTGGTTGAGTCATCTGTAACTACAAATTAATACTTGTACTTATCCCACATAACCCCATCAATTTTTAATTCAATTGATACCAATATGAAGGTATTGATGAGATATTTCCAATGATACTAATGTTGCATGATATGGAGCTCTAGAGAAAAAGTTATGGCCATTTGAAGTTTTGCATCTCGTGTAGCACAATGTTGGTGAGAAAATTTGTCAGGTAGAAAAATTGGTGGACTTCTTACCAACACTATGGGAATATAAGTCCCTCTACTTGAACGATGCAACTTTGTGTTTACATCTTCATGTGAAATGTAGTTTCGTGGTGGCCTTGCGGTTGAGGATCCAACGGGGCACTCCACCGACCTGCTGACAAAAGCTAGCAAATTCTTGCTATAGAGGAATTCTCTTAGAGAGTGGGAAAGGGAGTGAGAAAAAGGGAGAGGGATTAATGTTTTAGGTAGGAAATCAAAGTCCTATAACCATTAATCAGAAAATTCCAACACATGTAAATTTAGAAGAAATAATTAAGCAAACGACAACAAGACTAGTTAAGATTTATGAGCACAAAGTATCAATAAATCCCCTAGTCAAAAAAGGCAAAAAAATCCTTTTATTGATGCTTGAGAAAAATTGTACATGGAAAGAGTGGGAAGAATGTAGAGATGAGAAGTAGAAGAAATTCTATCTCTTTGTTCTTCACAAGGAATACTCTCTCATGAACTCAAAAAAATGACAACCCTTTGGAAAGAGATTTCCTTTACAATTTATAGAACTTGAAAATGAATCTTTGTCTACCCCCCAAATGACCCTTCATATGCCTTCACATAACTTGTGACTTTTTAAATGCTTAGGAAATAATTAAGTCCCTTTTTATGAAATAAAGGTGACTTATTACATTATAATCCTAAAGTAACTTTTTAATTACAAAAATAAGGCATTATGAAAAAGTGCAACCGTAACGAAGAATTGAAAGTGGAGGATAGAGAAATTTGGGGAGGAAGAAAAGAGAGAGAAAAAGATAGAGGAAGGATAAGGAAGAATGTCAATGAAGAAGCTAGCTCTGATGAAGTCCACTAATCCTTTCTAGATTGATATGATGAAATGATCCAATGCAATGCACTCTGGAGCCTCAAGTGCCTTACACCATGAGAAAATTATTTTGTATGATGCACGAACACCCAAACTAAGCATTTAAAATTTTTGAATGAATTTTGGTGACCAAAAGTTTCATTCATGAAGATCCTCTCTAAAGATATCTGAAGCTTGAAAATGATCCTTCCATGACTCTTTGAAATAATGCTATACTGATTTGAATATTTCAATGAAGCACACCATGAAAAATTTGATGATGATGATCACAAAATCCTCCTCGGACATGATTTATGTGATAACCTAGAACATAAAATGAGTGTCGAAAGACACTTTTGAGATATCTTAAGGTGGGTTCCAGATGAACCATGGGCAATGCTTTTGATGGTATTTTTGACACTACTATGTTTTATCATCAAAATTTGACCTTGGAATTATTCCTTCACCCGTACACACCGAAAAAGTGAATAATGTACATTGATGAATACACCATTGATGACAACAAAGATTATTCATTCATAAGTACATTGATGACCTGAAGTTGAGATTGATTTGATGCCTATGAATTCAAGATTCATGGTTCTTGGGACAATTTACTACACCTAAAAAGGGGGTTACAGTACGCACCCAAAATTGCACATGCTAAATTATCAGAGAAACTAGTTAAAAAAGGTCCCCAATGATGATTCATATCCTTTCAGAAGGTTTTCGAGTTCCTAAACCCATTCGTAGTATATATTTATATCCTAGACATCCATACTCAACATTTTCATGCTTTCTTTTAGCTTCTCGCTTCCTTTTATACATGTTTTGACATTAAGTGTTGAAACCGCCGCCCTACCCGCATGGCGGTTCGTAACATCTACCTAGGTAGGGTGGTAGTTTTGTGACCATCACCCTAGATAGGGTGGCAATTTTGTGTTTATCACCTGCGTAGGGAAATGATTCTACGCAATTTTTCTAGAAACCTTCATGTGAAAATTAGACACGCATGATTTCAGTTAACTTCACTTCCAAGGCACATTTGTGAACCAAATTAGCTAAATTTAGGCTTGATTGCATGGTCTTCTCTCCCTCTTCTATTTTTAAATAGATTTAATTAGTTTGAACTGCCTCTTCACCCAATGAGTTGGCACACCAAGGCTGCCTTGTGTGTGAGTTCACAACCCAACCAATTTGTTATATAACCATTGCTTGTTCTCAAGAAAAACACGAGAAAATTTGTATTCTTGCTATTGCAAAGCTGCTACCTTTCTTGCTGGAAATTGTCAAAGCCAATCTCAGTTCAATTGTGCTTGCATTCTTCCACTTGTATTGCTTCCCAGTCTACCAATCCAAGTTGTTGTTGCTCCTACATATTTCTTCCTTTCGTTGTTACTACATTCCCATCATTGGACTCACGTGGACACAAAGATCGGAAGGATAAACTGAGGGGACAATATTCACACAACTAGATTTGTCATTGTTCTTGTATATCCAGGTTGGAGGTGTTGTTTGTTTGCTCCATTCATTCAAATTGTCAATTCCAAATTTATCATCTCAAATTTCATATCAAATATAGTAGATAAATTGTTTCATCATTTCAATTATCAAGTAATTGCATAGATCAGATCACAATAGAAGTTTTCTCTTCAATATTTGTCGGGAAGTTGTAGGGAATAATAGCTTCATTGAAGCTGTGATTTATTCTCTGCCTCTGAGGTAGGATTGAGATTTGTGTTAGGAAGAATCCAATCAATTAGTTGTTTTAGATTTAAATTCATACATTTGCACAAGTAATTACCTACATCCAGATAATTGTTTGTATTAGATTCATTTTATTAGATTAGAAGTTTTTATTAGAAAAAAATCCAAAAATATTTCCTTTGTTAGATTAATCATTCATTTTCTTTGTTCATTTATATTCTAGAAAATACAAAAACATAGTTTAGATTTGATTTTCTTTGTAGTTTGTTTTAATTAATTAGATGCAATCACATTTCATATGACAATTATGGGTCCCAAAGAACCCAAAGATTTTAGTTTTGAACCGGTAGTACCACAACCAAACCTAGTGGTTCCACTTGTAAACATAGATCAAGGCCTTAGGTACAATGTTTTCAAGACAACTAGAGACATATAAAGAATCAACTGACAATTAGACACATTAAATATTGAAGATGATAAAGTGTTTGAGTATTGGTCAAATCAACCAAATTACATATTACCTTGAGCATCTATATGACCATCAGAGGTCCATAACAAGAGAAAATTTTTGGTTGTGATCCATTGGTCCCACAACCAAATGGACTAGAACTACTTACTAACATTGATACGGGACTCTATCTCCTTGTCCTTAGAACACCAACTTGACACGCTGAGAAAATTAAACAACTTAACATATTGAACATTGCAGTAGATCAGGCTTATGACTACTAGACCGCCCCCATGCATAGATTACCCGACCACCCTTGGGCATAGATTTTAGATCATACCACATGACCATAAAGGGACCATGACCAGAAAGAGTTTATGGTTGTGATCCAATGGTTCCTAAACCGAATGAAACCAATAACCAATTGGATGTAGACACTAGATTGAGGGTGTTAGTATTTCGAACCTCTCCATTACCACCAGATATCATTAGGAAATTGAACATTCTAAACGAAGAAGCTCATAGAGCCCTCTCATTTTGGACTGAACCTGCCAATCATCCATAGAGCTAATGGACCCACACCTATCTCATCTATTCCATGACCTTGTCTGGAAATCGTTACAAGGTGCCCATTGGTTTCCCATGCATTCCACAACCAATAGATAGGATATCCCGAAACTAGATATTGACTAGAGTCTCCACATTGCCATTCTCTCCAATTTATCCATCCAATCCACCCAGTTTAGATAGGCTTTCATCACACTTGATGAGAAGATCCAACCATTGCAATTTAGAGGTGTTTCTTTTCCTTGACAACCTATCTACACATTATCACCCATTGTCATTTTAACTACCATTCAACCATTCATATTGCCTCAAAGCACGACCTTAGGGATTCGAGTGTAGGTGAAGGTTGGATGTTGATTTTAATTTGTATAGTTACTATTTTAATAATTGGAAATTTCTATCCTTTTCACTTCGTCCATTGAGATTATCCTTCAGGTGTCCTTGGTGCACACCGATTTTGCTAAAAATGCACTTGATGGTGAATTAGAAAACTTAAAAAGTGATCATATAAAAGGATCACTATTTTTGAAAATTAGAGTTTTGGACCTTGGTTTGTGATAAAAGTGATTTTTGATATGAGGCTTTCTTTCTTATTGCACCCATGAAGTTTCAAATCAAACCGATTTAAGAAACAAGAGATACCAATTTTCAAAGTTTTTGTTTGGGAAAACTATGGTTTGATCAAGGAAAAAATTATTTATTTGGCATGTAAAATATGGAATGTGGGTTTTTTCAGCCTTTGGGAATAGAGGAGAATGCACCAAGTTTTTTTGATCTCAGTGCTCTAATGTTTTAGATATTTAGCTTTTCATTTTCCCATGTACCACTTCATTTTGGAAAAAATGGAGTTTTGAGCATGGATATTTATATTTTTAATTGAAAAATAATGGTGCTGATATCCAAGGGAGATGGTGGGATGAAGGATAATGGAAAAATGGTGAAGGAATTCTGGAAAAAAATCACCAGAGTTCTATGTGCAAATGGAGAGATGTGGAAGAAATGAAGAAAAAATAACAAGTCTTTGAATATATAGCGTGAGAAGACAAAATGAGGGGGTGGGGTGAATTTTTTATCCCCAGTATACCTTTGGAAAGGGAAAATAGGTGCAAAATTTTTTTCCTTATCCCTATGCCAATACTTGTCATACATGCATTTAGTGAGAGGAATGGAGGAGGGGGCTAGAAATAAGAACTGGAGGCTTCCTCATGGTTGTATGATGAACCATGGGAAAATAAGAAGGGGGTGATTTTTTTGTCCCCATTGTCCCCTTTGAAAGGGAAAATAGGTGCACAAAAATTTTTCTTAGCCTCATGCTGCCACACATCCTTGAAGAAATTTGACTAAGTACCAAACATCGTACCTTGAGAGACAACTTGAAAAGACCATAACTTGAGCTCCCAGATGACCTTTTGGATGTTTATTTATATTATTTTGTATGGAAAATACATTTTGATAATAATGGGAGGGGTCTTATAGATTTATTATTCTTTTAAAACCTAAAAAAACCTCCTTTTTTCTCAGGATTGCATGTTGTGCATGGATAGAATGAGCTGCTTGGAAAAAAGCATGGGGTTTGAAGTTGATCAATTTTTTTCACCATGTAGAGGATTGAAAATATTTACAATAATATCTTTGTAGACTCAAAAATAATTTTGGAGCTCCTAGAATCCCTCGCAAACCTCGGGTACTCTTTTAGTGAATTGGCTCCAAAATTTCTGAAACTTTCTAGAATCTTCAAAAATCAGTTCTATGATGTTCATGGCTCTTAAATACCCATTAATGATGGATTTTATCCTTTTGTTTTCTCCAATGGTGGTACATAATTCCTAGGAAGGATGATGATAGCCCCTCCTAAGATTGCTCGAAATTCCTCTTTGAGAGAAACTGCTCTCCAAAACACTTTGAATGCTTTTTGAGTCCTAAATCACCAAGGGGAATGGATGAAAATCACATACATACAATTTGAGTGACAAGATAGATCTGGTATAGGGAAAAGGATGGCCTAGAGGGTGTCTTAGGAAGGTATGGATTTGAAAATTTTCGACACCTTTGGGGTATGGTTGTCCTATTTTTAGTTACTTTTGCTCATGAAAAAACGGGAAAATAGCGGCTCTATCTTAGGGGCATGTTATGGGATGAGAGCAATAAGGAAATGACATGAGAAATTCTATAATATCAATTTTTAGAATGTTGACCAATTCGTTATCCGTTAGGCTTAACAAAGTCATTTGCAACATGAGATAACAAGAAGGAGAACACACACATAAAAAGGAAAGAACACACATAAAATGAAAGGGAAACACACATCTAAAATCACCCATGGTATAATGTGGGGAAAACCTCTTTCACTGAAACAATTTTCCTTTTTAGATGTTACCTCTAAAGAGGTAAAACTGAATGATGAAGCTATGTGAATCTTTTGACTAGTTCTGAAAGTAGCTTCCTCTCCTCAACTTATTATGGAATGTAGATGCTTTCATAAATGTCTATGTAATTTGTAGGAGTAAGCATACATGACCTTATTGATGCTGAGGTATTCACTTAGAAATTCCATTACCCTCATACTCTTTGAAATCAGTTTCATAGTGCCGTTGCTTTCCGTGCTTGCTTACATTGCCAATTTTTCATTGAGTATCTCATCACTACCCCAAGGCTGGTTTTTATTCAATTTTTTTGAATCTTCGTTATCTTTTCATTCCCACATTCATGTTCATTCACATATTTTATGCAAATAGCCTTGAATTCTTATTTTTGAATCATATCAATGTGAGGTATTCGAATGTCAAATAGAGGATAAAAATGACATCATATCCATCTTGCAAGGCTATAACTTGAGCTAAGAGGTCGAGACTTAGCTCGATAGGGACCATTGTGAAAATCTAAGGATGATGTTTGAGAGATTTTGGTAGTTGAGTATATCTCTCAACATTAAGAAATGTGTTTTTTCTACTCCATTTGGCACCCTGTTGGGACATATCATATGTAAAGAAGGCTTGCTGGTGGATCCTACCAAAGTTTCCATTATTGTGGGATTTTGGGATTATGCGTGGATTCCTTGGGAATATAGGATATTACCAAAAATTTATTAAGGGGTATGCCAAGATTGCCACACCATTGGAGGAGTTCTTTGAAGAACCAAATTACATCTCATTGGGGAGAGGCACAACAAATTTCGTTTGAAATATTCAAGGATAGGCTTATCACCATGCCCATATTACACTTTCCTTCTTGGGATAAGCCATTCCATGTTCATGTTGATGATTCAGGGATGGTGATTATAGCAATATTAGCACAACCTCGAGAGGTTATTGTTGACCACCCCTTATGTTTTTCTAGTAGGAAGCTAACCCAAGCAGAACAAAATTATACTACCACGAAGTGCGAGGCATTGTCAATGATCTACGTGCTACACAAATTCAAGCAGTATTTACTAGAGCAACACATTTTATCTTTTACATGAACCACATGACATTAAAGTACTTGGTGAAAATTCCCATATTGTAAAGGCGCATATGTAGGTGGGTCCTATTGTTTCAGGAATTTGAGTTTACAGTTTTATAAAACCAGGTAAGAGTAATTTGGGGCTTGAACATTTATCAAGGATTGACTTAGGAGAGGATGTATAGAGAATTAAGGATATAATGCCAGATGCACAACTATTTATATTGTAGCGCATGACCTCGACATGGAAGATATTGTTGTGTTTCTCAAAACGGGTGTGGCGCCGGAGGGAATGAAGAATTTGGAAAGGAAGCAATTAGCCATATGCGCCACACCCTACATGTTAATTAGTGGAGACTTATGCAAGCTAGGCTGTGATGAGGTTTTATGCCGGTGCGGGTTTGATCATAATCACACCGAAATCATGGAAGATGATCATGGTGGAATTGCAAGAGGACACTATGCAGGAGTGTAACGATCCCAATTTAGTACATTAGAACAAGTAATTTTTTTTTTTTTTTGATAAATGCTTCCTAGTTCTAAATACATAATTTAGAACTCACAAATCAAAACAACCATTCTTATAATAGATAACCATATGCAGCTGTAATGACTCGGTGCACCACCGATCTATTCATTCCATGACTCGGTGATCTACCGATCTATTCATGAGTTTCACAGAGTTGGTGTTTTTACTTTAACTCTTCACTCTTGCGGTTCTCTTCCCTAATCTGGGATTTCAGAATGCTCTGTCCAAGGAACCTATTTGAATAATTGTTACCATTATTCATCGGCATCTCGTCCCTTAGACTAGGTGACATAGGACAACGCAATCAGCAGCTTGCGATACTTTGGCCAAAGTTTTGAAACATACTGTTCATGTCTCATATTCCTTGATGGCATACTCGTCAATCTGGAATACATCCTCCACCCCACTCCGATGTTATATAGAATGTCCCATACTAACTTCTGTCAGCCATCCCTGCCCCAAGTCATTCACTCAGGAATGGATTAATAACATGACAATGTTATAAGGATGCTCTCGAGGACTAGGGATAATCGACATCTTGGTTAAACCCTAGTTAAACCAAAGTGTGTCAAGGTACCCTGAATCTCAAGGAAACCTCATAACATGACCATGTTCCTAGCCAGATCTCGAGTAAAAACTTGTTCGAGTTTAAGGTGTAAATCTTAACGATTAATGCAAAGGGTGTCGCCATATGTCACTGCATTGTTGTATCCTCGAGAAAATCCTAATTTCCTCGAAGGTACAACCCTGCAGTTGTCATGTGCCAACATCCTACAAAACCGCCTCAGAAAGATCTATTAAACTTAAGGTGTTACTTACGTTGAGTTGAAATTATACTTTAAGACTCTCCTTTCCGGTTAGTCTTATCCCAACTCCTGGGCTCCTCATCATTGAGTTGCCTTACTTATTTAAGATCCATTTCACAGAGAGAAATTAATAAGATTTGAGATCTCGTCAAGAGTTCATTGATTCACAATAATCTTAATCAACGAAAATGGGCAGTAGCCCTAAGTCTCCTCTTAAGGATGCTAAATATACCTTTTTAGGTTTATATCAGTTTTCCAAAACTGAATTATATCTTACTTATTTGTATTAAGATATAGTGATTTAGATTCATTATGTACATTGCCTTGGCTTAGATCAAGGTTAGAGAGTAATAGATTACTCTTCCCGTTCAGCTACCTATTAAGGTGTATTTGAACCTTAACTTCTAGGAAGACAGTGGTCTAATTTCCAAATTAGCCTGATATGGAATATAACAGAACTACTAATCATTCTTTCTCCTAAGCATTCAAGTGTTGATATGTGATTTCTTGTAAAAGGATGTGTTCCTCGATTCAGAAATCATGCTTGATATGTATTGAATTTCTTGCAGATTGCAGATCTTGACTGAGTCAAAATATGAATAGACTCTTTTATTTATTTCATTTTGTGTCTGAATATTAATCTGATCACGGAATGAATTATAGAGGTATTCATCAATAATATCTAGACTTGGATCAGAGGGATTGATCCAAGTAATGCTTTAAATCTGTTTGTGATAAAATTATATCACAGACCTTGAACAGGTTGCAAGGTATGGAAGCATTTAATAAGCTGGTCAGGAGTATGACTCAGGCTGATCTTGAGAAATGAAACGGTTCCCGATATCAAAGTATATCTGGAAGGTCTCGATTGTAGACCAGGTAATAATTCGTTGACATACAATTCTGTAATAAGAACAGGAGTTAACTCTGTTCTAGAAGGTATGATACAGGTCTTTCCGAGTTTTCAGGACAAGGACCAAACTGAATTATTAAGGGTTAGTAACCTAAAACTAAAACCTAACCTAGGGGTTAGATTATTGTTAGTCTAACCTAAACCTAGGCTATTTGTTAATATCCTAAGTTAGTATCTTTGTGTAAATTTGTTAGTGTGGGTATTACCCTAAACTCTAACCTAAGATACTAACCTAACTTATGAGGAGATTATGAAGGGGCCTATGAAGGGTGGCGAACCATGGGCGGTGTTTTCTATGGCAATAAATGTAAGGGATAAGGATGAGGGACAGGTCATGGCGGAGGCTTAAGCGGCGGCTAATCTGTGCAGACTTGGCAATTGCTAAGTTTGGAAATGAACTTGAGTTTTAGTTGGACTGTCGCCAATTCTGGCGGTCGGTGGGAGTAGAGTTTAAGCGGGAAAATTGGTTTAATGGCATTCAATACTCTCGGAAGTCGAGCTCGGAACTCGCGAGAAGGCATGCAAGCGGAAATTTGGGGGTTTGTTTGGCTTGTCGCGATTTTCGGTCTTTCTCTCTCTCTGCTTGTTTCTTGGTTCATCGCACTGATTCTCTTTGAGTTGCATGGAAAGAATGAATTTCTCGGCTCTTTTCTCTCGTCATGGAGGATATATTTGTGAAGGAGAGACAAGCGAAATTTTGTTGGTCGCTTATCGTGGAAAAAGAAAAGGAAGTTTGAGCTCTTCCTGTGGTCTGCTTCGGAAATTTGATCAAAATATAGGCATGCTAGGCCCTAACCTTTAAATATCTTGCTGTCTTTCAAGTGCTTTCATTAAAACAACTCTGTTCAAATGTTTTGAGAAGATTAGATGAATTTTCTATGAGATCTAGTTTGATTTTTGGCACTATATCTCTTCTGATTCGATTTTTCAATTTCCGCTTGATGGGTGTTTGTTGAAATCGAACTTCGACTCTATTTGTTTGAGTATTCATTCTGGCTTATGCATGTGAGGTATTTATTTATAAAGGTTTGAGTGTTCGGCCTGTTTGGCGTGAGCCCTTAGAATATACCTGTGTGCAGTATAAGACCACTGTATGTCTTTGATTCGTGGTCGCTGTTTCTTGTTATAGAAACTGTATGGAATGATTTGGATGAATAAGAAGATTGATTAGTATTATCGCTTCCTTGGGTACTCTGTCGTGGGATTTGTTGACAGCGACTAATGATACTTTCGGGTTTCATTTGTATTCAATTTTTGGCTTGGACAGCAATCGTAGTGTTACCGTAGTCTTTTCGACCTATCGGAAGTTGTTTTCCTTGTTATTAGGTTAGCGGGATTACTTGTGGACTGTGTATAATATAGATACACCTGTACTTTGTTGTATCGACTCAGTGGAGTCGATGATTGAATCGTATATTGCTATCTATTGCTGGGAATGTAGATTCATCCATAAGTTTTGTGAATGGATTTTTGTGAAAGCCTGGTAAGACGAAACAGGGCTTTTGGCTACTGTTAATTGAAATAATTAAAGGATAAAGACTTCCTGTGTATGCATTTTCATTTCTAAGTGAAAGCTGTTCGAAAGTTTCGAAGCGGCCCAATAGATTTCCTTGCTTGAAATGGGTATTCGATTTGCTTCACTTGTTTCATTCTGATTGTTAGCCAGGAATGGCATATATGGATTTATCAACCAATTTCATAGTACGTTGCTGTAGGGTTCAGTGGTTATGAGTGCAAAACCTTTAACAGTTACAGTGTGAATATATAGATTTATGCTATTGTGAATTGGACGACTCTGAGGAGTCGATTGAATGATTCATTTTATTTTTGAGCCGAATAAAGTTAAGTTGTTGGTATTTTAAGTGCCGGCGACTTAATGGAATAACATGTATTTCGATCTTGTTATTGCGATTGGAATTCCTTCGTGTTTTTGGGATTTTGAGGTACAGATTCTTAGGTGGACATGTACGTCTTCGACCTGTGCAAATTAGTGTAAAATGATTGGCAGAGAGTAATTTGTTGTCTGATTCTTGTTATGCTTCGTTGATGAATATCAGTATGAATTCATATTCATTTGCTTGAATTGTTACCTCCGTTTGAATCATTGGAATTCTGGAAAGGTAACTAGTACTTCTGTCTCTTTCTGAGCTTGACCTTGGACACTGTCCTTGTCACTATTTGAGGTCCTTGAGCATGGATGACCGTTTCGTGTTCTGACCTTGTTTGGGTAAGTCGCGAATATCACACCAAGACTTGCATGCGGCAAGGTAGGGATCGTTTGGTTGAATTCCTTTCTTTTACTTCAGTACGATTTTGACTGAGCAAGAATATGTATGCTATGTTCTTCTCCAATTAATCTGTCCGATTTGACTGTGCATGATTTGGAAATACCGTGTGGGCAACATAGCATAGTCCATTGGAAACCTTAGATTGCTTGATGCAATGAGGTTGTTGTTTTCAGCAATACGCTTGTAGTTTCTTGTTTTCTACTTGTGTCAAAGCCTTACTGTGTAAAAGGAACTAGCATTGGGCGTAGGATTGATACATGAATTGTTGATGTGTTAGTTCTTTGTACGAGTTTCTTTGTGTTTTCGCTTTTTCTTGATTAAACAAGTGATCTTGCTTGCGGCTTGTCTAACTTGTTCATTTATGTACTGGTTGAATGTTTTCATATGTGAAGGCAGTGCAGTGATGAACTTATGTGAAAGGAAGTATGAATGGTTTGGTTCTTTCTCTTCCTTTATTTAATATTATTGATATTTGACTATCAGTGGGAAATTGTTTGTGACATATTGGTGGAATCCCGAATTGTTATGTTATTTCCTTTTTGGAGGATGAAACAATCTGACCAATGTTGTGATTTTGGATTTAATGATTGTTGTGTACATTCGTTCCTTGTTTCTTAATATTTGATGAAATATTAGAAAGTGATTAAGACTATTTGTAACAATGATAGAGTTACATATTTGTAATCATTTTGTATTACAAGGGCATAGTCTGACTATGTTTACTTATGTAAATGTCTGATCTCATTTAAACAGGGTGTTTAATGAAAACAATTGATGGATTGCAATTGTTTTAAAAGTTAGTGCTTATCATGCTCAGTTCATTGAACTGACTCATGTTGACTATTTTTGCAGATGGTTTCCGTAAGAGGTAAAAGCAATGCAGATCTGACAGGCTGATCAGATTGTTTATTTGATTTGTAATGAATTGCAGCTTGATTTTACAGATGTACTATGTGTGAAAGGATGTTTCCTTCCCGTTAGCATTGTATCAAGTATGTTGTTGCATAAAATGTAATTGTATAGTTTTGAAAGGAATGGAAATAAGTGTTTGATACTTATGTATTGTATTCTATTTCTGAAAGTTGACCTTCTTCGGTTTATGTAACGAAGGGGCATTGTTTTCATTGTATAATATGGACGCTTTTGTGATTGACAATGAAAGCTTGTAAGTAATAAGATTAAATTCTTATGAGTGTTTAGTAGTTCTAATTTGTTCTAGCAAAAGCAATATTGGAATTAAATTATTGTTTCTCTAGAAGATAGGTTAAAATTGAGCCTAAAAGAGAACGCTAAACAAACCTGGATTAAATTACTAATCCCTAGTCCTAAGTATGAAAGGACAACAAAATTGGATTCTTAATCATTTATACCTTTAAACTTAAAAGTATGATATAAATTCAGTTAAGAGAACGATAGGCAATCAATGGAGTTGGATGGCAATCTCAAGTAAAGGTTATGAGATATTGTCCCATTCTCGTTACTTTAGAATCGTGTGTATTCTAATGACTCCTTGATGAGAGCGTGACCGTAATACCTCTACCAGTAATGAGTCTTTTAGAGGAGGGTCGTCTTAAGACAAAGAATCCAGGGATTTGGAAAGGCTAACCTTAGGGAAAAGTCTTTAAAAGTAATTTAAACTCAAGTGCGTAACGCTTGTTATTGGGTAGATCTTCTCGAGGCGGATTTAAAGGTTGACGACATAAAGTCGAGCAAGGTTGTACCTCCGAGAAGATTAGGATCTTCTCGAAGTTACAACAATGCAGATGACTTATGGCGACACCCTTTGCATTGATCGCTAAGATTTACACTTGATTTCGCACGAGTTACCCTGGGACCGATTAAGAACGTGGTCATGTTATAAGACTGCCTCGGAGATTTGGGGTATCATGACACACTGGTTGAACTGCAAGGTTGAACCAGTATGTCATCATATCCCTAATCCTCGTGGGCATCCATATAACATTATCACCTTGTTAATCTGCCTCCGAGTGATTCAGTTGTGAAAGGAAGGACTGACAGTAGTCAGTATAAGACATTCTATATAACATATGAATGGGGTGAAGGACGTATTCCAGATTGACGAGTATGCCGTTAAGGAATACGAGACATGAACAGTATGTTTCAAATCTTTGGCCAAAGTATCGCAAGCTGCTGATTGCGTTGTCCTAATTCACCTAGTCTAAGGGATGAGATGCCGATGAATAATGGTAACAGTTATTCAGTTAGATTCCTTGGACAGAGCATTCTGAATCCCAGATTAGGGAAGAGAACCGCAAGAGTGTTGTGTTAAATAAAAACACTAACTCTTTTTACTCATGAATAGATCGGTAGATTACCGAGTCATGGAATGAATAGATCGGAGGTATTCCGAGTCATTACAGCTGCATATGGTTGTCTGTTATATAAATGGTTATTTGAATTGTGAGTTCTAAATTATGTATTTAGAACCAGTATGCAATTATCAAAAAAAAAAAAAAAAAAATTGACTTGTTCTATTGTCTAAAATGAGGATGTTACATCTTGGTATCAGAGCTGAAGGTTGCAGCTCTTGGACCTATTGAGTCCATAATCTGATAAAAACCTGAATTTTCTTGTAACAGAAAATGGTTAGAACAAGGGGAACGTTGCGAGTAATGCTCCACCTGAAGGAGGAGCGGCGACAACCCAGAAACTGGATGAGATCCTTGCTGCCCTGTTGGACACAAGAGATCGCTTGGCTGTACTTGAACAGCAGGTGACGGGAAATGAGGAGGATGAAGAAGCTGATAATAATAATCAGCAACCTCCTGAGGGCAATCCCGACACGGGTGTTGATGTTAATGCTGTGAATGCACCTGTGCAACCAGAAAACAAAAAGGCCAGATTGGCAGCAGAACTCACTAATGATATAAAAAGGATAAGTCCACCTAAGTATGATGGCACCACATTAGGAGATGGAGCTGAGAACTGGCTCAGCGAAATGGAGAAGTACTTTGCTATAAGGAACTTCTCAGAAGAAACCAAGGCTATATGGGGAGCCTATCAGCTTTCTCACGAAGCATCTTCGTGGTGGGATAGCCGAAAAGCTGAGCTAAACATTGATGAGACCAATATCACTTGGGATCAATTTAAAGGCTATTTTAGGCAACGTTGGCTGCCACAACTTTTCTATGATCAGAAAATGACAGAATTTCAGAACTTGACTCAAGGGAAGTTAACAGTAACTGAATTCTGGGAGCGGTTTACAAAACTCCTCAAGTATGTACCGCAGTATCAAACTGACGAAAAGTTCAGGATACGGAAATTCATCATGGGATTGAATCCTGTGATAGGGGGAGAGGTCGATGTTCACAGTCCAACCACTATGGAAGGAGTTGTTGAAAAGGCCATAAGGCAAGAACAGAAATTGAAGGCTATCTCTGCTCATAAGGAGGAAGTGCGGAAGAAGACTGCAAACCCTTCTTCAACCTCTCTTGCACCCAGAAAAGGACCGTGGAAAAAGTTTGGAAACAAGAGTAAGTTTCCAGGAGATAACAATAAGAAAGCAGCAGTAAATAAGCCTGCTGGAAATATAAGGGATAATTTTGTTAAAAATTATAATAATGGACAGAAGTCCTATGGAGGACAGCGTGACAATTACAAGGCTGGAGGTAATGCTGAGCCTAAGAAGGGACCTGTAGGAGGCTGCTACACTTGTGGTAAAGATCATTACGCAAATCAATGTCCTTTAAAGAAGGATGATCGTAATCAGCAGCATAAGATACATGCTGCAGTAGCAGACAAGCAAGCTGAAAAGCAAGCAACACCTATAGAAGTTCCGGGTAAGTTATTCGGCATACCTGTCACTATTCTTTTTGATACAGGAGCTACTGAATGTTTTATTTCTAATAAACTTGCTTCTAAACTTAAAAGAAAAGCTGGGAAGATGGATAAATCTTGGACTGTAGAGTATGGTAATAATTCTGTTCATACAGTGAGTATGTGTCTCTTTGGAGCAGTCCTTGATTTACCTAATTTCTCCACGGAAGTTGATCTCTATGTTACACCTTTGGGATCGTATGACATTATTATTGGTGTCAATTGGTTATCTGACCATAAAGCAAAGGTAGATTGCTATGAGAAGAACATAAAATGTTTAGATGATCAGCTGGAATCAGCAGAGATTCAAGGTGTGAAACGAGAAATTTCAGTTAGAAAACTGTCAGCTATGCAGCTTAAAAAGGCTAAGAATAAAGGATGTACCCTTTATGCAGTAAAGATATCTGAATCTTCAGAAGAAGATAGTGATTACATGAAGCAAATTCCACTGTTACAAAGTTTCAGGGATGTTTTTCCTGAGGAATTACCAGGGTTACCACCCAAGAGAGAATTTGATTTTACCATTGAAATCAAGCCTGGAACTGAACCTATTTCCAAGGCGCCTTATCGGATGACTACTACTGAGTTAGTCGAGCTTAAGGCACAATTACAAGAGCTTTTGTCTAAAGGATTGATTAGACCAAGTGTTTCACCTTGGGGAGCACCTGTGATATTTGTGAAAAAGAAGGATGGAACACTGAGGCTGTGTATTGATTATCGGATGTTGAACAAAGCAACAATCAAGAACCGATATCCACTTCCTAGGATCGATGATCTGTTTGATCAGATGCGTGGAGCAGCGGTTTATTCTAAGATAGATCTTCGATCTGGTTATCATCAGCTAAGAATTAAAGAGGAAGATATTCATAAAACAGCTTTCCGAACAAGGTACGGACATTATGAATTTACAGTTCTAGCCTTTGGGTTAACTAATGCACCTGCAGCCTTTATGAATTTAATGAACAATATTTTTCAAGAATACCTGGACAAGTTTGTACTTGTATTCTTGGACGATATTCTCATTTATTCTAAGAGCGTTGAGGAGCACAATGAGCATTTGAAGATAGTTTTGGGAATTTTGAGAAAGAGAAAGTTGTATGGTAAGTTATCCAAATGTTCTTTCTATGATTCAGAAGTACACTATTTGGGTCATGTCATAAGTAAGGAAGGAATCGCTGTAGATCCTTCAAAAATAGTGGCAATAACTGAGTGGCCTGCACCAAAGAATGTGCATGAAGTAAGAAGCTTCATGGGTCTTGCTGGTTACTATAGAAAATTTGTAAAGGATTTTTCTAAGGTAGCTGCACCAATAACTTCATTGCAGAAGAAGGATAAGAAATTCATGTGGAATGACAAGTGCGAAGCGGCTTTCAAAAGTCTGAAAGACCAGTTAACTTCTGCACCTATATTGGGTGCATGTACAGACCTAATGGGAATTTTTTATGTATGTAATCGATGCTTCTGGGGAAGGTCTTGGAGGTGTTTTGCTACAAAATGATCAAGTCATAGCTTATGAAAGTAGAAAACTTAAGATTCATGAGCTGAATTATGCCCCTCATGATTTGGAACTTGCTGCCATTGTTCATGCGCTTCAAGTCTGGAGACACTACTTACTAGGGAAACCTTTTGAGTTGAAAACTGATCACTTGGGTCTGAAATATATATTTACTCAGCCCAATCTGAATGCCAGACAAAGAAGGTGGTTAGAATTTTTATCACAATATGACTTTGATATTAGCTATATCAAAGGGAAGGAGAATAGAGTAGCTGATGCTCTAAGTCGTAGGAGGCACATTTCTGCTCTTATAACGTTGAGAACTCAGTTTAAAGACGAGGTAAAAAGTGCCTCAGAATCAGATGCATATTTTCAGCAAGTAAAAGTAACTTGCGCTGAGAACCTAAAGATAAAAGGTATGAAGGTTTTCATCTTGATAATGAAGGAATCTTGCGTTATGAAAATAGGGTATATGTACCTGTGCTGAATGATTTGAGAAAGAAGTTGTTAGTTGAATTTCATAATTCACCTTTCTCTGGGCACCCCGGTATCACAAAAATGCTAGCTGATTTGAAACAGCAATACTTCTGGAAAGGTATGAAAAAGGATGTGATAAATTTTGTGACTCATTGCCTGGAATGTCAGCGGGTGAAGGCAGAGCATATGCACCCTGCTGGACTGTTATATCCTCATAGCATACCGCAGTACAAATGGCAAGTAATAACCATGGATTTTGTACAAGGACTACCTATGTCCAGGAATAAACATGATGTTATCCTGGTAGTTGTAGATAAACTGACTAAGGTAGCTCATTTCATCGCTGGAAATCTAAAGGATGATTCACCAGTGCTGGCCAAGAGGTTCGTACACGAAATTTTCAGATTGCATGGTGTACCAGAACTGATTATATCTGACAGGGATCCTAGAATGACGTCAAGGTTTTGGCAAACGCTTAACGCAGCCCTAGGAACAAAACTAAACTTCAGTTCTGCATATCATCCAGAAACGGATGGGCAAACTGAGAGGGTAAATCAAGTGTTGGAGGACATGTTGCGAATGTATTGCATGGATCAACAGTATAAATGGGAAGAGTATCTCCCATTAGTTGAGTTCGCATACAACAACACTTATCACTCATCTCTTAAGATGGCACCTTTTGAAGCACTTTATGGAAGAAAGTGCAGAACCCCTGTAAGTTGGGACAGTGTAGAGGATAGAGTGGTAATTGGACCAGAGATTCTCACAGAGATGGAACAGCAAGTTAAGCTGATTCGTGAACGATTAAAGGAAGCAGCGGATAGACAGAAGAGCTATGCTGACCTTAAGCGGGTTGATAGAAAGTTTGAGCTTGGTGATAAGGTTTTTCTGCGTGTCAAACCCAGAAAGAGTTCTATAACTTTTGGCAAGGCTGCCAAGTTGTCACCACGATTTGTGGGACCTTTCGAAATTGTCGAAATAATCAATCCTGTAGCTTATCGTTTAGCATTGCCTCCTGCTTTATCTCGTATGCATGATGTTTTCCATATTTCTTTGCTTAAGAAATACGTTTCAGATCTGTCACATGTTTTAAATTGGAATTCCTTGCAGGTCCAAGACCCAGGAATAATCGTGGTTAAACCCACAAGAGTACTGGAAACTCGCCAATTGCATTTGAGGAATCGTGATATTCAGCAATGTAAGGTCCAGTGGGACCAGTTTAGCGAAGAAAGTGCAACTTGGGAAAACCTGGAAGAGATGAAAATTGCTTTTCCTTCTCTTTTTGCAACAGAATGAAATCTGTTGATAAAATACTGTTATGAACTTATTGTTTTTAAGTATTTATGAAAGCCAGATGAAGGCAGACTTTATTCAGGTTGAATAAAAGTGTTGTGACATTGATTTCTGAAACTATTTAATATGGAAGTAGTCACATTGTTTGTGTACTAATAAATTGATTGACCTGAAGGTTAAATTTAATATGTAATTCATCGGGACGATGAATCTTTTTAGGAGGGAAGCATGTAACACCCTGAACTGTTGTTACTTTCTCCTAAGCATTCAAGTGTTGATATGTGATTTCTTGTAAAAGGATGTGTTCCTCGATTCAGAAATCATGCTTGATATGTATTGAATTTCTTGCAGATTGCAGATCTTGACTGAGTCAAAATATGAATAGACTCTTTTATTTATTTCATTTTGTGTCTGAATATTAATCTGATCACGGAATGAATTATAGAGGTATTCATCAATAATATCTAGACTTGGATCAGAGGAATTGATCCAAGTAATGCTTTAAATCTGTTTGTGATAAAATTATATCACAGACCTTGAACAGGTTGCAAGGTATGGAAGCATTTAATAAGCTGGTCAGGAGTATGACTCAGGCTGATCTTGAGAAATGAAACGGTTCCCGATATCAAAGTATATCTGGAAGGTCTCGATTGTAGACCAGGTAATAATTCGTTGACATACAATTCTGTAATAAGAACAGGAGTTAACTCTGTTCTAGAAGGTATGATACAGGTCTTTCCGAGTTTTCAGGACAAGGACCAAACTGAATTATTAAGGGTTAGTAACCTAAAACTAAAACCTAACCTAGGGGTTAGATTATTGTTAGTCTAACCTAAACCTAGGCTATTTGTTAATATCCTAAGTTAGTATCTTTGTGTAAATTTGTTAGTGTGGGTATTACCCTAAACTCTAACCTAAGATACTAACCTAACTAATGAAGAGATTATGAAGGGGCCTATGAAGGGTGGCGAACCATGGGCGGTGTTTTCCATGGCAATAAATGTAAGGGATAAGGATGAGGGACAGGTCATGGCGGAGGCTTAAGCGGCGGCTAATCTGTGCAGACTTGGCAATTGCTAAGTTTGGAAATGAACTTGAGTTTTTAGTTGGACTGTCGCCAATTCTGGCGGTCGGTGGGAGTAGAGTTTAAGCGGGAAAATTGGTTTAATGGCATTCAATACTCTCGGAAGTCGAGCTTGGAACTCGCGAGAAGGCATGCAAGCGGAAATTTGGGGGTTTGTTTGGCTTGTCGCGATTTTCGGTCTTCTCTCTCTCTCTGCTTGTTTACTGGTTCATCGCACCAGTTCTCTTTGAGTTGCATGGCAAGAATGAATTTCTCTGGCTCTTTTCTCTGTCATGGAGGATATATTTGTGAAGGAGACAGCGAAATTTTGTTGGTCGCTTTATCGTGGAAAAAGAAAAGGAAGTTTGAGCTCTTCCTGTGGTCTGCTTCGGAAATTTGATCAAAATACAGGCATGCTAGGCCCTAACCTTTAAATATCTTGCTGTCTTTCAAGTGCTTTCATTAAAACAACTCTGTTCAAATGTTTTGAGAAGATTAGATGAATTTTCTATGAGATCTAGTTTGATTTTTGGCACTATATCTCTTCTGATTCGATTTTTTCAATTTCCGCTTGATGGGTGTTTGTTGAAATCGAACTTCGACTCTATTTGTTTGAGTATTCATTCTGGCTTATGCATGTGAGGTATTTATTTATAAAGGTTTGAGTGTTCGGCCTGTTTGGCGTGAGCCCTTAGAATATACCTGTGTGCAGTATAAGACCACTGTATGTCTTTGATTCGTGGTCGCTGTTTCTTGTTATAGAAACTGTATGGAATGATTTGGATGAATACAGTAAGATTGATTAGTATTATCGCTTCCTTGGGTACTCTGTCGTGGGATTTGTTGACAGCGACTAATGATACTTTCGGGTTTCATTTGTATTCAATTTTTGGCTTGGAACAGGCAACTGTAGTGTTACCGTAGTCTTTTCGACCTATCGGAAGTTGTTTTCCTTGTTATTAGGTTAGCGGGATTACTTGTGGACTGTGTATAATATAGATACACCTGTACTTTGTTGTATCGACTCAGTGGAGTCGATGATTGAATCGTATATTGCTATCTATTGCTGGGAATGTAGATTCATCCATAAGTTTTGTGAATGGATTTTTGTGAAAGCCTGGTAAGACGAAACAGGGCTTTTGGCTACTGTTAATTGAAATAATTAAAGGATAAAGACTTCCTGTGTATGCATTTTCATTTCTATGTGAAAGCTCTTCGAAAGTTTCGAAGCGGCCCAATAGATTCCCTTGCTTGATAAGGGTATTCGATTTGCTTCACTTGTTTCATTCTCGATTGTTAGCCAGAATGGCATATATGGATTTATCAACCAATTTCATAAGACGTTCTTTGTAGGGTTCAAAGTGGTTATGAGTGCAAAACCTTTACAGCGATTATTAAAGTGTGAATATATAGATTTATGCTATTGTGAATTGGACGACTCTGAGGAGTCGATTGAATGATTCATTTTATTTTTGAGCCGAATAAAGTTAAGTTGTTGGTATTTTAAGTGCCGGCGACTTAATGGAATAACATGTATTTCGATCTTGTTATTGCGATTGGAATTCCTTCGTGTTTTTGGGATTTTGAGGTACAGATTCTTAGGTGGACATGTACGTCTTCGACCTGTGCAAATTAGTGTAAAATGATTGGCAGAGAGTAATTTGTTGTCTGATTCTTGTTATGCTTCGTTGATGAATATCAGTATGAATTCATATTCATTTGCTTGAATTGTTACCTCCGTTTGAATCATTGGAATTCGGAAAGGTAACTAGTACTACTCTCTTTCGAGCTTGACCTTGGACACTGTCTTTGTCACTTTTTGAGGTCCTTGAGCATGGATGACCGTTTCGTGTTCTGACCTTGTTTGGGTAAGTCGCGAATATCACACCAAGACTTGCATGCGGCAAGGTAAGGATCGTTTGGTTGAATTCCTTTCTTTTACTTCAGTCCGATTTTGACTGAGCAAGAATATGTATGCTATGTTCTTTTCCAATTAATCTGTCCGATTTGACTGTGCATGATTTGGAAATACCGTGTGGGCAACATAGCATAGTCCATTGGAAACCTTAGATTGCTTGATGCAATGAGGTTGTTGTTTTCAGCGATACGCTTGTAGTTTCTTGTTTTCAACTTGTGTCAAAGCCTTACTGTGTAAAAGGAACTAGCATTGGGCTTAGGATTGATACATGAATTGTTGATGTGTTAGTTGCTGTACCAGAGTTTGCTGTGTTTCTGTTTCTTGATTAAACAGTGATCTTGGTTGCGGCTTGTCTAACTTGTTCATTTTTATACTGGTTGAATGTTTTCATATGTGAAGGCGGTACAGTGATGAACTTATGTGAAAGGAAGTATGAATGGTTTGGTTCTTTCTCTTCCTTTATTTAATATTATTGATATTTGACTATCAGTGGGAAATTGTTTGTAACATATTGGTGGAATCCCGAATTGTTATGTTATTTCCTTTTTGGAGAATGAAACAATCTGACCAATGTTGTGATTTTGGATTTAATGATTGTTGTGTACATTCGTTCCTTGTTTCTTAATATTTGATGAAATATTAGAAAGTGATTAAGACTATTTGTAACAATGATAGAGTTACATATTTGTAATCATTTTGTATTACAAGGGCATAGTCTGACTATGTTTACTTATGTAAATGTCTCGATCTCATTTAAACAGTAGTGTTTAATGAAAACAATTGATGGATTGCAATTGTTTTAAAAGTTAGTGCTTATCATGCTCGGTTCATTGAACCGACTCATGTTGACTATTTTTGCAGATGGTCCGTAAGAGGTAAAAGCAATGCAGATCGATGGTGATCAGATTGTTTATTTGATTTGTAATGAATTGCAGCTTGATTTTATAAGATGTACTATGTGTGAAAGGATGTTTTTCCTTCCGTTAGCATTATATCAAGTATGCTGTTGCATAAAATGTAATTGTATAGTTTTGAAAGGAATGGAAATAAGTGTTTGATACTTATGTGTTGTATTCTATTTCTGAAAGATGACCTTCTTCGGTTTATGTAACGAAGGGGCATTGTTATCATTGTATAATATGGATGCTTTTGTGATTGACAATGAAAGCTTGTAAGTAATAAGATTAAATTCTTATGAGTGTTTAGTAGTTCTAACTTGTTCTAGCAAAAGCAATATTGGAATTAAATTATTGTCTCTCTAGAAGATAGGTTAAAAATTGAGCCTAAAAGAGAACGCTAAACAAATTGGATTAAATTACTAATCCCTAGTCCTAAATATGACAGGACAATATGAAATTGGATTCTTAATCAACTATATCTTTATACTTGAAAGTATGATATAAATTCAGTTAAGAGAACTGATAGGCAATCAAATGGAGTTCAGATGGCAATCTCAAGTAAAGGTTATGAGATATTGTCCCATTCTGTTACTTTAGAATCAGGTGTATTCTAATGACTCCTTGATGAGAGCGTGACCGTAATACCTCTACCAAGTAATGAGTCTTTTAGAGGAGGGTCGTCTTAAGACAAAGAATCCAGGGATTTGGAAAGGCTAACCTTAGGGAAAAGTCTTTAAAAGTAATTTAAACTCAAGTGCGTAACGCTTGTTATTGGGTAGATCTTCTCGAGGCGGATTTAAAGGTTGACGACATAAAGTCGACTGCAGGGCTGTACCTCCGAGAAGATTAGGATCTTCTCGAAGTTACAACAATGCAGGTGACTTATGGCGACACCCTTTGCATTGATCGCTAAGATTTACACTTGATTTCGCACGAGTTACCCTGGGACCGATTAAGAACGTGGTCATGTTATAAGACTGCCTCGGAGATTTGGGGTATCATGACACACTGGTTGAACTGCAAGGTTGAACCAGTATGTCATCATATCCCTAATCCTCGTGGGCATCCATATAACATTATCACCTTGTTAATCTGCCTCCGAGTGATTCAGTTGTGAAAGGAAGGACTGACAGTAGTCAGTATAAGACATTCTATATAACATATGAATGGGGTGAAGGACGTATTCCAGATTGACGAGTATGCCGTTAAGGAATACGAGACATGAACAGTATGTTTCAAATCTTTGGCCAAAGTATCGCAAGCTGCTGATTGCGTTGTCCTAATTCACCTAGTCTAAGGGATGAGATGCCGATGAATAATGGTAACAGTTATTCAGTTAGATTCCTTGGACAGAGCATTCTGAATCCCAGATTAGGGAAGAGAACCGCAAGAGTGTTGTGTTAAATAAAAACACTAACTCTTTTTACTCATGAATAGATCGGTAGATTACCGAGTCATGGAATGAATAGATCGGAGGTATTCCGAGTCATTACAGCTGCATATGGTTGTCTGTTATATAAATGGTTATTTGAATTGTGAGTTCTAAATTATGTATTTAGAACCAGTATGCAATTAAAAAAAAAAAAAAAAATTTGACTTGTTCTATTGTCTAAATGATTATCCTATCAATTCGTATATCCAACGGGTATGTTTTTTAACGAGTTCATTAAAAGTAGATTATAACTTTCATCAAGTTCATCCAACGAGATTCTTTTAAAACATTACAATATTTCAATGGTATTGGCAAATACACCATCTTTACTGCAATACACTTTTACCAGTTTCTCCCTACAGTTTAACAGTCTTTTCTTCTTAAGCCCGTACCGTAGAGTTCACATAAGGAATATAAAAGAAGAAAGCACTCAAAGTTTCTAGACAAGGAAAGAATATCTTATTATTCCTACAGTTAAATATATCAACATATACTTTACAGCTGAGGAGAAAGAAACAGAGACATTCAGATTTCCATTCCAATCATGTTCAGGACTGTACCGACTTTTCAAGAATAATGCAATTACATTATACGCATGCGACTAAGTCAGTCGAGATAACAAGAAGAAACTACAGTTTCATCAAAATTCAAATATAAGAATCACTGTAGCTTATTAAGTAATACGAAATCTCACGACAAAGCGGTAATAAATAATCCAACCAAAATAGACTCAACAAAACTTTCCATATCATTTATCAAACATGAAAATGCCCAACACCATCGCCCGATATGGCACAGCTAGGAACTCTTTATCTTAGTCAAGCACGAGACTAGATAACACTAAAAAAATAGAAGACGTAACCCTGTGCAAACACAGCGACATTCCCACTGAGTCGAACACTCAGCAACATTCAACTGAGTCGAAACATGTACATACACAAGCAACATTCAACTGAATCTAAACCCTACTAAAATACAACAAGGACTTATATCAGAATCCGAATTCAAGGAAGATAACCACAACAAGGACTTCACAGAAGTCGACTCCCTATCTTAATTTCATCCAAGTTCCATCCGAATTTGAGCTAATACGAAATTACAAGTAGGGTCTTAAACAAAGTCTGGTTTGTAATGAAACCCAGCATATGTTTCCACAGAACCGAACTGAATAATAACACAACAACATAAGAAAGAGTCGAATCAATATGCATGCACACAATGAGGACTTATATCAGAAATCGAGTCACACGCAACACTCCAAGGACATCAACAAGAGTCACATTCACATGAGAATACAACAAGGACTCCAACAGAGTCATTTCTAACATGTGCTCAAAACTAGGCTTCGATAGAAGACGAATCATACAAAAAAAAATCAAGGACTCCAACAGAGTTGTTTCTAACAAGTGCTCAAAATTAGGCTTCGATAGAAGACGAATCATACAAAAACATTTCAAGGACTCCAACAGAGTCGTTTCCAACAAGTGTTAATAGCAAGGCTTTGACAGAAGTCGATACTATACAAAAAAGACATTTCAAAGACTCCAACAGAGTCGTTTCCCACAAGTGTTAGAATAAGGATTCGACGAAGTCGATAGTATACAAAAAGACATTTCAAGCACTCCAATAGAAATTCCAATTTAAAACATGTGACAAATTTGAAACGTATTTCTTAAGCAAAGAAATATGGAAAACATCATGCTTGCGAGACAAAGCAGGTGGTAATGCTAATCGATAAGCTACATGATTGATTATTTCGACAATTTCGAAAGGTCCCATGTAACGAGGTGACAACTTGGCAGCCTTGCCAAAAGTTATAGAACTCTTTCTAGGTTTAACATGAAGAAAAACCTTCTCACCAAGTTCAAACCTTTGATCAACCCGCTTAAGGTCAAGCATAGCTCTTACGCTATCTGCTGCTTCCTTTAATCGTTCACGAATCAACTTTACTTGTTGTTCCATTTCAGTGAGGATTTCTGGCCCAATTACCACTCTATCCTCAATACTATCCCAACTAACAGGGGTTATGCACTTTCTTCCATAAAGTGCTTCAAAAGGTGCCATTTTAAGAGATGAGTGATAAGTGTTGTTGTATGCGAATTCAACTAATGGAAGATACTCTTCCCATTTATCGCCGATCCATGTAATACATTCGCAACATATCTTCCAACACTTGATTTACTCTCTCGGTTTGTCCATCTGTTTTCGGATGATATGTAGAACTGAAATTTAGTTTCATTCCAAGAGCTGTATTAAGAGTTTTTCAAAATCTTGATGTCATTCTAGGATCCCTGTTAGATATAATCAATTCTGGTACACCATGTAACCTGAAAATTTTGTGCATGAATCTTTTGGCCAACACTGGTGAATCATCCTTTAGATTTCCAGCGATGAAATGAGCTACCTTAGTTAGTTTATCTACAACTACCAGGATAACATCATGTTTATTCCTGGACATAGGTAACCCTTGTACAAAGTCCATGCTTATTACTTGCCATTTGTACTGCGGTATGCTATGGGGATATAATAGTCCAGCAGGGTGCATGTGTTCTGCCTTAACCCGCTGACATTCCAGACAATGTGTCACAAAATCAATAACATCCTTTTTCATACCTTTCCAAAAGTATTGCTGTTTTAAATCAGCAAGCATTTTTGTGATACCCGGGTGTCCAGAGAAAGGTGAATTATGAAATTCAACTAACAACTTCTTTCTCAAATCATTTAGCAAAGGTACGTATACCTGTTTTCATAACGTAAGATTCCTTCCTTATCAAAATGAAAACCTTTATACCTTTCATCTTTAGGTTCTGCAGCAAGTGCTGTTTTTACTTGCTGAAAGTATATATCAGATTCTGAGGCACTTTTTACCTCATCTTTAAACTAAGTTCTTAATGTTATAAGAGCAGAAATGTGCTTCCTACGACTCAGAGCATCTGCTACTCTATTCTCTTTCCCTTTGATGTAGCTAATATCAAAATCATATTGGGATAAAAATCTAACCACCTTCTATGTCGGCATTTAGATTAGGCTGAGTGAAAATATATTTCAGTCCTAAGTGATCAGTTTTCAACTCAAAAGGTTTCCCAAGTAAATAGTGTCTCCAGACTTGAAGTGCATGAACAATGGCAGCAAGCTCCAAATCATGAGGGGCATAATTCAGCTCATGTAACTTAAGTTTTCTACTTTCATATGCTATGACTTGATCATTCTGTAACAAAACACCACCAAGGCCTTCCCCAGAAGCATCCGTTACAACAGTAAAGCTCCCATTAGGGTCTGGTACAACTAATATAGGTGCTGAAGTCAACTAGATTTTCAAACTTTTGAAAGCAATTTCACACTTATCATTCCAAATAAATTTCTTATCCTTCTTCTGCAATGAAGTTATTGGTGTAGCCACTTTAGAAAAATCCTTAACAAATTTTCTATAATAACCAGCAAGACCCATGAAGCTTCTTACTTCGTGCACATTCTTTGGTGTAGGCCACTCAGTTATTGCCACTATTTTTGAAGGATCCACAGCAATTCCTTCTTTACTAATGACATGACCCAAATAGTGAACTTCTGTATCAAAGAAAGAACATTTGGATAACTTACCGTATAACTTTCTTTTTCTCAAAATTTCCAAAACTATCTTCAAATGCTCATTGTGCTCTTCAACACTTTTAGAATAAATGAGAATATCGTCCAAGAATACAAGTACAAACTTGTCCAAATATTCTTGAAAGATATTATTCATTAAGTTCATAAAAGCTGCGGGTGCATTAGTTAATCCAAAGGGTAGAACCGTGAATTCATAATGTCCGTACCTGGTTTGGAAAGCTGTTTTATGAATATCTTCTTCTCTAATCCTTAATTGATGATAACTAGATCGAAGATCTATCTTGGAATAAACCACTGCCCCATGCATCTGATCAAATAGATCATCAATCCTTGGAAGTGGGTATTTGTTCTTGATTGTTGCCTTGTTTAACATCCGATAGTCAATACACAGCCTAAGTGTTCCATCCTTCTTTTTTACAAATATTACTGGCACTCCCCAAGGTGAAACACTTGGTCTAATCAAACCCTTAGATAAAAGTTCTTGCAATTGTGCCTTAAGCTCGACTAACTCTGTAGTAGTCATCCGATAAGGTGCCTTGGAAATAGGTTCCGTTCCTAGTTTGATTTCAATAGTGAAATCAAATTCCCTTTTGGGTGGTAAACCTGGTAATTCCTCCGGAAAAACATCCTTGAAACTTTGCAACAGAGGGAATCGTTTCATGGAATCACCATCTTCTTCTGAGAATTCAGATATCTTTACTACATATAAGGTACATCCTTTGTTTTTAGCCTTTTTAAGTTGCATAGCTGACAGCTTCCTAACCGAAATTTCCCGTTTCACTCCTTGTATCTCTGCTGTTTTCAGACGATCATCTAAACATCTTATTTTCTTTTCAAAGCTAGTCTACCTTTGCTTTATGGTCAGCTAACCAATTAACACCGATGACAATGTCATAGGATCCCAAAGGTGTAACATAGAGGTCAACTTCAGTGGAAAAGTTAGGTAAGTCAAAGCGCCCAAAAAGACACATACTCACTGTATGAACAGAGTTATTACCATACTGTACAGTCCAAGATTTATCCATTTTTCCAGCTTTTCTCTTAAGTTTAGAAGCAAGTTTACTAGAAATAAAACATTCAGTAGCTCCGGTATCAAAAATAATAGTGACAGGTATGCCAAATAACTTACCCGGAACTTCTATTGGTGTCACTTGCTTTTCAACTTGCACATCGCTATCGGGTAAAGCATGTATCTTATCTTTGTTGATTACAATCATCCTTCTTCAAAGGGCACTGATTGGCGTAGTGGTCTTTGCCACAATTGTAGCAGCCTCCTACAGGTCCCTTTTTAGGCTCAAAATTACTTCCAGCCTTAAAGTTATCACGTTGTCCTCCATAGGGTTTCTGCCCATTGTTATAATTTTTGGTAAAACTATCCCTTACATTTCCAGCAGGCTTATTCACTACTATTTTCTTACTATTATCCCCTGGAAACTTACTTCTGTTTCCAAACTTTTTCCATGGCCCCTTTTTGGGTGCAAGTGAAGTTGAAGAAGGATTTACAATCTTCTTCCGCACTTCCTCTTTATGAGCAGAAATAGCCTTTAATTTTTGTTCTTGCCTTATGGCCTTTTCAACAACTCCTTCCATAGTGGTTGGGCTGTGAACATCAACCTCTCCTCCTATCATGGGATTCAGCCCCATGATAAATTTTTGTATTCTAAACTTCTCGTCAGTTTGATATTGTGGTACGTACTTGAGGAGTTTCGTAAACCACTCCCAAGATTCGGCCATTCTGTTAGCTTCCCTTGAGCTAAGTTCTGGAATTCTGTCATTTTCTGGTCATAGAAAATTTGTGGCAGCCAACGTTGCCTAAAATAGCCCTTAAATTGATCCCAAGTGATATTGGTCTCATCAATATTTAGCTCAGCTTTACGGCTGTCCCACCACGAAGATGCTTCGTGGGAAAGTTGATAGGCTCCCCAAATAGCTTTGGTTTCCTCCGAGAAGTTTCTTATTGCAAAGTACTTCTCCATTTCACTGAGCCAATTCTCAGCTCCATCTCCTAATGTGGTGCCATCATATTTAGGTGGGCTTATCCTTTTTATATCATTAGTGAGTTCTGCTGCCAACCTGGCCTTTTTGTTTTCTGGTTGGACAGGTGCATTTCTAGTGTTATTATCAACACCCATATCGGGGTTTTCCTCAAGAGGTTGTTGATTGTCATTACCAGCTTCATCATCCTCCTCATTTCCCATTACTTGCTGTTCAAGTACAGCCAAACGATCTCTTGTGTCCAATAGGGTAGCAAGGATCTCATCAAGTTTTTGGGTTGTTGCCGCCCCTTCTTCAGGTGGAGCATTATTCGCAACATTCCCCCTTGTTCTAACCATTTTCTGTTACAAGAAAATTTAGGTTTTTATCAGATTATGGACACAATAGGTCCAAGAGCTGCAACCTTCAACTCTGATACCAAGATGTAATGATCCCAATTTAGTACATTAGAACAAGTAAATTTTTTTTTTTTTTTGATAAATGCTTCCTAGTTCTAAATACATAATTTAGAACTCACAAATCAAAACAACCATTCTTATAACAGATAACCATATGCAGCTGTAATGACTTGGTGCACCACCAATCTATTCATTCCATGACTCGGTGATCTACCGATCTATTCATGAGTTTCACAGAGTTGGCATTTTTACTTTAACTCTTCACTCTTGCGGTTATCTTCCCTAATCTGGGATTTCAGAATGCTCTGTCCAAGGAACCTATCTAAATAATTGTTACCATTATTCATCGGCATCTCGTCCCTTAGACTAGGTGACATAGGACAACGCAATCAGCAGCTTGCGATACTTTGGCCAAAGTTTTGAAACATATTGTTCATGTCTCATATTCCTTGATGGCATACTCGTCAATCTAGAATACGTCCTCCACCCCACTCCGATGTTATATAGAATGTCCCATACTGACTTCTGTCAGCCATCCTTCCGCCCAAGTCGTTCACTCAGGAACGGATTAATAACATGACAATTTTATAAGGATGCTTTCGAGGACTAGGGATAAGCTGACATACTGGTTAAACCCTAGTTAACCCAGTGTGTCAAGGTACCCTGATTCTCCAAGGGAAACCTCATAACATGACCATGTTCCTAACCAGATCTCGAGTAAAAACTTGTTCGAGTTTAAGGTGTAAATCTTAACGATCAATGCAAAGGGTGTCACCATATGTCACCTGCATTGTTGTATCCTCGAGAAAATCCTAATTTCCTCGAAGGTACAACCCTGCAGTTGTCATGTGCCGACATCCTACAAAACCGCCTCGGAAAGATCTATTAAACTTAAGGTGTTACTTACGTTGAGTTGGAATTACACTTTAAGACTCTCCTTTCCGGTTAGTCTTGTCCCAACTCCTGGGCTCCTCATCATTGAGTTGCCTTACTTATTTAAGATCCATTTCACAGAGAGAAATTAATAAGATTTGAGATCTCATCAAGAGTTCATTGATTCACAATAATCTTAATCAACGAAAATGGGCAGTAGCCCTAAGTCTCCTCTTAAGGATGCTAAATATACCTTTTAGGTTTATATAAGTTTTCCAAAACTAAATTATATCTTACTTATTTGTATTAAGATATAGTGATTTAGATTCATTATGTACGTTGCCTTGGCTTAGATCAAGATTAGAGAGTAATAGATTACTCTTCCCGTTCAGCTACCTATTAAGGTGTATTTGAACCTTAACTTCTAGGAAGACAGTGGTCTAATTTCCAAATTAGCCTGATATGGAATATAACAGAACTACTAATCATTCACAAGTATTTAGTCACAAAATCTTTACAAGGCCTACTTAGAGAATCCAAATATCTCCAAGGTATACAATAATAATAAAAATGCACTTCAAAACAATCGAACCAAAGAGGATCAATCCATCAAAATACAAATACAGCCATATAGTATCAATTCCCTCATTTCATTTAATTCTAAGCCAAATAATTACAATCTATGCATTCAGCATATTTGATACAATACTCAACAGCATAAGATCAACTTTCTCATATAATACAATTAGAGAAGTCAAGTTGGAATTCATCATAAAACCAAATTAAATAATCTGAGCATCATATCAGATCTGTGTGCCTTTACCACTTATGACAACCATCTGCAAAAATTGCCAACACGGGTCAGTTCTGTGAACTGAGCATGATAAGCACTAATTCTTAAAACAATTGCATTCTACCAATTGCTCTCATTAAACAACCTGTTTAAATGAAATCATTTCATCAAATCCTAAAACATGAATCAGGCTAATTATCTTTCTATAATTCTACATGACTATAATGCATGACTCATATTATAGTTGCAATTAAACCTGAATATTTTCAGATGACTCATCATAAATATTAGAGACTAAGAAGAACAAAATGAATCCAAAACATCCATCCATCCGAATCCCAAGGACAGCAATAATCCTACAAATTATTCCATTCAAAAATGAATATCCTATCAATTCGTATATCCAACAGGTATGTTTTTAACAATTCATTAAAAGCAGATTATAACTTTCATCAAGTTCATCCAACGAGATTCTTTTAAAACATTACAATATTTCAATGGTATTGGCAAATACACCATCTTTACTGCAATACACTTTTACCAGTTTCTCCCTACAGTTTAACAGTCTTTTCTTCTTAAGCCCGTATCGTAGAGTTCACATAAGGAATATAAAAGAAGAAAGCACTCAAAGTTTCTAGACAAGGAAAGAATATCTTATTATTCCTACAGTTAAATATATCAACATATACTTTACAGCTGAGGAGAAAGAAACAGAGACATTCAGATTTCCATTCCAATCATGTTCAGGACTGTACCGACTTTTCAAGAATAATGCAATTACATTATACGCATGCGACTAAGTCAGTCGAGATAACAAGAAGAAACTACAGTTTCATCAAAATTCAAATATAAGAATCACCTGTAGCTTATTAAGTAATACAAGAACTCTCGCGACAAAGCAGTAATAAATAATCCAACCACAATAGACTCAACAAAACTTTCCATATCATTTATCAAACATGAAAATGCCCAACACCATCGCCCGATATGGCACAGCTAGGAACTCTTTATCTCAGTCAAGCACGAGACTAGATAACACTAAAAAAATAGAAGACGTAACCCTGTGCAAACACAGCGACATTCCCACTGAGTCGAACACTCAGCAACATTCAACTGAGTCGAAACACATACATACACAGCAACATTCAACTGAATCTAAACCCTACTAAAATACAGCAAGGACTTATATCAGAAGCCGAATTCAAGGAAGATAACCACAGCAAGGACTTCACAGAAGTCGACTCCCTATCTTAATTTCATCCAAGTTCCATCCGAATTCGAGCTAATACGAAATTACAGCAGGGTCTCAAACAGAGTCTGGTTTGTAATGAAACCCAGCATACGTTTCCACAGAACCGAACTGAATAATAACACAACAACATAAGAAAGAGTCGAATCAATATGCATGCACAACGAGGACTTATATCAGAAATCGAGTCACACGCAACACTTCAAGGACATCAACAGGAGTCGCATTCACATGAGAATACAGCAAGGACTCCAACAGAGTCGTTTCTAACAAGTGCTCAAAACTAGGCTTCGATAGAAGACGAATCATACAAAAACATTTCAAGGACTCCAACAGAGTCGTTTCCAACAAGTGTTAACAGCAAGGCTTCGACAGAAGTCGATAGCATAAAAAAAGACATTTCAAAGACTCCAACAGAGTCGTTTCCCACAAGTGTTAACAGAAAGGCTTCGACAGAAGTCGATAGTATACAAAAAAGACATTTCAAGGACTCCAACAGAGTCATTTCCAAATATTATCCTTGCTAGCATTTCAACGGAATCTAACCAAAAGCAAAACACAACAAGATATTTCCACATAACTAATCCAAATGTACATTCAGCAAGGATTCAACAGAATAATCGAACCAGCATGAAAACACAGCAAGATATTTCAACAGTAACTAATCCAAATGTACACTCAGCAAGGATTCATCGGAATAATCGAACCAACATGAAAACACAACAAGATATTTCATACATTGCTACCATTAAAACCAACTAAACCAAAAATCATCTGAACAGAGTTGTTCTAATGAAATCATTTGAAGGAAAGCAATATTTTTAAAAGTTAGGGCCTATCATGCCTGATAGTGTCGCGTAAAAATCCGAAGAAGACCTCTGAATGTGCTTGCGCCCTATCTTCTTCTTCCATGATAGATTAAACAACAATAAATTGTTACCTTCATGCCTTATAAATTTTCCCCGACAGAGAAAAGAGCTAGATATTCTCAAATTTGTCATGCAACACAGAGTAGACTAGTTCGAAGAACCAGTAATCAAGCAGAGAGAAAAATGGAACGCATGGAAAACCAGAATACCAACCAATTTTCCATTTGCATGCCTTCCCAAGCAATCCGCGCTCGGGAACCAAAGTTCATCAATGGCATTAACTCCAAGATTCCCGCCTATTCTCCATTGCCACCGACCGCCTAAGTTGGTGATTGCCAAAAGAAAGCAAACAACCATTTCCAAATTTGGCGATGCTGCCACGTCAGATCACAATAGCCGTTAGCAACCTCCGCCAAATCCCAAGTCCTTCATCCTTATCCACCTCATTTAATGCCATGGAAACCACCGCCCATGACTCGCGCCCCTTCATAGGTCCCCCTCCATCCATCCATTAGTTAAGATAGGTTAGAACATAGGTTAGATCATAAGGTAAGACATTAGTCTTACTTCCATAGTGCTAGGTGTAGCTAACCTTAGGAGCATTACGCTTATAGTTTAGGGTTAGTTTAGATTAGAAATCAATCAACCAATAGGTTATAGTTTAGGTTAAGGTTATTAACCTTAACGAATTCAGTCTAGGTCTCATAAGTAGGACCGATCAGTTTTAGAACCAAACAGGGTATATCATTCCCGTATTGGATTCTATCCGGTATTGCTACTAAGCTTGCAGTAACCACCAGAATTTCTTACCTGGCTTAAGGTCTAGGCCTTCCTGATATTACGATATCGGAAACCAAATTCATTTTACACGATCAGCCTGAGTTAAACTCCGAATTGCTTATTCAACTCATTCAGACCTTGCATCTTCAAAAGGTCAATAATTTTTTTCTTTTTGTTCATCCTGAACAAACTTAAAACATCTCTTGGATCAATGCAACTGATCCAAGGCTGAGTCATAAAGACGGATAAATCCACAATTCCTCCCGAAATCAAATTGAACTCAGGTGCTAAAAATAAAGAAATAAAAGAGTCCAAGCATATCCTGACTCAATCAAATATCTTCAAGAGCAAAGAAGATACAATCCATATCAAGCATGACTTCACAATCAAAGGAACACATCCTCATACAGAAGAAATCATATATCAACACTTGCATGCTCAGGAGGAAGTAACAATAGTTCAGGGTGTTACGGGGAGTGTGAATGTGTGTAAGATCCTCTTAGTTGGCCTTTGGTGGGAGATGGTTTACAAGGATTGTATTGAATATTGCAAGGCTTGTGATCATTTCTAGTGCCTTGGTAAGCCAGGAAAAAGGGATGAAATTCCATTAAGACCAATAGCTAGTGCTGAACCATTCGAGAAATGGGCAATTGACTTTATAGGCCCTATTTCACCTACCGTGTGAAGGACAAGTTCATGTTATATCATTACTTGCCTTTGATTATCTAGCATAGTGGTCAAAGGAAGTTCTTATAAGGGATTGCATGATAGCCACACCAATAAGATTCTGTGGGAAAATATAATCAGCAGGTATGGGTGCCCTCTAAGTTTAACTAGTGACTAGGTACTCATTTTTGAATGAGACAATCAGGATTTTGTTGGCAGAATTCATGGTGGCTCATCACAAGACTACCCCTTATCACCCTTAATCTAATGGGAATGTTGAGGCATTTAACAAGATATTGAGTCATAAACTTACCAATATTTTTGATGTTGGGAGGAAGGATTGGGATGAAAAAGTATCATCATGCTATGGGTGTATAGAACAACTTACAAGAGATTAAACAAAGCCACACCATTCTAATTGGTGATTAACACTGAAGCTAATTTTTCTAGTAGAGTTCATGCTACCCTCTTTGTGTATTACATGCATAAGAGGATTGGTTGACAAACATGTGTTGTGAGAGTGCATTGACAAGATAATGTAGTTGGATGAAAGATGATCCCTTGCTAGATGGATTCGAAGACTGAGAAGGTGAGACAAAAGGCCTGACATGATCATCACATAAAGAATAAAAAATTTGAGGTTGGGAAGATGGTTTTACTTTATGATTCTAAGTTCTTGCGCCATCCTGGGAAGCTCAAGGTCCATTGGTTGGGACCATATTATATTACCCATATACTTGATTCAGTGCTTTCTAGCTACAGGCGCTGGATGGAACACAACTTCCTAGGTATTTCAATGGAAGTAGGTTGAATCCCTACTATAAATAAGGCTTTTGGGTGTTTGTAAATAAGGCAATATTTTCAGTTAGCTTAAGATTTCCCTTAATGAATTCTCCTTTCTTTGTGTTTCCCTTCTCGTTGCTTTGTTCCTTTTGGTTTGTTTTGGGTGCGTGTGTGTGCCGGTGGCTAATTACATCATCAAGGTGTTATGCGTAGAGGATCGTGCATATTTTTAGTGTGGGGTGGAACATAAAGGGGAAGTGAGTAGGATGTGGTAAGAGTTGGAAGAAGTTCTTGGAGCAATGTTGATGTGGTGGTCGGGTTGTGAAGTCAAAGGTGCATGGGGTCAAATGAGTGCATGTAACAAAGGTGATAATTAGAGGAGATTGGTGTTAAAAGGATTTGACAAACCACGTACAAGGGTAAAAAGAACATGAGCATCATGAGGTAGGTAGTAGAAAAACTTGGTGCAAGACATAGAGGAAGGTTGAATTTGGCATGGGAGAAAGTGTGAAGATCTATATGGTTGAGGCAATTACACACCAAAATATTACAAAAGTGTTTACATAGGTTTACACGCAGAGGAAAATTGTTGGATAGAATGTGCAGAAGGATGGCATTGGAAAAATCGACTTTAATGAATTTATATGTTGGTAGGTGGCATCGGGGTTTGTGCGAGAAAAATCAAAAAGCTATAAATAGAGCGTTAGGGGTGAATTATTCTTTTACCTTGTGTTTTAATTTATAAAATAAGTTCTTACATTTTAAGATGATTATTGTGAAGAATTTGTGAAGAGTGTGCGGAGTTGAAGAAATAGGACTTGTGAACTAGTGTGGAGGAAAAGTACATAGGCATACGTGAAAGAGTTTGTTTGTGGATTCCCATGGGTGAATATATTGTCTTGTGGAAAGGAAGTGCTCTAGGTTAGGGTTTGTAAGCTAGGGAATGTGTTTTCATGGAAATGTCATAGAAAAATGGCACCAAGGAAAGGAATGAACACTTCACCGAAGAAGCACAAGGGAAAGGGAAAAGGAAAACTGACTATTTCCACAAGTTTTAATGAAGAATGGCATGTTGAGATGTATTACCCAGATGGTGTGTTGCTAGAGAAAGAGTGGGTGTCACATATAAGGAAGATGGTCATGAGTGATTACAATCATCACACGAGCACCACAGAAAAGGAGATGACCTTGGAGTTAGTTCACCCAATGTAAAAGAGGATGCCAGATGGGAAACCCATCTATAATGATGAATTAAAAGTGAAGTTAGAAAAGGCTAGGCTCCTGCAACTTTACGATTTTCCATATTTTGGAAAACCAAAGCAACTATACTAGTGGTTAATATCGCGTGTACATGAGGACTACTTCTATTTCATAGGAAGGAAGATGAACATAACCCCACATTTGATTTCTAAGTTTGTTGGCCTGATCTATGAGGGAGAGACACTGTATGAGCACTTGTGTGATAAGGAGGCCATCAAGAAAACCATTGAGGCATATGATTAAAAGAAGGGTTCACGGTACTTTGACATCGCTATAGTCACCGACCCTGTTATGAGGATGGCCATGTGATTGGTGAAAAAGCTGAATGGGAAGGAGAGATGGATGCAGATAAACTAAATTTGGTTAAATTTATTCCACAAGATCTTGGAGGGCACCATTTACAACCTCTTAGCTTTCATTACAAAGGAGATTAATGATGATTCACATGATGGGGAAAAGATCATGTTCGGTAATGTCCTCCTTACCATTGTCTTTTCAGAAATTAGAGTGCCCGATGGGCTAGATAATTTTGTTTAGGAGTACCCAGATGAGAACCCCTCTCCCATGAAGATGTTTGAAGCTTATACTTGTGACACCATGAAAACCGCTCACAAGGCACACTTAGAGAAATGGTATAAATGGATACACGATGCATTCAGAGTTGAATGGAGGATACCAAAACAACTGCCTGCACTAGTGGATGAAGAAGATGAGTTCACCATATACCAAAAATTTTCTATCTGGTAGGTTTACCTTGATAGATGGCACCAAGGGTCCTTGGTGTAAGTTACCCTTCTCCTTCACAACAATGTAGTATTTTCAAGGTGCGGTAAACAAGTTTAAGGAGGCAAAGAAGCTGAGATTTGATCTAAGTGTTGTAGATCAAGATCACCGTGAGATGCGCTAGACCTTGGTGTATCCCAAGAAGTGTGCCTATGTAGAAAAGTACGTATATCATGATGTACACATGGTAAAATTAGTGACATTTCCTATTGTAGGTAGGATGATGGAAAGGGTGTATGTGCGGCTAATGCCCAAGTTTGAGAAGGGAAATTATGTTGAGGATGACATCTCAATCCTTGAGGACCCCACCGGGAGGAAGAAGAAGGTAGTAATTAAGAAGAGATAATGGGAAGATACTCCTGCAGAGAAGGTACCAAATGGGTATATAGTGCAAACCGTAGGGGTGCACAAGTCAAGCATGGGTGTAAGCACCTACATTCGATAGAAGAAGTCTCTCATCAGGAAGGATTTGACAGAGAAATAAGAGTATCCCAGGAGAGAAGAGTCACCCGAGAAGGAGGAGTCCCTATTTTGGATTCATTAGTAAAGAAAAAGAAAAGGGTGACACAATTCTCGGACTCGGAGAAGACATAGAGCATTAAGGATGATGATTATAAGGAGGAAAATGAAGGAGACAATGAAGAGCATGAGGAAGCTCATAATCCTCCTATGTACAATGTACATGAGTTTGGTGAAGAAGGGGATGAAGAGGAGAAGGATTATGAGGAGGGTACCCATACCAAATAAGGAAGTGAGGAGGTAAACATGCATGATTAGAAGACCCCGACCCCGACCGAGGAGCAGATGGATAACACTATAGAGAGGGAGGTGTCGGCTATTATCCAACAGTTGGTGGAGCATGAAGTAGAGAAAAGTATCAAGAAGTGCTGAAGGAAATTAAAGAGAGTGCAAGTGTAGGAAAGGAATATGGGAGCATGGGTGGAGAACCCAACTTAGTAGTAAGCTTCACAAAGGAAGTGTACAAAATAAGGGCATAGTAATGAGCAGAACACAAAATGAATTATATTAATGATATAAGAAAGGTACTATGCACATGATTCTAAAGTACCATGCCCACTGACCAAATCCTTACATGGAATTATTTTGATGAAGAGGGTACATACCTGTGCATGAGGAAAATTTTATCCTGGGATTTTGAGTCCCAAGTTGATGAGCCCGATTTCAAGGTAAACTATGATGCATTGATGAAGACACTAGATGCCAAGGGAATAAGCCATCTTGCAAATGACCAACATCTATTGAATGAGAAAGATTTCAATGTGCTTAAAAATGTATCGGTGGAGGTAGAAGAAAGAATATTTGGTAGAAACGATAGAATAAGGGTCTTGGAGGAGGATCTTGAGAAAAATAATGAGGAGATCATTGAGAGGGACAAAGAGATAAAACAAAAGGAATTGATCAGTGCACAATTAAGGCGTGAAATAAGGGATGAAAAGGAGAAGGTGCATGAATTCCACAAGAAGATAGAGGCCATTTTAGATGCCATTATGTTGAAGAAGTAGGACCTATCCCCTCTTGAGCAGAAGTATGAGTCAACCATGCATTTCTTGGAAGACTTAGTGCACATACTCACCATGGAGAGGAAGCCACTTGCATTAGAATCAATGGAAGAAGTAATGGCGTGCTAGAAGAAGGAATAAAAGTTGAAGATTGGGGAGATAATAACTCAGTACTCGAGCACCTTGCCTTAATAAAGACCGCAACACAAATGGAAAAAGTTGTATATGACAATTGTGGTGACAGGGATAGAGTAGCAAGCATATTAGTTTCCAGCCATGAAGTAGATCTGAAATAATTTCAATAAAAAATAAGGGAAATAGGGCGAACAGGATAGGATCTTGGCCGAGGTAGAGAAGAAATCAGAGGTGATTAAAACCTTCAGGGTTTCGATTAAAAGTAAATTAAAAGAGTTGTACCCTAAGTTACTTGTAATATGGACGCGCTGGGATAGCTTAGCAAGCAGATGGAAAGCATTGAAGATAAGTGAAGGCTAAGGGGGATGAGATGAGTTTTGATGAAGTTAGCGCAATGATGGGTGACTTAGTTCAGTAGGCACGAGTGAGGTGGATTCTTGGGTTAAGATTGAATCCCCTGTGAAGAAATATTTCCCACTTCTCATGCAACAGTAACAAGATTCTTCCATTCTTCCATTCTTTATTCAATCAAAGGTTCTTTCATTTTCCCTATTCTTTTTTTTTCTTTGGTAGAAGGCCAAAGTTTTTCTCAGTATGGACCACACACGTAGTGTGAGGTAATGTTGGGCCTTGAAATTTACTAATTCCTAAAGAATAAGTCAACATGCGTGGGAGGTAGTAAAGAAGGAATGTGTTCATGAAAAAGTGTGCAAGGGAAAGGCACACAGTAGAAGATGTCAGTGCACATGGGAGCAAGAAGGTTTAGGGACTTATCCATATTTTGAAGGATTTGTCATAAGAGAAACACGTGAAAATACCGAGTAGGCATGCTGAATGGATAAGGTGCCAGCCTAGAGCCTTGGAGGTCAAGAAAAGAATATTCCACATAAGGGATATTCCTAGGATGATCATTACAGGTAGTGGGTGCATTTGTAAGCTGGCATATGCATTCGACCATAAAGGACCACACTTCCACTTGGCATGTGATATGATTATGAAGGAAACTAAGGTGGTGCATCCAGATCCTATTTAAAGGAGTGCTTGGGTCCAAAATGAGGAGAGGAGAGGGTGAGAATGAAGTTCTGGGGAAATGAAGGGTTAAGAAGGGTTTTAAGTAGTGAAAAGGTGCTATAGGAATGCTTGCAAGAAGGGTTTTTCAGAATATTAGGCATGGATTTGGGTATGAAAAAGGGTTGTAAAGGGTAGAGTAGCTAAGAACTCTCTCTCTATAAAGTATTTTAGTAGGGTTTTGGATAATATTGTTATCCAAAATAATCCCCTTGCTTATTTTTGACTAACTTTCCTTCATTCCTTCCTTCCTTCCTTCCTTGTGCCTCGATCAATTTTTTTACATTTCGTGCACTCAAAATTATCTAGAAATGGCTTCATCAGATAGAGGATTTTCTCACCTTTCCAGAAAGGTAAAATTTTCCTTCTAACACCTTCTATTTTGCAAGTTATGGCTCGGGAGTTTTTGAGGGAAATTTTCGTTGGGAAGGTCCACAACCAATAGGAATGCGCCATGTGGCGGGTGGAATGGCGGGTTAGTAGAGGTTAATTGGAAAAATCACCAAGGAGTGGGTGGGGCACAAAGGAATTTTTTTCCTACGGTCCCGTAGAGGAAAAGAAATGGCTTGAGGCCCGTGCCAAATGAGGAGGTACCACATGGCGGTGGAGGTCGGACCATGGGGTAAGTTGAAAAAGTGGTCAAAAATGGTGCAAAGGAATTTTTTTCCTAGAACCCCGTTGAATGAGAGTGTGCCATGTGTCCATGAGGGTGGCGGGAGTTAGAGGGGTGGAGTAAATTTTGGATTTTTTCCAAAATAGTAAAGGGCGCAAAGAAAAATCTTGGCCCGAAAGCCCGCGGAGGAGGAAAAGAAATTTGCAAAGGGCCCATGGACCAACCGAAGGATGACACATGTCCAGTCATGGTGGAGGTCGAGGCACGAAAGGATTTGACAAAATTTTCCAAAGTGTTAAAAATGGCGCAAAGGAAATTTTTCACTGCGGGCCCTATGAGAGGAAAGAAATTTGATTAAGGCCCATGCCAAATCAAAGTGTGCCATGTGGTAGCGAGAGAGATGGGGTGCGAAGCATTTTGGGGAATTTTTCCAAATTAAAAAGGGGAAAATTTTTAGGTTTCGGCCCGCCGACCTAATTTTCGCCCCAGTTTTTCCCTAAATCTTCAGAGGGGCATATCTTTCAATCCATAGCTTGGTTTTTCTCAATTTTAGTGTCATTGTACAGCTATTGAAGTCCTCTACACAATAGAATATTCAATTTTGTTTTTGGAGTTTAGTGAGAGAAAATGAAAAAAACACCTTTGGCATGGGGAAAAGAGTAAAATCGACATTCAACCACCATTTTTAATGCAAAGATGGCTTCGATTCTTCTCTAGCATGGTCAAAAATGTTGGGGAATTAACTTTTAATGGTACTCATGTTATTTTTATAGATCTGGTCAATGGTTGAATCATTCATTTCAATTTTCCCGTTTCTCCTTCTCGAACTCAATTTTTATTGTTAAAAGCTAGATTTGGATCTTTTGTAAAGGGTTGGATGTTTTTTATGATTTGCAGGCTCCCTTCTTCACCTTGACAAGTGAATTTGTGGAATATCAGACATTTTTAGGACTGTAACACATTTTTACCTCCTTGTTGTTGTAATACACTGTATTATAAAAATGGAAATGACAATGCAAGCTCTGTGAATGAATTTTCAATCCTTTTTTGTGTTGTTTGCTCTATCATAATCCTTTATTACAATTTTAAAATTTTGTGCATGATTTGTGTTGCATTTTTATAATCTATGTCAATCAGAAATATATGTTCACCACTCCTTTGGTGTATCACCTTGTCAGTTTAGTTTTATCTTCTTTTCTTTCTATCCTTGTCTCCTTGGCAGAATTAGAGTAGAATTTTGAGTTAAACCTCTACAAATTTCATGCATACATATGATCAGAGGAGTAGAGGAACCAACCTCAATATGGAGAGTTTTTTTCCCATTTTTGCAAGTCCCACACTTGGGGAAAAGATTCCATGTTGTGTAATCACACTAAATGACCCAATTCTCACTTACAGATCTAAAGGTCATTTAGGGGGTTGCTGATTTGCACTAACAGTTTTGGCATGCCCGGTGGGACCTTAGAGGTCTTCATCTTCATTACAACAAAGTGATGTGCATTTTTGTAAGTTCCTTTCTTAAAAAGAGCCCTAATTTGCACATCTGACGACTCCAAAGGGATTAATCAACTAGTTTCAATAGTCCAAGTATGGAGATTCATGAGAAGGATCCAAATAAGGTCAAGGGCCAAAGAGGAGGGACTGTTTGAGTATCTAAAATTATCCCTAGGAAGAAGAGAGAGGGGAAGAAGAAGTCAAAGGTCTCCATCTCCACCAAACAAAATCTATCAACTCCTCCACTTGGTAGACCTTTCACCCAATCAACAAGGGTTCTCAAGCCAATCAGAATGGCACAACCCAACCCTTATGTCAACTTCATTGGCAGTAGCCCACTTTCTCTCAATGCGTAAACTCAGTTCCAGTTGCAGCATTGAAGAACATCCCATACTTTACTAGGGAAAATCAGACCACTCCTGGTGATCATGTCAAAGACATTGATAATGTTTGTTCGATCCATGAGATTGTTGAGATGAAAATTACTATCAAATTGTTGGAATCTTCATTCAAACGGAAAGCCTTGTAATGGTTTAGGAGCCTTGGGGTAGGCTCTATCCAAAATTGGAACCGGTTTTGCATAGCTCTCCATGATCGGTTTGAGAGAAGGGAGATAATTTTTCTTTATTGGAAAAAATGACAACTATCAAGAGAGCTCCTAATGAGCAACTACAAACTTCAATTTTAGATTTCAAAGGACATGGGATAGAATCCCGGTGGACAAGAAGGCCAATAGTTGAAGGTGCTTTATTATACTATCTCAAAGCTTTAAATTCGATGTTTCTATGTTAATGCAATCCATGGGAGGTGCAAATATACCTAAAGGTAGTATAGCATCACCATTAGGGCTGAGAATTTTTGATCCAAGCTGGTAAATTGGTGCCTAGGCCTCCTATGCCCTTATATCTAAACTTGGAAAGCCCAAGCACTAGTTAAGCACCTACTTTAGCTCCTATTTCCACTCCTAGAAATCAGAATTCAAATGAAACTTCTACTTCATCCTCTAGTGCCTCAAATGAACTTCAAGAAGTCATGAAACAATTACAAAATTTAGGAAATGAGCTAGTTATGCTCAAGAGGCAGCAAGCCCAAAGGTTTAGACCATCTTATCAGTCTCAAAATCAGCCTAATAGGCAACCGTATCAGCCTAATAGGCCACCCAATCTAGCTGCAAATCAAAATCAAGTAAGGCCTCTTGCACAATGACTATTTTTTCCCTATAACCCCAATGTTGCATCTATCTCTAAAGCCTTAGTGCAGTGCAAAATAATATAGCTCAAGAGTATGAATGGTGTTTTCCATGCAATGAGCCTCACAACCAATCTATGTGCTTCAATGTTGCTTTGAACCAAGCTTTGATGATGACAGAAATTGGCGTAGATTGTGAGGTGAGTCAAGAAACAAACAAACAATAAGGAACATCTCAGAAAAATACAACTTCAAATGAGATTACACTTGTGAATTGGCAGGCTGAAGATTTTTGTGGTATGAATCAAACAATTTCTTAGAATGTAGCAGCTAACATGAGGTCAAAGAAGAGGAATATTGGTGAAGGGTAGTCATTAGCTCCAGGTGATCCACAACCTTCCATCACTCCACAAAGTGTTGGCAAGAAAAATGCAGTTCCAAATGTGCAAGGACAGCCCAAGCCACCTTCTAGACTAGATCAAATGCCAACTGTTGTAGCCCATGTACAAGAAAAGAGTGTGTAGGCTAAGGGGAAGCAAAGAGATGTTTCATCCCCATTTACCATCATTGAACAACTAAAGAAGACAAATGTGAATATATCTCAGTGGGAATCACTATCCATCCCAAGCCAAAGGGATCTACTACAAGATGCCATGAAGAATTGGTCAACTTCAAATTAGCAAGATCATATACAAGAGAAGGTACTCATAAATGATGCTTAGTCTAAGGGGAAGCTTGGAGGACAGCAAGATAACGTTTTGAAGCCCCCTCCATTTTATGTTTCATTGATCATTGGGGATAAACTACTACACAATTGTATGATTGATTCTAGGGCAAGTAGTTCTGTGATGCCCAAGCAAATAGCTGATCATCTAGGCCTCCAATATGAAGTCATATCCTAAAGGGGTGGTGCAACTGAATGGGACAACGGTAAGAATAATATAGGGGTAATTAAATATTTGAGCCTAACTTTGCATGCATGCCCCAATGTCACTATTTTGCAAGATGTGTCAGTGATAGATTTACCACCACTTTTTGCCCTATGTTTGTCAAGGGATTTCACAGCTAGAATTAGAGGCTATTTATTTGCTGATTGGTCACACATGTTGTTTCAGACCAGATATGGAACTAAGGCCACAATTAGGTCCGAACCTATTGCAAACTTTCACATTGAGCCTCATACTCCAAGCCCAATCAATGCCAACTGTTCAACATTTGATCAAGAGGATTATCTAGGCACAGATGAAGTTGATACCAAATTTGGAAGCATCCTAGATTTGAATCTTGATTAATGGGAAAGAAAGGTACATTCTTTCGATCCCTACAAGGAAATAGAGGAATATGAACTAGGAGTTTATTACATGCATGAAGAAAATCAGCCTATTCCTAGCATCACCAAGCCAGACCATAAAGATGACAATGAGGTATGGCAATTGTTCTTTGATGGATCAAGAAGTAGACAAGGTGCAGGGGGAGCTATGATTCTTTCACCTCAAAGCATTAAGTATTATTCAACTTTTAGATTTGAGTTTTCATATTCTAACCACACTACTAAATATGAAACTTTGATACACAGTTGCATTGGTCAAGAAAGAGAGGTATCAAAAACTTACAAGTCTTTGGTGACAGTAAGTTGATTATTAATCAAGTTAAAGGACTACATGTTGCCAAAAATGACCTACTCAAGAGTTATAAGAATAGGGTGTGGGACCTCATTGAGGATTTTGAAGGCTTTGGCATCAACTCCATCCCTAGGAAAGAAACCCAAGTCTTGATAGGCTTCAGTAAATATTGGAGGAGGCTTTGATCTTGTGGAAAGTATCAAGAAATATAAATTGCAGCCAAACATTCATGTGATTGTAAGGCCATCGGTGCTGACAATAATGTAAGTTGGCAAGTGTTTGAAAGTGACCAAAAAATCATCAATTTCTTGCAAGAAGAAGTTGAGTTCTCACCAAAAATAGGGAAAAGTTAGAAAAAAAATATGGTGATCAAGTGGTACAATTTGAGAACAAACTAACTACCAAAAGGAATTATCACTTTGGAGTCCATATTTAATCCTAATGATCAATTTAGGAAGGAGAAAACAAACATCCAAGTCAAGGGAGAAGATTCAGTGCCCATCTCGGTGGGAGAAGGAAAATCACTTCAAATTGGTAAAGTGGCAACCAAGCAAGAAAGGTACGAGTTCATGAAAATTTTCCAAGAGTTCCCAGATATATTTTCTTGGAGCTATGAAGACTCTAGAGGTTTCAATCCCAAGCTAGCTCAACACACAATTGAATTAGATCCAAGTGCTAAACCCATCGGCAAAAACAACGATTAATCAATTCACACATGGATCCTCTCATGAAGAAGGAATTGAATAAGTTAATAGATGCAAGTATCATATTTCCGTCAAACATTCAAGTGGGTTGAAAACTTGGTTCTAGTTAGAAAGAAGAGTGGAGAAATAAGATTGTGTGTAGACTTTAGAGATTTGAATAGAGCATCCATCAAGGATCATTACCCACTTCCTTCTATGGAGTATATTTGCAAGTTGTTGCTGGCTCTGAGAGGTTTTCATTGCTAGATGGTTATTCAGGGTATAATCAGATCATGGTAAAGGAGGATGATCAGTTCAAAACAACCTTCACCACCAAATGGAGAACCTATGCATATAGGAAAATGCCATTTGGGATGTCTAATGCTAGAGCTACCTTCCAAAGGGCAATGGATATGGCATTCAAGGGATTGATAAAAAAATAGTGTTGATATACCTAGATGATATTACTGTATTTTCTAAAAATGCATCAGATCATCTCTTTCATTTGAGACAAGTGTTCTAAAGGTGTAGAAGATTTGGGGTATCCTTGAATCCTAAAAATGTATTTTCCTAGCTAATGAAGGAAATATCCTAGGCCACATTGTTTCCAAAGAGGGATTAGCAATTGATCCAAAGAGGGATGAAGCAATAAAATCACTGCCATTACCAAGTCACAAGAAGGCCCTTCAAAGTTTCTTGGGAAGAATCAATTTTGTTCAAAGGTTTGTTCCAGAATTTACAACCCTTGTCAAGCCAACAACTATGGTCTTTGAATAAAAGTATGGCTTTCAAATGGACAGCTGAAGGTAAGGCAAGTTTTGAGACAATCAAAGAGGCTATCTCACAAGCTCCAACTCTCATTAACCCTGATTTCTTTAAAGATTTTATCCTTTATGCATTTGGTAGTGATGATACAATTTCTATAATTTTAGTACAACAGAACAAAGAAAATGTAGAGAAGCCAATTTCCTTCTTTAGCCAAAGCTTGGAGGACTATGAGGTGAGGTATTCCTTCATTGAGAAGCATGTTCTTGCAGTGATTAGGAGCTTGAAGAAATTTAAGCATCTAGTTTCAAACAACAAGGTTCAACTACTGGTTTCTCATGTGGGAGTTAAGGACTTCCTCCTCGACAAAGACCTAAATAAAAATGTGCAAGGTGGATTACTCGTGTCATAGAGTATGACATTAAGATAAAAGTCACCAATCTGGTTCGAGAAAAGGGATTGTGTGAGAAACCTGGTCTTGGGAAAATCAATGGAAGCAAGCAATGAGAAGGATGTTGTTTTGGCATTGCAAGACAACCACGAATAAAGAGGTGTTCACGAAGAGAATGGTGGTATTCTCATTCCTTTCTCGGACCCAAAACATAATGTACTTCTTAAAAATAGGCCTATGCCCTCCAGAGATGAAAAACCAAGAGAAGACACTTCAGATTGCAAGCTATTCCATATGCACTTGTTGATGGTGTCTTGTTCAAAAAGGATATAAATGGAGTGCTGCTGAGATGCATTGGGACAAATCAAATTAAGAGAATGTTAGAAGAGTTCCATGGTGGATCAGCTGGGGGTCTTTTTTCTCTAAGAGTGACAACCCTCAAGATTATGAAGGCTGGCTATTATTGGCCCAAGGTGTTTAGTGATTGTTATGCGTGGATCAAGAGGTGCAAAAATTGTGCATTCTTCACAGGCAAGGAAAGATTAGTAGCCCTTCCATTGCACCCAATTTTAGTTGACCAGCCATTCATGCAATGGGGTTTGGACTTCATTGGAGTCATTAACCCAAACTTACGCCAAGGACACAAGTGGATTCTAACTGGAATAGACTACTTCACCAAATGGACTGAGGTTTTGGAACTCAAAGAAGCAAATGAATCTAGCATTCTAGACTTCTATGAGGGGACAATAACTAGATTTGGTATACCTGCCACTATAATATCATATAATGCATTGGCATTCATAGGATCAAAGGTAATTGAATGGGCTGTTAAGAATGGGATCTATCTAAGAACTTCATCAAATTATTACCCTCAAGGTAATGGCCAAGCCGAGTCTACCAACAAGAACCTATTAAAGATCATCAAGAGGACTCTTGATGAAAATCAGAGGACTTGGCACACTAAACTTAAATCAGCCTTATGGGATGATAGGATAACTCCCAAGAGATCCATTGGTAACTCTCCATTCAGACTTGTTTATGGAAGAGAGGCAATCTTGCTCGTGTCACTTGAGTTGCCAATGTTGGAACTCATGAAGCAATTGGAATTGTTGGAGTTTGAACCCATAGAGGTTAGATATGCACAATTGATGGAATCTAAGAAATCAGAGAGCATTCCATCCAAACAATGGAGAAGTATGAAGCCTTGATCAAGAGAACCTTTGATAGGAAAGCTAAGGCTAGAACCTTCCAAGTTGGAGATTTAGTGTTGAAATGGGATGCAGACTGAGCAAAGCTAGGAAGGCATTCAAAGTTTGATGCCATTTGGAGTGGCCCCTACATGGTCACAAAATGTAAGAACAATAATGCTTTCCAATTGTCTACATTGGATGGTGAAGAACTGCAGATTCTAGTTAATGGAATCCATCTAAAGAATTGCTACTAGAAGGGAAACTCCTCACCTTGTACATATTAGCTTAGATTTTCATTCCTCTAAGTGCTTGTGCACATTGTTTTTTTGTATCTTAGTTTTACATTTCCCTAAGTGCTTTGGCACAAGCTTTGTTGTCCCAAGGATGCATCTTTGTAGGCCATGCTCCAGATCAAGTGATGTTCTACTCTCACAATCTCCTTTCTAGAAATTTTCTAATGAGTTGAGAGTACCAAGTAGTTAAGTTGATGACTCCATGCCCAATGGATGCTTCAAAGGCCACTGATCATTCATCCAGAAGGTGGATGACCCCTCTGAGTCACCAAAATTGTTATCCAAAATAAGCCCCTTGCTTATTTTTGACTAACTTTCTTTCATTCCTTCCTTCCTTGTGCCTCAGTCAAATTTTTTTTACTTTTTAGGCACTCAAAATTATCTAGAAATGGCTTCATCAGATAGAGGATTTTCTCACCTTTCAGAAAGGTAAAATTTTCCTTCTAACTCCTTATATTTTGCAAGTTATGGCTCGGCGGAGTTTTTGAGGGAAATTTTCCTGGGAAGGTCCGTAACCAATAGGAATGTGCCACGTGGCGGGGTAGAATGGTGGGTCAACGGAGGTAAGTTGGAAAAATTGCCAAGGAGTGGGCAGGGCACAAAGGAAATTTTTTTCCCACAAGCCCGCAGATGAAAAAAATGGCTTGAGGCCCGTGCCTAATGAGGAGGTACCATGTGGCGATGGAGGTTGGACCGGCGGGGGTAAGTTGAAAAAGTGGTCAAAAATGGTGCAAAGGAAATTTTTTTCCTAGAACCCCACGTTGAATGAGAGTGTGCCACATGTCCATGAGGGTGGTGGGATTCAGAGGAGTGGAGTAAATTTTGGCTTTTTGCCAAAATAGTAAAGGGCACAAAGAAAAATCTTAGCCTGAAAGCCCATGGAGGAGGAAAATAATTTTTCAAAGGGCTCGTAGACCAACCAAAGGATGACATGTGTCCAGTCATGGTGGAGGTCAGAGGCGCAGAAGGATTTGGTGAAATTTTCCAAAGTGTTAAAAATGGCGTAAAGGAATTTTTTTTTCCTCGGGCCCACAGAGGAAAGAAAGTTGATTAAGGCCGAGGAAAATCAAAGTGTGCCACATGGTAGTAGATTGGTGGGGCGTGGAGATTTTTGGGAATTTCTCCCAAATTAAAAAAAGGAAAAATTTTAGGTTTCGGCCCGCCGACCCAATTTTTTCCCCGCTTTCCCTAAATCTTCAGAGGGGCACATCTTTTGATCCAGAGCTCGGTTTTCTTGATTTTGGTGTCATTGGAAATCTATTGAAGTCCTCTGCATGATGGAATCTTGAATTTTATTTTTAGTTGAGTTTAGTGACGAGAAAAATGAAAAAATGCCTTTGGCATGGGAAAAGAGCGAGAATCGACATTCAACCACCATTTTTAATGCAAGATGGCTTCCATTCTTCTCCAAAGATGGTCAAAAATCTTGGGAATGAAATTTTAAGGGTACCCATGCTTTTTTATGGATCTAGTTAGTGGTTGAATCATTCATTTCAATTTTCCCACGTTTCTCCTTCATGAACTTAGTTTTTATTGTTAAAAGTTTGGATTTGGCTCTTTTGTAAAGGGTTGGACGTTTTTATGATCTCGTAGGCTCCTGCCTTCACCCCGACAAG